>JACEEZ010009831.1:1112500-1120000 GCA_016584305.1 Chionoecetes opilio | reverse complement strand
CTGCATTACTGCCCCCCCCCTCACCCCCCCCCTGCATTACTGCCCCCCTCCTCCCTACCCCCCCTGCATTACTGTCCCCCTCCTCCCTACCCCCCCTGCATTAGTCCCCCCGTCCTCCCTACCCCCCCTGCATTACTGTCCCCCTTCCTCCCTACCCCCCCTGCATTACTGTCCCCCTTCCTCCCTACATTACTGTCCCCCCCGTCCTCCCTACCCCCCCTGCATTACTCCCCCCTCCTCCCTATCCCCCCGTATTACTGCCCCGCCCCCTACTCCGCCCTCCTTCCTACCCCTCCACACACATTACTGCCCCCCCTCCTCCTCCCTCTCCCCCCCCCCACACAGGTATAAGCAAACACCTGGTCAGCGGCAGAACAGTGACAGTATCTATAATAAATATATATATATTTAAAAAATATAAATAATAATTCACATCACGAGTCAATCAACACACGCACGAACTAACCTAACCACTCACATAACATAAATGACACAGCATAATCATCATTTTATTTTATTACATACAGTCCCTCCATCTGCCTGTTTCCAACTCTCCCCCAGTCCCACCAAAAACACATCCCACCAAAAACACATCCTACCAAAAACACTTCCCACCAAAAACACTTCCCACCAAAAACACTCCCACCAAAAACACATCCCACCAAAAACACTTCCCACCAAAAACATCCCACCAAAAACACATCCCACCAAAAACACATCCCACCAAAAACACTTCCCACCAAAAACACATCCCACCAAAAACACATCCTTCCAAAAACACATCGAGTGTCTCTGTAAATACTCGGTAGTTTAATGTGTGTGTGTTTTCTTCCTTTCTCTTTCCTTATCTTATTACCTCCGCCAACGATGTTGGAGGGGTTATGTTTTCACCCCGATCTGTCTGTGTCTGTCTGTCTATCTGTTTGTTAGTGTACAGGATTTCTCGAAAAGTTACGAATATATTTGGACCAAACTCGGTATACCAAGTCTATTTGGTATAAGGAAGAACTTATTTAATTTTGGATGAAATCTATTGACAACTGTTGCCATGGCAACCAATTGATGAAATATTCGGCCGGAGGTATGCGCTCATACTGAGTGCATATATATATATATATATATATATATATATATATATATATATATATATATATATATATATATATATATATATATATATATATATATATACGTATATTTGATGAAATATTCGGGCGGAGGTATGCGCTCTACTGAGTGCCCCCCCCCCCTAGTTTGATCTAGTTTCTTTCCTTTATAGACTAGTAGATGTTCTCTCTTCGCTGTTTATGGTTACGCTATCGCCAAGGCCTCTCTCTCTCCTCTCTCTCTCTCTCTCTCTCTCTCTCTCTCTCTGAATTACACACTAAATAGCTTTACTACACCCCTCTATCCACCGCCAACAACAACAACTACTACTATTACTACTACTACTACTAATAATAATAATAATAATAATAATAATAATAATAATAATAAAACTACCATCACTACAACAATATCAATACAAGTCAAAATATACTCACTGCCACCTCACCACACCATTTCATCAAAGCATTGGTAAATATGCAGTTTCAACCCATACTCACCATTGACTAATACTCTCCTGACATAACTGGGGAAGCTGCGTCACCCCA
Organism: Chionoecetes opilio; assembly: GCA_016584305.1. Classification (NCBI taxonomy): domain Eukaryota; kingdom Metazoa; phylum Arthropoda; class Malacostraca; order Decapoda; family Majidae; genus Chionoecetes; species Chionoecetes opilio. The sequence goes on along the minus strand of JACEEZ010009831.1, from coordinate 1,118,345 downwards.
GACCACCCTCCTACTTCACTAACCTAACCTGGGCATTGATTACGTAACCTAACCTCACTGGGGAGGGCGGGGGGCGAACGTACAAACAACAACGATAAATAATGTGACAAAACATCCCCTATACAAACTATATATTATACTACGTATATACTAAACAGACGAACCATGCCATTCCTCACTCACCTGTCAATGACCGTATAACAAACAGGTGATACACAACCACCAACGCAGGTACGGGTGATCAAGGGTTCCAGGGGTGGGGATGATAGAGGGAGGAAAGGAGGAAGGTGTACACTTGAGAGGGTGGTGAGGGAAGGTAAGGAGTGCGAGGACCTAAGAGTCGCCTTGCAACGAGAGAGCAAGAGGAGCAACACCGTCCTTTCACCACGGCCACCAGCGAGTAACTGAGGCTGTCAGGCGTCAGACGGTCAGCAGGGAGTGGTAGTGGTGGTGGTGTGCCCTGTTGCCTCCCGTTGGTGTCAAAACAACAATGATTATCCAAACTATGATGAGATTGCATGCTTCCTCTGCCATGCACGCGTCTGTGGTTTTATCTTGATGTGTGTGTGGGGGGGGGAGTGACAATGGCAGAGAGAGAGAGAGAGAGAGAGAGAGAGAGAGAGAGAGAGAGAGAGAGAGAGAGAGAGAGAGAGAGAGAGTGTGTGTGTGTGAGTGAGTGTGTGTGTGTTTACTTTGCTACCTCATGCACCTCCTTGGACTGAAACACCTCAGGAATAAAAAGAAAAGAAAACTAAGAGTATGTATGCCAAGAATACACCAGCAAGTACTGTAGCCTATATTCATTGCTGATATTTTCCTGTATTATCCATTTCACTAGTCATGTTCTGTTGCAATCATTGTTTATCGCTGAATTTGGAGAGGAAGGCGATAATTTTGTTTGTTCTCTCTCTCTCTCTCTCTCTCTCTCTCTCTCTCTCTCTCTCTCTCTCTCTCGTTCTCTCTCTCTCTCTCTCTCTCTCTCTCTCTCAAAGGAAGGCGATAATTTTGTTTGTCCTCTCTCTCTCTCTCCTCTCTCTCATCTCTCTCTCTCTCCTCTCTCTCTCTCTCTCTCTCCTCTCTCTCTCTCTCTCTCTCTCTCTCTCTCTCTCTCTCTCCAAAGGAAGGCGATAATTTTTTTTCTCTCTCTCTCTCTCTTCCTCTCTCTCTCTCTCTCTCTCTCTCTCTCTCTCTCTCTCTCTCTCTCTCTCTCTCTCTCTCTCTCTCTCTCTCTCTCGACAGCCTGCAGTGTTGAAGGTAACCTAAGAATTTATTGGGCGAGTTGGTACAAACTATATCATTTTTCCAAGGAAATCACACGTGCATTCCTTTTTCTCTTTTCAAGTTTTCAGAACAAACGTAACAAGCTTTCTTTTGTACAGTTCTAGATTGTTATACGTACATCATGTATCCACTCAAGAATACAAGTAAATGGTACTAACAAATAGACATGCTAAGGAGAGACACAGGCCCTTCACGTATACATAATATACTACCTTCACTTTATATCAGATTCCCATCCCATTAACGAAAGAAAGAGGTTAAGTCCATTAATCTCACTATAATAACAAATAATCCTTCACTCCAATTGTATTAATGTAAACAGATAGAATGATAGATCTTTCCTCCTTGTAGTGAGCGATAAAAGTGAGAAAACACAAAGCAATGAAAACTAATCTAACATCATCGAAAAAAAAGTGCCACTGATTTCCAATACCTTCAATAACAGTGTGATGAAATATAAACAGCGTGCCACGAATGTCTAATGTAAGCAAGACATGGTAGCTAGGTGGGGAAATACCTAACAAGCAGGTATATTGCCACGGTTACAGGGAGTTTCGTACACAAGTTGTTTCGTACACCTGTAGATTCGTACACCAAAAAGTTGTTTCGTAGTCTATATGAAACCATAGTCGTTTCCTACACTCAGCTCAGAGTTAAACTTGATTACTAGAGTTACGAAATGACACCAGGTATGTACGAAAAAACTCAAAATCAGTGTACGAAACAACTAACAAAACCTGGGTACGAAACAACTGTGTACGAAACTCCCTGTAACCATTGCGACACCCAGCCGTACCAAGGTGAGGAAAGAGGTGGGTGATTAGCTGTACACGTGTGACCTCCATGACATGATAACCTGAGACATTAAAACCCTGACCTCACCTTACGCGTGCGACACATAAATGTTTGTCGGTCTTTGCTCTTCGGTACAGGAATGATTTGCTCACCACACCTCTACTCTATTTTCTTTCTCTATTTTTTGCTACATGACTTTCAAAACAAGTCTCTCACGTAACATCGTATTTTCTCTTTTTTATATTTTAGTCACTCACGAAAAAAAAAGTATGTTATGATTTTATTTTCCCTTGACATCATCTTAGCTTTTTCCAAACACACACACACACACACACACACACACACACATAAATTAATATTTATATGTAATTTATTTCAATTTAAAAAGAAAATAAAGTTATTTGTTTACTTGTCAAAATACAGGGTGTTAGGCGAACGATGTAAGTGTGTGTCAATACGCAAGTCAGTGTGGATGTTCTATATTGTTAACGCTTGTAAGAATGCATGTGTTGGAGATTTGGTGCTTGTTTTTACATAATTGGAATCTTATTTACTGCAGTTGTAAAGTTTGATTGCATAATCTATTCAAAATAATTTCTTAGAAAATAATGTTGCCTGTGTACTGCAAATTTAGATTAGAAATTTCCGTCTGTCAAAGAGTCTTGGCTCGGCAGATCATGCCGTTAATAGACATGGTATATATAAGTTTGTTTATATAATTTATAGATGTAACAATTATGGCAATAAATTTACTTTTACTATTACTATTACTACTATTACTATTACTACTATTACTATTACTACTATTATTACACACACACACACACACACACACACACACACACACACACACACAAACACACACACAACACAACACACAACACACACACACACACACACACACACACACACACACAACACACACACAACACACACACACACACACACACACACACACACACACACACACATTTTCTACCATTCAATATGTTTTCAGTTTCCATCATTATAAATTACGTATCTTGGGTATATAACATCTTGGAACCATTGTTTTTCTTATTCTTATCCTAAACCTACTGTTAGTCGCTCACTAACCCTTCGTTAGTTAGTTAGTCCCCTTCACGCCCAGATCTTTCCTTTGCTATAAAAAAAAATCATATGCTGTCAGCCATAAAATTACGAAAAGTAACTGAATATACCAAATAAGTTAGTGCACAAAGATACTAAACGGGTCATAGCTACAAAATATTGTTTATATTCACTAAAAATCGTCTAATGGTAGCTAAATTACAATAGAAATTACGTTCTGGGTCTCAAGGTGTTAAAGAAGCTGTCATCCCGCCCTCTACGCCTTCCTCCTATAGCCTATACGCCTCTCCATTCTCTACACACTCAGAAATGGAGGGTACATTAAGGGTAGAATTGTTACATCGCACCATCACTACCCTTTTTAAACCCTATGTCCAGGCTGGAGGGTAGATGCTGCCGATTATACCCTTTATCTACCCTTTTTAGACGAGAGGGTTGGAAAAGGGTATATTTGCGTCGATCCGAAAGGGTATATTTGTAAGGGTAGAAAAAGGGTAGCAGTATTTCATCACTACAAATACCCTTTTTCTACCCTTTTCCTACCCTTTTTTTCTAGGAGTGTACTGGAGTGAAAATTAAACACCACCACACTTATGTTACCTGCAATACCTTCTCTCTGATGTTTCCTTATACTGATCTAGCTCACTCATCCACTCACCTCACACCAGTTGTAATATTAGTTCTATCTATTGGTTATATAGGACACGATGGATCTCTCTCTCTCTCTCTCTCTCTCTCTCTCTCTCTCTCTCTCTCTCTCTCTCTCTCTCTCTCTCTCTCTCTCTCTCTCTCTCTCTCTCTCTCTCTCTCTCTCTCTCTCTCTCTCTCTCTCTCTTTTTTTTGCGACCAATTAAATTATTTCACACCATCAAACGTACCCAATTAACTGAAGGAGCTTTTAAACAACCATCTTTTTAGGGATGACAAACATTTTCTACACTCAATGTTCTTTCTTACGTAAATAACCAACTACTTCATGTGAACAGTCGAAGAAAGAAAATGCCCCCTTCAACCCCCCTCCCCCCTACATTACCCCCGCCCTGGACCCCAAAAATAATATTAATAACCTAACCTCACTATAACCTAACATAACCTTACCAATAACCTCCAAACGAGATCTAAGGGCGGGAAAGGACTAGAATTTTACCAGGTTAGGTTAGGTTAGGTTAGGTTAGTAATTGTTATTTTTTCATCTCTCCCCCATCGATGAATCGGTGTCATAAATAAGTTCAAGTATGAAATGAAAGAAAATAAACTTATGTAACGTGTATAATAAAACAAAAAATGCAGGGGCTAAGGGGAGCGTTCGGAAAAGATATTGAACAAAATCTGGAAAAAAAATTAAATATCTGAACAATTTCCTGAGTAATGACATGGCCTTTATCAGTAACATATTGGAGTTTTAGCGCAAAATTCCTATTATTCACGTAGTTATAGCTTTTTTTGCCCATCTTGCCTATCATTTACCCCCTCTTGTTGCATTTACCCCCTCTTGTTGTTGGCATTAAGTGTATGTTTTCGATGTATGAGTGTTTTTAACCTCTTCACGCCCAGATATTTCCTTTGCTATAAAAAATTGTCTGTATTTAGCCATGAAATTACGAAAAGTAGCTTAATATACCAAATTAGTTAGTCGACAAGGATACTAAACAGGTCATATCTATAAAATATTGCTTATAGTCACTAAAAATCGTCTAATGGTACCCAAATTACAATGGAAATTACGTTATGGGTCCCAAGGGGTTAAAGGGCCTTACTTGACTACACATACATCAGTAATCTCACGTTGATTGTGATGACCTTTATAGCTGCTCTGTGTGACCTTATACACCGCTAAGTGATGCTTCTCTCATGCCATTGTGACAACCCCTCCACACCCAGATCTTTCCTTTGCTATATAAAATCGTCTGTTATTAGCCATAAAATTACGAAAACTAACTTAATATACCAAATTACCTAGTGGACAAGGATACCAAACGAGTCATATCTATAAAATATTGTTTATATTCATTAAAATCGTCTAATGGTAGTCAAATTACAAAGAAAATTACGTTCTGGGACTCAAGGGGTTAAAAGCAACAGCAAAACGGAACTTACTTAACCTAAATTACCTAATGAAACATGAATTATTTGGCTGAAAACCCTTGATGATTATAATGATCGTTATTCAGTAAAATACACTTTATTAATGATTAAGTAAAGTATTATCATTATTAGCATTTGTATTATTGTATGACAGCATGAGGTCGAAATCGCACCCGCAGCCTGGGCGTCAGAGCCACCTCGCCTATACGGAGGTGTAAAACATTAATACTTATAGGCTGCAAGACTATTAGAGAGAGAGCGAGCGAGCGAGCGAGCGAGCGAGAGAGAGAGAGAGAGAGAGAGAGAGAGAGAGAGAGAGAGAGAGAGAGAGAGAGAGAGAGAGAGAGAGAGAGAGGAGAGAGAGAGAGAGAGAGAGAGAGAGAGAAGAGACAGAGAGACAGAGAGAGAGAGAGAGAGAAGAGAGAGAGAGAGAGAGAGGAGAGAGAGAGAGAGAGAGAGAGAGAGAGAGAGAGAGAGAGAGAGAGAGAGAGAGAGAGAGAGAGAGAGAGAGAGAGAGTGTGTCAATGCTCCTCTACCTTGCCCTTGAACGCAACGCATTAAATCATGCTGCATTTGTCAAATCATTGCAATATAT
>JACEEZ010009831.1:1090000-1107500 GCA_016584305.1 Chionoecetes opilio | reverse complement strand
TCATGATATTATAAGTCAATAACGTAATGTTAGAAGTTATTATACTAGAGCAGTCAATTTCGTTATATTGAGTACAATCAGATAGAAAGCTGGAAGTGCAATGAGCGACGCGTGAGTGGCAATGTTTTTATTCAATCTCCCCCACCACTCCCCGCCGCGCATGTCGCTCCACAATATACCTACATGTCGCAGCAACAGAACGATTCGCATCTTATTCTTCGTTGTTCCAAAAAGCAGGCTTATTGTATTTTGACAAGCATTTGCCGAACGCAGAGTACTGTCTGAAACAGTGTGAATCGCCCACAATTCAACATGCCACAATATACATGTAAAAACTATATAGCTTGCTACTCAGTGACAGTATTTGCATAAATTCTATATAGAAGTTCCATCGTAATGCATGTCATCCATATAATTAGTAGAACAACGAGAACTTATTTTTTGGTAGTCAGATGCGGTATGCATCAATATTTATCGCGAATTGATTATGAAAATATTAGTCCGGAGCCAAAACACAAGTAGACCAACCTGTGAGTTACACTACCAGCGACCATGCATTTCCAGTGCAGTTCATGAATTTTTCGACAGTGTACGACAGTTTAATGTAAGAGGTCACAAGAAGAAGAAGAAAAAGGTAACGTTCTCAGGGCAGGAGATTGAAAGTGTAGCCATATACGTGGTAGTTGGAGGCGTGGACACTGCAGCAGCAAGTGTCAAGGTTTCATGACGTTCCTGCGCCAGGGAGTTACTAGTTATAGTTACCTAGTAAAACACAGCGACTAGCTTCGTCAGCAAACGCACTCGGTTAAAGTTACAATCATCGTTACTTGGCAGCGGGCGGTTATGTTTCAATTAGAGAGAACTGCAACTCGAAATGCCAGTGGTCGCTGGCAGTTTTAACTCACAATTTGGTTGAAAAAGTTGGTCAACTGAAAGAAAAATATGGGCTTATTCCACTGCACTTAAAACACAAAAGTATAATTTTAAGAACGATTTTCTTCTATATGTATATTGTATAGAAGCCTGATTCTGTAAAAAACATGTATTTAACCAAATAACCAAGTAGGTTATAGTTGAGGAGGCGAGGTAAATGTTACTCTATGATATTATATAGTCAATAACGTATGTTTAGAAGTTATCTATACCTAGGCAGTCATATTTTCCTGTTATTATTGAATATCAATCAGATAGAAAGCCTGGAAGTGCAATGAGTCGACGCGTGAAGTGGCAATGTTTTTATTCAATCTCCCCGCCACCACTCCCCGCCGCGGCATGTCGCCTCCACAATTATAACCTACATTGTCGCAGCAGCAGACGATTTCGGCATTCTTTATTCTTCGTTTTTTCCAAGGCATTGCTTATTGTATTTTGACAAGCGTTTGCCAGACGCAGCAGTACTGTCTTAGAAAACAGTGTGAACATCGCCCAAATTTACATGCCACAATATACATGTAAAAAATATATTAAGCTTTGCTACTCGAGGCGAGTAATTTGCATTAAATTGCTATATAGAACGTTCAATCGTAATGCATGTCATGCATACACTTACTAGAACAACAGAAGAACGTTCTTTTTTAGTATTCAGATGCGGTGCATCAATATTTATCGCGAAATTGATTTATGAAAAATATTAGTCGCGGAGGGAAAAACACAGTAGACCAACCTTTGAGTTAAAACTGCCAGCGACCACTGGCATTTCTCGAGTTTCAGTTCTCCCAATTAGAGGAACTGCAACTCCGAAATGCAGTGTCGCTGGCAGTTTTAAACTACAATTGGTACAAAAGTTGCAACTGAAAGAAAAATATGGCTATTCATTGCACTTAAACACAAAGTATAATTTTAAGACGATTTCTCTATAGTTATGTATAGAAGCCTGAGTCTGTAAAACATGCATAACCAAATACAAGTAGGTTATAGTGAGGAGGCGAGGTAAATGTTACCTAGTATATATATAGTCAATAAACGTATTGTTAGAAGTTACTCGTTAGGCAGTCATATTTTCCTGTTATTATTGTGTATCAATAGATAGAAAGCCTGGAAGTGCCAATGAGTGACGCGTGAAGTAGCAGTTTGATTCAATCTCCCCACAATCTCCCCGCCCACCACTCCCGCGCGGCGTGTCGCTCACAATTATACATACATTTTCGCAGCAACAAGCGATTTCGGCATTCTTTATCTTGTTATTCCAAGGAAATTGCTATTTTGTATTTTGACAAGCGTTTGCAGACGCAGCAGTACTGTCTTACGAAAACAGTGGACATCACAAATTCTTACATGCCACAATACATGTAAAAAATATATTAAGCTCTTGCTACTCGAGGCGAGTAATTGCATTAATGCTATTATAGAATTCCATCGTAATGAATGTCATCAAAATTGAGAGAACAAGAAGAACTATATTTTTGGTATTCAGATGCGGTTGCATCAATGTTTATCGCGAAATTAATTTATGACAAATATTAGTCGGGAAGCCAAAACACAGTAGACCACCTTTGAGTTAAAACTGCCAGCGACCACTGGCATTTCTCGAGTTTCAAGTTTCTCTAATTGGAGAGAACGCACGAAAATGTCGTGGTCGCTGGCAGTTTAACTCAAGGTGTTACTGTGTTTTGGCTCCGCGACTAATATTTTCATAATAATTCGCGATAAATTGATGCACTTGAATCAAAAAATATAGTTCTTCTGTTGTTCTACTATAATGGATGACATGCATTACGATGGAACGTTCTATAATAGCAATTTAATGCAAATTACTCCCTCGAGAGCAAATAATATATTGTTTACATGTATTTGTGGCATGTAAAATTTGGGCGATGTCACATGTTTCTAAGACAGTACTGCTGCGTTCTGCAAACGCTTGTCACAACTACAAAGCAATGCCTCTGGAAAAACGAGAATAAGAATGCCGAAATCGGCTTGTTGCTGCGACAATGTAGTTAAATTGTGGTAGGCGACACGCCGCGTGCGGGGAGCGGTGGGCGGGAGATGTGGCGGGGAGATGAACAAAACATACGACTTCGCGTCGAATCATTGCACTTCAGGCTTTCTACTGATGAACACAATAAACGGAAATAGACTGCCCTAGGTATAGATAACTTCCTAAACATCGTTATGACTATATAAATAATGAGTAGCATTTACTCGCCCCTAACTAAACCTACTGGTTATTGGTATATACAATGTTTACAGAATTCAGGCTTCTATGCAAATACTATAGAAGAAAATCGTTCTTAATATTACACTTTTGTGTTTAAGTGCAAGTGGAAAAGCCCATATTTGTTTCCAGTAGACAACTTATTATCAAAAAAAGTGAGTTAAGACTGCCAGCGACCCTGGCATTTTGGGTTCCGTTCTCTCGAATTGGGGGAAGAGAAGAACGTTCGTTGGTGTAGTTAGAATCTCGTGTAGTAAAGGGAGAGTGAAAGATGAAAGGAGCAGGACATACAGATGTATGAAAAAATAATAAACAGATTAGGAAATGCATTGCCGTGTGAAAAGGGAAGTGAAAATGTTTCTGACAGGTATAGCTATCAATGAGAGAGAGAGAGAGCGAGAGAGAGAGAGAGAGAGAGAGAGAGAGAGAGAGAGAGAGAGAGAGAGGAGAGAGAGAGAGAGAGAGGAGAGAGAGAGAGAGAGAGAGAGAGAGAGAGAGAGAGAGAGAGAGAGAGAGAGGAGAGAGAGAGAGAGAGAGAGGGAGAGAGAGAGAGAGAGAGAGAGAGAGGAGAGAGAGAGAGAGAGAGAGAGAGAGAGAGACGAGAACATTGTGAGGAAAGGGGACGAGGCGGTTAAGAAAGAAGGATTGAGGTACAGTAAAATATAAAATAAAAAAGATGGTAGATAGGGTGCAAGAGAGAAGGAGAAAGAGAAAGATAAAAATAGGGAAAATATGGATAAAACACAGTACAAAAAACTATTAAAGGCTATAGATTGAGCCTTACCTTTGCCTACTTATATTATTTATGGTGGGGAATTAGGTGTTGGGCTGATGTATACAATAAAGATGAATTTACCAAAGAATGAATTAACGCCTATTGTTTTATATGTAGGTGACTAATTGGGGGAAAGAAAGGCCAGAAGATAATTAAATGGTATTAATTAACACAAGCTCTCAAGTCCATTTAGTTAAGAAGGCAAGGCGATACACAAGCTCTTAGAAGGTTTATTGCGGGAAGTTTGGAAAAATATATAATTAAGGCAGAAAAATCCATCATTAGAGACAAATTGGAGAGAGAGAGAGAGAGAGAGAGAGAGAGAGAGAGGAGAGAGAGAGAGAGAGAAGAGAGAGAGAGAGAGAGAGAATAAACACCTTGGGAATATTGTCCTGTATTGCACTGGGGAAGGATGCGTTCAGTGCTGCATGAGTATAGGCATAGACCACTATATACCTGGGACTGCGCCGGAATATCGGCCTGTCGCGCAAGGGCCCGAAATCGGAGGGCCGCTCGGATTCATATATATATATATATACGGATCATATAGACTGGTTATCAGTATATATGATATACTGTAATCTTCGTAAATGTTTGTTCTATAATATTATCAAATAAAAAAACAGTAAAACACGCTAAAGAAATGCCATTACGAGACTATGAAGAAATATGCATGAACTTAATATTCACTTCAACTCTTCGCCATTTAAAACTTTGCGAGTCAACTTTTATCATGAAGGGTATCATAAAAGCGCAATTTTATTAGCTTTCCATTGCTATATTTCGTTATCTGATAAATGAATTAGAACCATGCATAAATTAGCGTTAACTAAATAAATAAAATCATCAATCGGGTAATTTTCCCGATTGATGAGGTTATTTATTTAGGCAACGCTAATTTATACATGGTACTAATTCATTATCAGAAAACGAAATATATAAGTGAATAAATAACATCATCAATCGGGAAAATTACCCGATTGATGATTATTATTTTTTATTTAACGCTAATTTATGCATGGTTCTAATTAATTTATCAGATAACGAAATACACCAAGGAAAGCTAATAAAATTGCGCTTCTATTGATCCCTCATGATAAAAGTTGACTCGCAAAGTTTTAAATGGCAAAGAGTTAAGTGAATATTAAGTTCATGCATATTTTCATAGTTCGTAATGGCATTTCTTTAGCGTGTTTTACTGTTTTTATTTGATAATATTATAGAACAAACATTTACGAAGATTACAGTATATCATATATACTGATAAAACCAGTCTATTATGATAGTCCATAGACCACTATATCTCTTTGTCGGGCGCCCGCGGGCCCCTGTGCAGCCCCGCAATTCAAAACATTGTCGCGTGAACAGTCCAGTATACAGTGGTCTATGGTATAGGGCAATAATGTGGTGATGCTGATGATGATGATGATGGCGGTGGCGTGAGAGGCCCCTTGACGCGAGGTGGAGTTGAGCATATTGGAAACCCCGGGACCCTTACTGACGCCAGCTTGGATCTAGGCAGACACTGTAGTAGCCAATCAGCGTGAGCTTGGAGTTAGAAACACTAGTAGTGAAGATGTGTGTGATGATGAGTGTGTGCCAAAAAAGGATTTGTTCCTATTTGCTAACTCCAAACTGTTTGTAGGGAATTTTATTATTAGGGACCTGCGTCAACTGGTGGGTATAGAAAGTCTAGGTCATGATCTCCAAGACTGAAGAGAAGCGTGTTACTGAAGAGACCCAGGAAGCCAAGGAAGCCAAGTGTGGGTGTTGCGCCGGCCTGAAGAAAGGCGTTCAGGACCCTCGCCAAGCTGTGCCGCAGGAAGTGTGCGGCAACAGACGCCGCAAAGACGCCGTGGAAAGCGTCGAGGTGCTCGTGCTCAACGTCAAGACGGAGCAGCAGGGATCGCCCTCCCTGCCGGAGGAGCACTCCAACCACCACCAGGAGCACAGTGCGGAGGTTCTGTCCGAGCCCTGCCTGGTGGTGCCGCAGGAAACCTGCCTCTCTGAACCGCTCCTCGATGCCCACAAAAGCAGCGCTGGAGCCTCAAGAGTTGATGGAATCCGTGGACAACGGCGAACGCCTTCCCGGGACTCACGTCCAGCAGCCGCAGCGCAAGAAGGTGCGTCGCCGCCGCCGCCGTGTCCGTGACGACCAAGAGCAGGACGACGGCCCGGCTGGCAAGTCGTCTGCCGCAAGAAACAGAAGAAAACTGTTGACAAGGACAGTGTTGAAAAGCAGCCGGCCAAGGCCGTGCAGGCACCACTTCGGAGGCCAACGGCGCCCCGGAGGACATCGCCGCCCCAGAGGCCACGACAGTCAAGGCCACGGGCAGGAGGCGGCGCCGCGCCCCCGTCCCTCCCCCACACGTCCCCGGGACGCGGTGGGACAGTCGTGGCTGGAAGACACAGTGGACACGGTCCTTGTCGTACCCCCAAACATGCGCCGACACGTGATCGGCCCGCGCGGCGAGACGGTGGACAAGTTGTGTCAAAAATACCCGTCGTTGGCAGTGCGCGTGCTCCCCCTCACGACACTCTGTCGCAGGAGGTGGTGCTGCGGGGCCTCAAGACCCAGGTGTCCGCTGCCGCCAAGGAACTGACGCGGCACCTGCAGGACATCGAGGTCAAGACCCGCGAGGCGCCGAACGTCGGCGCCAGAGGCAAGCGGCGTGCGTGGCGGTGGTGGAGGTTGCCACGGACCTGAGGCGCCACGTGGTGGGTCCTGGCGGCGCGGCGCTCCTGAAGCTGGCGCAGGAACACCCTGGCGTGAGGGTGACGGTGCCGCCCACCACCGACACCACCACCAAGACCGTCACCATCAGGGGCCCGCCAGCCCAGGTGGCGGCCGTCAAGGACACCATCGCCACCGTCTGCAGGTGGCGCAGCAGCGGTGGGAACAGCAGCGACAACAGCGGCTGCAGTGGCAACAGCAGCGTCAACAGTGGCAACAACAGCGTCAATAGCGTCAGCAGTGGCGGCAACACCAACAACAGCGGCAGCAACGTCGCCCCGCCAGAAGTGTTCGCCCTGCCACTGCCACGACAAACCACTGCCACGACCACAGGGGTTGCCAGAACCACTGCCGCTGCCACTGCAACCGTCACCGCCACCACGGCACCGTGAGGGGCGACAAACGTGATTCAGTAATAAATAATAGTAGCTATGTAACGTGTCTAAAACAAAAATAAATTACTCCGGTACCAGAAGAAAGCCAAGTGTGGGTGTTGCGCCGGCCTGAAGAAGGCGTTCAGGAGATCTATAACCCTATTAAAAACCGTGATTTTGTCGCAAGATTGTATCAAAGACCAAAAATCCTTAATATGTTTGATAGGTGATTTGTCTTAAATTAGGCATTAAAAAGACCAATCAACACCAACGCAGCCGTCGGCTGAGGAGGTTTGGCCAGTGCAGGAAACGTCCTCAACGAATGCACCGACGACGAACTTATCACAAACTATCGCTTGGACTATGCAAGGATTGATTTGAATATCATTTTATTGCCATATATCGTTATAAATACATTTATCCTTTATGTAACTTATTTTAAAACAGTATTTTCTCTATATAGGAGTAGTGCCTTTTCTTAACCGCACTTTAGATTTATATTTTAGCATAGCTTATATAATATAGCAGCTTGCAATGAGTGACAGAGGGACTTTCTTCTCGTCATGGGTGTGAGCGAAATGAGAGGGATGAACGGTGGGTGTGTAATTACGAAGTTTGATGAAAAATAGTGGCAAGGATAGACAGTGTGGAAAATTTAGTTTAATTGCGTGCTTAGAGAAACTGCAACTCGAGAAATGCCAGTGGTCGCTGGCAGTTTTAACTCAAAGGTTGGTCTTCTACTGTGTTTTGGCTCCGCGACTAATATTTTTCATAAATTAATTCGCGATAAATATTGATGCACCGCATCTGAATACCCAAAAAATATAGTTCTTCTGTTGTTCTACTAATTATATGGAGGACATGCATTACGATGGAACGTTCTATAATAGCAATTTAATGCAAATTACTCGCCTCGAGTAGCAAAGCTTAATTAGATTTTTACATGTATATTGTGGCATGTAAAATTGGGCGATGTTCACACTGTTTTCTAAGACAGTACTGCTGCGTCTGGCAAACGCTTGTCAAAAATAACAATAAGCAATGCCTTGGAAAAACGAAGCATAAAGAATGCCGAAATCGGCTTGTTGCTGCGACAATGTAGGTTATAATTGTGGAGGCGACGTGCCGCGGCGGGGAGTGGTGGGCGGGGAGATTGTGGCGGGGAGATTGAATCAAAACATTGCCACTTCACGCGTCGACTCATTGCACTTCTAGGCTTTCTATCTGATTGATACACAATAATAACAGGAAAATATGACTGCCTAGGTATAGATAACTTCTAAACATTCGTTATTGACTATATAATATCATAGAGTAGCATTTACCTCGCCTCCTCAACTATAACCTACTTGGTTATTTGGTTATATACAATGTTTTACAGAATCAGGCTTCTATACAATATACATATAGAAGAAAATCGTTCTTAATATTATACTTGTGTGTTTTAAGTACAGTGGAATAAGCCCATATTTTTCTTTCAAGTTGACCAACTTTTCACCAAATTGTGAGTTAAAACTACCAGCGACCACTGGCATTTCGGAGTTGCAGTTCTCTCTAATTGTTGGATGGCGATATTATCCATGGCGTTAATCATGCTTTTTATAGAATAGAAAGCATACTACCCTTGTGCACACAATCTATAATCTTTCAGCATCAATGGAGAAATATATTCAGCCAAACATTTTGACGTAACAGTTCCTTCAAGCTGTCGGACCATACATGAGTAGATCATATTTTCAAATACTATTTCTTCAAACCAATGTTCATGGTATGGACATGAGTATATCAAAACCATTGGTTTTATTAGTGAAAACCTGATTTTCAACATAAGAACACTTAAGATTGCCTTATTTTGGTTAAAATAACATCAAATATTGGTCGCTAGCACCCAGTAGTCCGCAAGTTGCCTATCTAATCAAGATTTATGAACATTTGGAACGGGATCTTAATACTCAGTGCAGAGGCCCATTCAGACGGCCTTTCTGCCCCTCTTATAAGATAACAAACAGCGAGGACCTTCGTCAATGATGGTGAAGCCTTCATAACGATAACTCACCAGTTTGTCAATAATCAATCAATCATTGGGGGCATACACCGGGGGGCGCGTCGCCTCGCCCACCCTACGACGCCACTCCCGGGAGTGACCACGCGCGAGTCCCCATGCAGGCTCCCTTCCCACACCAAGCAACTCTCGACAAGCATCAACTTGCCCCAGCCACGAGCCTTGTGGGCACCCCCTTGGCCTCCTCCACGCCGGATTGTCTCTTAAGCCCGGTTCCCACCTTCCCGCTTGTACGGCCGCCGTACAACAACAAAGACGTCACAATGACGTCACAACAAAGTCTACCGCACCGCCGTACCGCTGTACGGCCGCCGTACAAAGTTAAATTCAAGTCATCTCTCCCGCTCGGCGGTGTCCGCTCGAGCGGAGTTGCCAACTGTGCCCAGTTACCACAAATACCACTCAAGCGGTGATGATGGTGACGTCATTGTTGTTGTATGTCGGCCGTACAAGCGGGAAGGTGGGAACCGGGCTTTACAGATACAACCCGGTGGGAAGGATCGGTTTCAGGGAAGCGTGCCACATGCCCATATAGCCGAAGTTGGCGCCAACGGACTATGCAGGTAATAGGCCTCGATTCAGTCTCACGGTGCAATCGCTGGTTTGACACGTAATCATCCCAGCGATACCCCATGGTTCTTCGAAGACACTTATTAACAAAGGCATCGATTCGCCTTTTCAAGTCGCTATTTAGTGTCCATGTCTCACAACCATAGAGTAAGACAGGGATCACAAGCGACTTGAAGAGCCGGATCTTTGTCCTCCTGCACCTCCAAACACTTAACTCACTGAGAAACATTCACCTGAAACACTTCAAAGTTCCATGAATCGTATTACATGAACGAAAATGTTGGGTCAAACAAGCAACCCCTACTTCCATTGCCTTAATTCCAGCATCTACGCGAACAATAAACGACCAGAGGGACATTACATAAGTTTGCTCAATTATCATTTTCATCCTATAAAATTTTCACCTGAATATCTGTTAATATGTCATCGTTAAAGTGATTCAAGTGTTTGCGATTAAGGTTAAGATTCGGAAGAATAACTAATCAATATCTTGTAAACTAAACATTCTACTTGTAATCTTAACTTGGAAATGAGTTCAAGGCAACGCTAACCCTCTTGGAAATTCACTAAACCAGTGGAGACATGTTCGTTTTCTATGATAAATTGGAAAAGTTAAGAAAAAGAAGCCACCATTGGCGCCTCCTTCCACCCCGTCCGCGAGCAGTGACATCAATAAGGTGAGTTAATCTTTCCACTAAGTTAGGAGATTAGATGTGGGGTTAGGTTTAGATTAGGTTAGGTTATATTTAGTTAGAAATGCATGCCTCACCACCAGCATGATTGTAGGATAGACTTGAGGTTACATTGAGTTAGAAATTAGCTCCGATGGCGGGCGCGGGCGGGGACGGCGGGGTGGAAGGAGGCGCTTCTTGACCTAACTTTTCCAATTTATCAAAGAAAACGTATATATGTCTCCACTTATTAAATGAATTTCCAAGAGGGTTGGAGGTGCCCTGAATCCATTTCCAAGGTAAGATTACAAGTGGATTGCTTAGTTTAAGAGATATTGGTTGGTTAGTCTTGTAAATCTTTACCATCAAATGGGTAAAACTGCAGTTTAGTACAATACTTGCTGCGCCCCCCCAGACCCCCCTGCTAGTTCCCTAACCTATCATGGGCATTGTTTACGTAACCTAACCTCACTGGGCGGGTTTCTCCCTCCAGACCCCCCTTCTGTTATTTTTTATATCCGACAGCTGCTGTAGTGGTTAGAAATCCTGAAAATGGTCTACAAGTTGAGGACGGTTATAACTATGTCACATGTGCCTTGTAATGTATAAACTGCAATAGAACCATCAAATGATCTACATTTGTTTTTAAGCTATCCACCAGAAAATTATAGTCTAAACAGCCAATTCTTAATAAAGTGAGTGAATCTTTCCACTAGTTTAGGAGGTTACATGGTAAATTTCCAGATGAACACCGAACTTCCTTTGGTGGACAAAACTATTTTTTGCTGGTGAGTTTTGATGTTTTGAATGAATCTGCTAACCGTTTCTGTCGCAAATCCCTTTTTTTTTTTTTTTTTTTTTTTGCAACATAAATGTGTCGTTTTTTAACCTAACCGAACATAATACCTAACCTAACATAACCTATATCAAACCTAACCTAATCTATACCTAACCTAACCTAATTTATAAATAACCTAACCTAACCTTTACCTAATAAAAAAATAAAAAAAAATAAAAAATAAAAAAAAAAAAAAAATTGCGACAGAAACGGTTAGCAGATTAATTCAAAACACATCAAAACTCACCAGAAAAAAATTGTTTCGTCCACCAAAGTGAATTCGGTGTTCATCTGGAATAATACCGGAGGTTAGATGTGGACATATATTAGGTTAAATTAAGGTTAATTAGTTTTAGTTAGAAATACACTAATTGAGGAAGGAAACAGGTGTTATGTAGCGTCACAGGACTTTTCAACACATTTTTACATGACAGACTCATCTAACCCTCCAGCTGTTACATCTACCGGTACCCGGACTCACACACTATCTCATAAATGGCTTACCTTCTCCTAAATCAGCTCCGATTCACCAAAAACTTTAAATCCTTTATGAATTCCGAACCACCTGTCACTCTACACCGGGCTGTTTACCTTTCCTGATCTTGATCTTGATACTGCAAGTACCTAGAGTAATGGACCCGTTTACTCACACCTAAAACACGGAGTATTATAAAGCTTTGGGTGCAATATAGGCTACATATCACTGTACTCATATTCTTTTTGCTGAGAAATGCACCATAAATGAAATATATGGCCTTTTTGGGGCCAAAATATCACAACACGGCGGAACGCGCTGTGATTGGTTGTGACGTAGTAACTGCAGACTCAGATCTCGCCTGATCAGCTGATCGGCTTGTTTTGGCTCAGCAAACCGCAATACCTATCTATGCATTCAACATGTACCAGACAAAAAGAACATATTATGCTTGTTTTGTGCTAATGTGCAAAAACACCACAATTAAAACTCCAGAGAATGTGTTCATAACTATGCCTAAAGACAAGAAAAAGAGGAAACAGTGGTGGATGTCTGCAAGGCGTGATTTCTCGATGAAGGAAAATTCATACTATTGCTGTGAAGACCATTTTGATGTATGTATGTACTTGTGCATGGATAAGTAGCTTGCAAATGATATGTAGCTGTGGGGCTTTAGCTGAGCTGTGATAAGTTGCGGGAGTAGTATGCAGTATGCAAGGCTTTTGAGGTAGGGATGAGACAGGCTGGGTTTTTCATGTTAAGTATACAACACTCAGTGAGTTAGGTAAAATTCTAGAGTCCTTTCCCGCCCTTATTAGTGTTTTTTCCTCCAGACCTTCACAGATCCCTTCAGATACCTCTAAACTGTAATTATAAAGTGGGGGGGAGATGCCCCCTTCACCCCCCTCCCCTCCTTAACGACCCCCCTGGACCCCTCAAAAATATAATATGTTTAATATTACTAATCTAACCTCACTATAACCTAACCTAACCTTATCTCACTAATAACCTCATAGCGAGACCCCCATAAAAAAATAATTACTAACCTAACCTTGTAAAATTATAGTTTTATTTTACTAACCTAACTAACCTTACTAACTTGCATTACCCCTACTACTGCAAGATGACCAGTAATCCTCCTTCAAGTGATGTAGTAGGTATTCACTGTGTTTGTGAATATGTAAGTTGTAGTTTATAAGGAAAAAGTGGATAGACAAGAGATAAGTGGCCCGTGACACCAGACAAGTGATGACTTCTGGGATCGGCATTCCTTATAGGGAGCTTAAATGAACCTGCAATGACATGTACAGCTAGACAGATAGACGAACTCATAGAGGAACAGGTAGAAATGTATGGTTAGTAAAGGTTGTAGTGGTGAGTAGAGTGACGAAGGGTGTATGTTTTGCTTATGTGGGGAAAGAAAGCCATACATTTCTACCTGTTCCTCTATGAGTTCGTCTATCTGTCTAGCTTTACATGTCATTGCAGGTTCATTTAAGCTCCCTATAAGGAATGCCGATCCCAGAAGTCATCACTTGTCAGGTGTCACGGGCCACTTATCTCTGTCTATCCACTTTTTCCTTATAAACTACAACTTACATATTCACAAACACAGTGAATACCTACTACATCACTTGAAGGAGGATTACTGGTCATCTTGCGGTAGTAGGGGTAATGCAAGTTGGTGTATTAGTAGGTAGTACATATAGTAGCGGCCGCTTCACAGCTGTTTTGCTCTGTTGTCTAAGCTAGTGACGTCACAACATGGCGCCAGTCGTTTTAGAGCGTATACATTTTCCTGTACTTAAATTGGCTGTATCATCAAAAATAGTGTTCACATAGAAAAATCAACATCACTGCCCAACTATATGATCGAGGCTTGAAGATGTCAAATCAATCCTTACCTCAAGTAGAGTAAACGGGTCCATTACAAAGAACCCATACAGTAAACCCTCTCTAATTCGATCTAATTAGAGAGAACTGCAACTCCGAAATGCCAGTGGTTGCTGGCAGTTTTAACTCACAATTTGGTGAAAAGTTGGTCAACTTGAAAGAAAAATATGGGCTTATTCCACTGCACTTAAAACACAAAAGTATAATTTTAAGAACGATTTTCTTCTATATGTATATTGTATAGAAGCCTGAGTCTGTAAAACATGCATTTAACCAAATAACCAAGTAGGTTATAGTTGAGGAGGCGAGGTAAATGTTACTCTATGATATTATATAGTCAATAACGTATGTTTAGAAGTTATCTATACCTAGGCAGTCATATTTTCCTGTTATTATTGTGTATCAATCAGATAGAAAGCCTGGAAGTGCAATGAGTCGACGCGTAAAGTGGCAATGTTTTGATTCAATCTCCCCGCCACAATCTCCCCGCCCACCACTCCCCGCCGCGGCGTGTCGCCTCCACAATTATAACCTACATTGTCGCAGCAACAAGCCGATTTCGGCATTCTTTATTCTTCGTTTTTCCAAGGCATTGCTTATTGTATTTTGACAAGCGTTTGCCAGACGCAGCAGTACTGTCTTAGAAAACAGTGTGAACATCACCCAAATTTTACATGCCACAATATACATGTAAAAAATATATTAAGCTTTGCTACTCGAGGCGAGTAATTTGCATTAAATTGCTATTATAGAACGTTCCATCGTAATGCATGTCATCCATATAATTAGTAGAACAACAGAAGAACTATATTTTTTGGTATTCAGATGCGGTGCATCAATGTTTATCGCGAAATTAATTTATGAAAAATATTAGTCGCGGAGCCAAAACACAGTAGACCAACCTTTGAGTTAAAACTGCCAGCGACCACTGGCATTTCTCGAGTTTCAGTTCTCTCTAATTGGCGGGAGACCTGGGTCGAATTAGCCGAAAGTTCGAATCATCAGATGGTTACCTAGCCCCTCCACACAATAATAAGTCACTCAAACATGCCAAAACAGCACAGATTGTATTACTTGTACTCACCAATACCATTGTATTTCTATAATAATATAAGCGAAAGTGTGTCTGTCTGTCTGTCTGTGTGTGTGTGTGTGTGTGTGGTATAGGTTCCGCCCCCCGTGGCCCAATCCCATCATATGGCACATTTTTGGAACCAGGTCGACCAGGGGAAGGTTTTAAGCCCACTTATGAGATGATCCGATCACTTTTTTTTTCTTTTTTTTTAGCAGCCTATTAGCGAGAATTGTGAAAAAAAAGTGGGTTGCGAGAATTGAGGAAACCTTGATGTAGGGTGATGGGTAGTGGGTGAGTGAATGGGTGGGGTGATGGGTGATGGGTAATGGGTGTGGGGTGATGGGTGAGTGAATGGGTGGGGGGTGATGGGTGAGTGAATGGGTGGGGGTGATGGGTGATGGGTGAGGGAATAGGTGGGGGGTGATGGGTAATGGGTGACTGAATGGGTGTGTGGTGATGGGTAATGGGTGGGGGTGATGGGTAATGGGTGAGTGAATGGGTGGGGGGAATACATACATTTCTACATCCATGATTTCAGGAAAGTTAGAAGGGGCTATCTGGAGAGTCCGTGTTTGGTGGGCCGAAGGCCCACCAATAGCCCTCCGCAGGAGCTAGCCAAAAAGTCCGCCCGGGGGCGGCTTTGCGGCTAGTATACTATAATTATAAGTACACACACTTATAATACCACATGATAATAATAATAACAATACAGTTTACAATAGAACATATACACATAAGAACCATAAATCCATAAATTTCTTACTATAGTCAGACCACCTCAAGTTGGTCTCGCGGGTGGGGTGGGGAGATTACTGAAGTGTTGTCACGTTTATCGTTGACAGGCTGACGAGGACCCTCTGTCATACTGTTAGCTATTACATTAACTATTTTTTAATCATATAGTTTTATAATACGGCGGCATGGTTTAGTGAATAGCTTGCGATTTGATGGTAAAACAACGAGTCTGTCTACCTTCCATTACACTTGGCATGGCAGCCCATGCGACGTTGCGGGCAAGGCAAAGTAACCTGACACAACCCCACCCCTCATTCCTTCCCTCCTTCTCTCCCTCCCTTCCTTCCCTCCCTCCCTCCTTCCCTCCCTTCCTTCCCTCCTTCCCTTCCTCCTTCCCTCCTTCACGTGTGTGTCTGTGTGTGTGTGTGTGTGTGTGTGTGTGTGTGTGTGTGTGTGTGTGTGTGTGTGTGTGTGTGTGTGTGTGTGTGTGTGTGTGTGTGTGAATCATGTCAGGGTAAGAGGTGTGAGGTTGGGAGATAAAAGATCGGAAGAGAGGAGAAGGAAGGGTGGAAAGAAGTAAAGGCGAATGAGAAGAGGAGGAAGAGGAAGAAGAAAAGGAAGAGGAGGAGTAGGTGGAAAAAAAGTCAAAATAAGAAAGAAAAAAAAACTTTCTTGGAGAGAGAGTCCGAGGAATGAATGAGGTGAGGAGGGTGGTGACCTTGCGAGAGTAGTGAGGTGATGTGGCACCACCGCGGACTTGAGCCGCTCCACCCGCGAGACCAGCTTGAGGTGGTCTGACTATACTTAAGGTGCCGTTCTAAGGTGAAATATTTTGAAAAAATATTATTTTCTATTTTAACATTTTCTTTTCATTTATACCTTAAATTTGAGTCTGATTGAGTAAATTAAAGTCTGCCATGAAAAAAGTCCTACGCGCATCAAAATCGGTCTCTTTAACAGTTTAAATGGCCAGCCGATCGGAGCGCACATAGGTGGACATTTAAATGCCCAGGAATGTATCTTCATAATGCGATTTGAATGGATTTAGAGTAATTTTTGCACTTTATAGTAGTCTATCCTTTCACAAAAACGTTTTCTCTTAATCCACCTAATGAGAGAATGTGTGTAAACGGAACACCAGCTACACACAAGACCTCCTCCACATCCTTTGTGTCTTCGCCTGGATTTTACTCATATTATCATCAGTTAGAGATGGGCAAGAGGTCTGAATTATACAAGAAGAGGTTGGCAAGTATTCCAAGAGCACGGGAAGCAAAGAAAAGCAGCCATGGAGTTAAAGGGACTCTCGCCAAGGCTATTTTTCTATTTTTGTACCGGTAAAGGCCATATACATCTTATCCTTCATATTCCATGATTATAAAGATAGAACAATAATTTTTTCACATATAAATGACTAATAGGTACAGAAGAAGTGTACCAATTTTGATGCACCTAGGACTTATACTTACTGAGTTATGAGATAAACGAGTTATTTTTTTCAACGCTAATTTCTGACAAATAATACTTTGCTAGAAGAAAAAAATCCCTTAACACTTATTTTTCAGGGGATTTTTAAAAATCTTAAAGTGTTATCTTTTCAACCATTTGTCTAAGTTTTTTTCAAGAGGAAATTGTACTTTTTTTATTCCATATATATATTTTTTTTTCTTCAAAAAATACTTTTTCGAAAATATTTTCATCACAATAGAAGCAGAATCTCGTTAGCTTTCCATTGATATATTTCCTTTTCTGATAAATGAATTAGAACCATACATAAATTAGCGTTAACTAAATAAATAACCTCATCAATCGGGAAAAATGACCCGATTTCATGATGTTATTTACTTAGTTAACGCTAATTTATGCATGCTGCTAATTCATTTATCAGAAAAGGAAATATATCAATGGAAAGCTAAGTAAATTCCGCTTCTATTGACATTCTCCATGTAAAAAGTTTTTTCGCAAAATATTAAATGGCGAAGAGTTTAAGTTCATGCATATTTCTTGAAAGTCTCATAATGGCATTTCTTTTGTGTGTTTTAAGGTTTTTTATTGAATAATATTATAGAACAAACATTTCCAAAGATAACAGTATATCTTTTATACTGATAAACATATATTAGGTAGGAAATTACCCGATTTCA
>JACEEZ010009831.1:1065000-1085000 GCA_016584305.1 Chionoecetes opilio | reverse complement strand
ACTCGGTGGTTCTGCATTCGATCTCCACCCAAGGAATTTTTTACTGACAAATACAGGCAGTGACTGTTCCTCTTGAGCAAGGAAGCACTTACCAAGCACACACCAAGGTGTGTTTGGTACGTGGGGTCCCAGTCATACTCAAAGATTGGTCTCTGTAAGCTTCAAACTCCTTCCAGAGGGGTGGCACCTGGTGATCGCATGCCAAGTGCGTAATTCGAGAGAACTGGAACCCAAAATGCCAGGGGTCGCTGGCAGTTTTAACTCACTTTTTTTATAATAAGTTGGTCTACTGGAAAACAAAATATGGGCTTATTCCACTGCACTTAAAACACAAAAGTATAATATTAAGAACGATTTTCTTCTATATGTATATTGTATAGAAGCCTGATTCTGTAAAACATTGTATATAACCAAATAACCAAGGAGGTTATAGTTGAGGAGGCAAGGTAAATGCTACTCTATGATATTATATAGTCAATAACGAATGTTTAGAAGTTATCTATACCTAGGCAGTCATATTTTCCTGTTATTATTGTGTATCAATTAGATAGAAAGCCTGGAAGTGCAATGAGTCGACGCGTGAAGTGGCAATGTTTTGATTCAATCTCCCCGCCACAATCACCCCGCCCACCACTCCCCGCCGCGGCGTGTCGCCTCCACAATTATAACCTACATTGTCGCAACAACAAGCCGATTTCGGCATTCTTTATTCTTCGTTTTTCCAAGGCATTGCTTATTGTATTTTGACAAGCGTTTGCCAGACGCAGCAATACTGTCTTAGAAAACAGTGCGAACATCGCCCAAATTTTACATACCACAATATACATGTAAAAAATATATTAAGCTTTGCTACTCGAGGCGAGTAATTTGCATTAAATTGCTATTATAGAACGTTCCATCGTAATGCATGTCATCCATATAATTAGTAGAACAACAGAAGAACTATATTTTTTGGTATTCAGATGCGGTGCATCAATGTTTATCGCGAAATTAATTTATGAAAAATATTAGTCGCGGAGCCAAAACACAGTAGACCAACCTTTGAGTTAAAACTGCCAGCGACCACTGGCATTTCTCGAGTTTCAGATCATTGGAATTAGAGAGAACTGCAACTCCGAAATGCCAGTGGTCGCTGGCAGTTTTAACTCACAATTTGGTGAAAAGTTGGTCAACTTGAAAGAAAAATATGGGCTTATTCCACTGCACTTAAAACACAAAAGTATAATTTTAAGAAAGATTTTCTTCTATATGTATATTGTATAGAAGCCTGATTCTGTAAAACATTGTATATAACCAAATAACCAAGTAGGTTATAGTTGAGGAGGCGAGGTAAATGTTACTCTATGATATTATACAGTCAATAACGTATGTTTAGAAGTTATCTATACCTAGGCAGTCATATGTTCCTGTTATTATTGTGTATCAATCAGATAGAAAGCCTGGAAGTGCAATGAGTCGACGCGTGAAGTAGCAATGTTTTGTTCAATCTCCCCGCCACAATCTCCCCGCCCACCACTCCCCGCCGCGGCGTGTCGCCTCCACAATTATAACCTACATTGTCGCAGCAACAAGCCGATTTCGGCATTCTTTATTCTTCGTTTTTCCAAGGCATTGCTTATTGTATTTTGACAAGCGTTTGCCAGACGCAGCAGTACTGTCTTAGAAAACAGTGTGAACATCGCCCAAATTTTACATGCCACAATATACATGTTAAAAATATATTAAGCTTTGCTACTCGAGGCGAGTAATTTGCATTAAATTGCTATTATAGAACGTTCCATCGTAATGCATGTCATGCATACACTTACTAGAACAACAGAAGAACGTTCTTTTTTAGTATTCAGATGCGGTGCATCAATATTCATTGCGAAATTGATTTATGAAAAATATTAGTCGCGGAGGGAAAACACAGTAGACCAACCTTTGAGTTAAAACTGCCAGCGACCACTGGCATTTCTCGAGTTTCAGTTCTCTCTAATTAGGCCATGGGTAAATTACAAACACACATACACACATAGGGGGTTGTTGAGTGCCATTAATTTCAATAATTATTTAGTCCCTCATCGTCGGGCCTCGTGGTGGGCATGGAAGTGAGGTGAAAAAAAAGTGTAAATTTGAGTACAGTAATTACTTATTTAAAATGTCCGACCTGCTTCTCTCCCTGAGTTCCTCGAGTCCCCGGCCTCCACTGCCGCTCTAACTGGCGCCTCTTCAAGTTCATGTTGGCTCTAAGGAGCGTCTGTCCTCACCTCGATTTTGCATTCAAGGCTCCAACTCCAAGGGCAGACATGGCCCAAGTAATGTCTCGGATTTTGATACTTAATCCCCGCATTCAAGTTGTCCCCAAAAAAATAGGTTTGACAGTAAGTTTGGAGTCAATGAGTGTTGAGTTGAGTCCACCATGGACCTCGGAAGTCGCTTTCCACCATCCCCATGTGTATATGGGAGTAATCTATTAAAGCGGCTACAAAGAGAAACTACAGCCTCCTCCTGAGGTTTACATCTTTGGAAAAGACTGATCTCCGAGCGCTTTCTGCATTGATTGGCGTTGAGTTCTCAAGTACATCCCAAACAACCCTCATCAGCTACCATGTCTTTATCACCTGACGTGGTATAGCGTGGCAGATTTCCAATCTTCCTTTTGTTGTGGTTCACACGGACACAAACACATGCAAACTCTGTATAAACTTACAGGAGGCAAGGTTGTTGGTTTTGCTGGTGTAGTATGCCTTTACTTCATAGAACTGCATTAACACATATGTATATTAATTGTTCCAACAGAGCTGGACTGCGATACTCTTAACATTGTTGGCGGTGGCCACCACGGTGTGCCTTCTTCAACTGTGTCTGCCATCCTTCAACGTCTCCAAGTAAGTCTCAAGAAACTGCTTAAGAAAGAAGGAAACATGGCTCAGGCATCGTAAATCAAGTAAATATCCATGAGAAACTATTCTCATATATCATATTTAAGTAGCTGATCACCAGAGCAGCATCATATATAGAGAACAGTCGATTCAATAAAAAAAAAATTTGACTCATTTGCTTTTGGTCCTGGCCATCAAAGTAGGCGAACCATTTACTTACACCTTTATGGTCTAACAGATTCAGCAACTGATATGCAACAAATTAAATTGTCGTCAGCAACTGATATGCAACAAATTAAATTGTCGTAGATTACGTATTCCAGCATAAACAGTAAAGAAATCGCAATTAAAAGGAACATTCAGTCAACCAGAGAGAAAGGTAAATAACTAATATGGTGAAGATATTCTTGACGGAATGTTTCCACATTGCAGTTGTTAAGTTGTTAATATATTAGTAATTTCTTAATTCCTAAACAGCTCGAGGAAGACAACAGTCAAAACTACAAATCATGCCAGTTGTTGCTGGCAGCTGCGGTCCCCATACGAGGAGTCTACCTGGAATGCAGTATGTAGTACATCCTGCCTTTGGGCGTTCGCAATTCCTCTAGCACAGTGTGAGTAAGGAAACTGTGCTCAACATATGTTAAGTGGAAGCATTTATAGGTTGATTGCACAAAAACAAAAAACAATATCACTACAAATTCACACACACACACACACACACACACACACACACACACATATATATATAAAGGCCTCTTCCATTTGTGCCCAAGTTCCAGGAACCAGTTCTTTCAGTTCAGGGTTGGGTTCAGTTCCTGGTTCTGGGTTCGCGTGTCACAAATGGAACGCAAAAACCCCGTTTTCTTGTTTACAAACAAACTCAGCTGGCGAGGCAAAAAAAGAGAGAGAGAGAGAGAGAGAGAGAGAGAGAGAGAGAGAGAGAGAGAGAGAGAGAGAGAGAGAGAGAGAGAGAGAGAGAGAGAGAGAGAGAGATATCAAAAGTGGTAACTCAGCTAGCTGTGATGTGAAGGGATCATATCAAGTTTAAGATCGCGGGACAGCTTTACTCCACCAGTGCCCCTTAATACGTGAATAGACATTGAAAGCTGGAGTTGCCACACAACGCCAGTATTTCTATTTTTTCATGGGAAAAAAGTACTATTGCGGGCATTACTATAAGACCTTTTCTGTTGCTGTTTCGTTACATTAATATATGTAGATAATTTTCTCGCATGTTTTTAATGAAAATGGGACATATTAATCGTAGAATAAGCATTTGTCAAATGATTCACTGCGCGCCCACTATTCCTATTATTATAGTATGAAGGGCCAGAAATATGCAACTTTTCCTACACAGAGAGAACTTTCTTGATTTATACATATATAGAAATGCAACTGACGAATACCAGCAAAGTATATAAGAAATATTAATGTGTACAACAGTGTGTTGATGCCTGAGGTACGACACTTTCTATAGACTATCACACCGTCCACACGTGGGTTTAATCCCAAGCACCCTCTCCCTCCCTTGGTAGCCTCCCGTGCGTTTGTACGTCTGGCAGCGTATCTTCCTGATACAGTTTTCGAAGATTTCTATATACATATGCTATGCCACTTGGATCCGTAACTTTCTTACAGTCATACTTCACTTGAACAACAATACTGATGTAGCCTACCTCATATTTATCACGTTCATATTAATCATGTATAAGACATATACAAGTACTACAGATATTCATTCATATATACGAAGATTGTGATTAACATAGAGATTGAAGTGTATGTGATAATGTATATGAGTAATTCATGATACTATGAAAGTAACTTCATTACTGAGAGGGGCTCTTATGTGGAGTAAACGAAAAAACTATTTACGAAAAAATGAATAGTCACCCATGTTGCCCGCACGGGAAAATGGAAAAAATGTAAACAAATCAGTACATGGGACCTCTGGCCTCTGCGTCTAAAGAGAGAACTGCAACTCCGAAATGCAAATTTCGAAAATGGTCGCTGAAAGTTTTAACTCACAATTTGGTGAAAAGTTGGTCAACTTGAAAGAAAAATATGGGCTTATTCCACTGCACTTAAAACACACAAGTATAATATTAAGAACGATTTTCTGCTATATGTATATTGTATAGAAGCCTGATTCTGTAAAACATGTATATAACCAAATAACCATGTAGGTTATAGTTGAGGAGGCGAGGTAATTGTTACTCTATGATATTATATAGACAATAACGAGTGTTTAGAAATTAACTATACAGCCAGTCATATTTTCCTGTTATTATTGTGTATCAATCAGATAGAAAGCCTGGAAGTGCAATGAGTCGACGCGTTGTCGAAATGTTTTGATTCAACTTTCCCGCCACAATGCGCGGCATGCCGCCTCCACAATTATAACCTACTTTGTCGCCGCCCTGTACGATTTCGGCATTCTATATTCTTCTTCTTTTCAAAGCATTGCTTATTGTATTTTGACAAGCGTTTGCCAGACGCAGCAGTACTGTCTTAGAAAACAGTGTGAACATCGCCCCTAATAAAACATGCTACAATATACATGTAAAAAATATATTAAGCTTTGATACTCGAGGCGAGTAATTTGCATTAAATTGCTATTTTAGAACGTTCAATCGTAATGCATGTCATCCATATAATTAGTAGAACAACAGAAGAACTATATTTTTTGGTATTCAGATGCAGTGCATCAATATTTATCGCGAAATTGATCTACGAAAATGCTAGTCGCGGAGGGAAAACACAGTAGACCAACCTTTGAGTTAAAATGCCAGCGACCACTGGCATTTCTCGAGTTGCAGCTCCCTGGAATTGTAGGCTGTCTGACATCCTCTCCGACTTGTGCATGCGGAAAACCCTTCACAATAAGAGAAATAGGGCCCAAGGCGACCATTGTTTGTTATGAACTGAAAACTCTACCCAGGCTACCCACCAATGGATGTGGGTAGAGAAAGTTCAAGGGTTTTGCTGAATCACTACGCGTGTCGCCTCGGACCCAGGTTTTCGTGCGCAAATGGAACGCCTGAATTCCAATGATCTGAAACTCGAGAAATGCCAGTGGTCGCTGGCAGTTTTAACTCAAAGGTTGGTCTACTGTGTTTTGGCTCCGCGACTAATATTTTTCATAAATTAATTTCGCGATAAACATTGATGCACCGCATCTGAATACCAAAAAATATAGTTCTTCTGTTGTTCTACTAATTATATGGATGACATGCATTACGATGGAACGTTCTATAATAGCAATTTAATGCAAATTACTCGCCTCGAGTAGCAAAGCTTAATATATTTTTTACATGTATATTGTGGCATGTAAAATTTGGGCGATGTTCACACTGTTTTCTAAGACAGTACTGCTGCGTCTGGCAAACGCTTGTCAAAATACAATAAGCAATGCCTTGGAAAAGCGAAGAATAAAGAATGCCGAAATCGGCTTGTTGCTGCGACAATGTAGGTTATAATTGTGGAGGCGACGTGCCGCGGCGGGGAGTGGTGGGCGGGGAGATTGTGGCGGGGAGATTGAATAAAAACATTACGACTTCACGCGTCGACTCATTGCACTTCCAGGCTTTCTATCTGATTGATACACAATAATAACAGGAAAATATGACTGCCTAGGTATAGATAACTTCTAAACATTCGTTATTGACTATATAATATCATAGAGTAGCATTTACCTCGCCTCCTCAACTATAACCTACTTGGTTATTTGGTTATATACAATGTTTTACAGAATCAGGCTTCTATACAATATACATATAGAAGAAAATCGTTCTTAATATTATACTTTTGTGTTTTAAGTGCAGTGGAATAAGCCCATATTTTGTTTTCCAGTAGACCAACTTATTATCAAAAAAGTGAGTTAAAACTGCCAGCGACCCCTGGCATTTTGGGTTCCAGTTCTCTCGAATTCGAGAGAACTGGAACCCAAAAGTTGGTCTAAGTACTGGAAAACAAAATATGGGCTTATTCCACTGCACTTAAAACACAAAAGTATAATATTAAGAACGATTTTCTTCTATATGTATATTGTATAGAAGCCTGATTCTGTAAAACATTGTATATAACCAAATAACCAAGTAGGTTATAGTTGAGGAGGCGAGGTAAATGCTACTCTATGATATTATATAGTCAATAACGAATGTTTAGAAGTTATCTATACCTAGGCAGTCATATTTTCCTGTTATTATTTTGTATCAATCAGATAGAAAGCCTGGAAGTGCAATGAGTCGACGCGTGAAGTCGTAATGTTTTTATTCAATCTCCCCGCCACAATCTCCCCGCCCACCACTCCCCGCCGCGGCACGTCGCCTCCACAATTATAACCTACATTGTCGCAGCAACAAGCCGATTTCGGCATTCTTTATTCTTCGCTTTTCCAAGGCATTGCTTATTGTATTTTGACAAGCGTTTGCCAGACGCAGCAGTACTGTCTTAGAAAACAGTGTGAACATCGCCCAAATTTTACATGCCACAATATACATGTAAAAAATATATTAAGCTTTGCTACTCGAGGCGAGTAATTTGCATTAAATTGCTATTATAGAACGTTCCATCGTAATGCATGTCATCCATATAATTAGTAGAACAACAGAAGAACTATATTTTTTGGTATTCAGATGCGGTGCATCAATGTTTATCGCGAAATTAATTTATGAAAAATATTAGTCGCGGAGCCAAAACACAGTAGACCAACCTTTGAGTTAAAACTGCCAGCGACCACTGGCATTTCTCGAGTTCCAGATCATTGGAATTTGGGAGAACGGGAACTCGAAATGCCAGTGGTCGCTGGCAGTTTTAACTCACTTTTTTGATAATAAGTTGGTCTACTTGAAAACAAAATATGATTTTATTCCACTGCACTTAAAACACAAAAGTATAATATTAAGAACGATTTTCTTCTATGTATATTGTGTAGAAGCCTGATTCTGTAAAACATGTATATAACCAAATAACCAGGTAGGTTATAGTTGAGGAGGCGATGGAAATGTTACTCTATGATAATATATAGTCAATAACGAATGTTTAGAAGTTATCTATACCTAGGCAGTCATATTTCCCTGTTATTATTGTGTATCAATTAGATAGAAAGCCTGGAAGTGCAATGAGTCGACGCGTTAAGTCGCAATGTTTTGATTCAATCGCCCCGCCACAATCTCCCTCGCCACCACTCCCCGCCGCGGCATGTCGCCTCCACAATTATAACCTACATTGTCGCAGCAACAGAACGATTTCGGCATTCTATATTCTTCGTTTTTCCAAAGCATTGCTTATTGTATTTTGACAAGCGTTTGCCAGACGCAGCAGTACTGTCTTAGAAAACAGTGTGAACATCGCCCCAATAAAATATGCTACAATATACATGTAAAAAATATATTAAGCTTTGATACTCGAGGCGAGTAATTTGCATTAAATTGCTATTATAGAACGTTCCATCGTAATGCATGTCATCCATACAATTAGTAGAACAACAGAAGAACTATATTTTTTGGTATTCAGATGCGGTGCATCAATATTTATCGCGAAATTGATTTATGAAAATATTAGTCGCGGAGCCAAAAACACAGTAGACCAACCTTTGAGTTAAAACTGCCAGCGACCACTGGCATTTCTCGAGTATCAGTTCATTGGATTCCGTGAACTGGTTCTTGAAATGTCGCAAATGGAAGAGGCTTTATATATATATATATATATATATATATATATATATATATATATATATATATATATATATATATATATATATATATATTTAAAGCCTCTTCCATTTGCGATATATATATATATATATATATATATATATATATATATATTATATATATATATATATATATATATATATATATATATATATATATATATACAGTAAACCCTCTATAATTTGATCTAATTGGGGGGAGGGCTGGGTCGAATTAGCTGAAAGTCCGAATGATCCAATGGTTACCTCTAGCCCCCCCAACGCAATAAGAACTCACTCAAACATGCCAAAAAAACACAGATTGTATTACTTGTACTTACCAAAACATGGCTAATACTGAAGTCTAGAAATGCAGTACTACTGTAAACTGAGCACTCGGGTGTCACTGATAGCGTTTTCAGGCAAAGGCTGCGTTCAGTAAAGCAACGCGCACAGGTGCACACGGAGGCGCACGGTGACGTCATGATCATACAGTATGCCTAGTGCTCACACTACAGCCCAGCTGGGAGGTGGATCGCTATTGAGTTGCCAGCTCGCGCCACAATTAGGGAATGTAAACAAAGGGAAAAGAAAGCTTCTGCTCTTCGCTCTCTTCTTGCCTCCTTAACCCTTTCACGCACGGTGACGCGATCGCGTCAAAACGGGCCCGTGTACATCTTAGCTTTTGACGCGAATTGCGTCAAAAAACAAAAAAATTCGCCAAAAATAAAGTATTTATCAGAATCGCGTCAAAATTTTCTGCATAAAAGATCCAAGCTAGGCCTATAAAATAAACGAATTGTCAACTCGCTCGTGCGAATGGATTTGAAGTGATAAGGGCCCGTGTCCCTGTTCACTCTCAGCAGGCAGCGTGTTAGCCCGCCTTCTTAGCCATCCGTCTTCCAACATGTGTTTCAGTTTTCCTCCATTTTCGCAAAATCTACTGGCCATATGAAAATTATAATGGTAGCGTTGGAATCCTCATAAAAGTCCGCTTTTATTGGCATATAAACCATAAAAAGTCGACTCAGGAAGTATCGAGCTACGAAGTGGTGAACGTAAGTATTTCTTATTTCTCTTTACTCAATGTTTTTTGAAGTCGTTAAACTACGCTATTTATTTGCATTTCTTGTTATTTTTGTCTTTCATAAGGCAGAATAATCTCTTGCGAAACCAACAATATATAATAATGCCAGGAAAAAAGAATAATCGTGGTTGAAATTGATAACATAAACAAAACATTCGCCGCACAGTCAGGCCATTCCGCGGGGCAACTTAGAGAGCCCGAAATTGATGTCGCAGTGGACGGAAAAATTTAATAAACTTTTCGTGCGTGAAAGGGTTAAAGTAATCGTCCAGACCATTTCATCATTCCTGATTTAATGCAGTCAAAATATAGCCATTATCGAGTATACCAACAATATTTTGTCACTTTTTGCATCCAGTCACCCGTTTTTAAATGATCCGCATTCAAAATCTGTAAATTCCCCGAGCTTTCAAAACACAACTGACGATCAGCAGACGACGGACCACGGCTCGGTCACGTCACAGCAGGCAGCCTCCCAGCCCAGCCCTATACAAATACACGTAGACTCAGAAAAAAATATAGTACTTGAATAATTTTGGGTGTTTCTGATTTTTTTTTTTTGCGATATGGCATATTCTTGCATCCTGCAAGAAAGCTGTGCCTTTCCAGAGAGCTTAGCACCCATTTCCAACCTATACGGCGACGATATATGTGTGCAGACGTGTGGAGCGCCGGGGAGTAGCGGGCGGTGTGCTTAGATTGTCTCGCTGCGCCAGACAAAAAAAAAAAAAAAAAAAAAAAAAAAAAAAAAAAAAAAAAAGACTCGGAGGATTTGTAAGGTATGGTCTTCGGTGTTTGAGGTGCTTAATGTGTTGGAGGCGATGTGGCTAACGAAGTGGATGGCACAGAGGTGATGGAAGCAAGATGCTGCAGAAAACTGAAAATTCAAACTTCAGTTCTGATTATGGAAAGTTGGAAAGTTGTTGAAAAATTTTAACTTGGCCTGAAACAGGTAGAAATATCCGAAGTTCGAATTATATGGGTTCGAATTAGAGAGGGTTTACTGTGTGTGTAATATTATATATATATATATATATATATATATATATATATATATATATATATATATATATATATATTATATATATATATATATATATATATATTAATATATATATATACAGGGTGTAACACGAGTTTCTGCAAATATTGATACAGGTGAAAGAACATGTAATTCTAAGCAGAAAATATTCTATAGCCATATGCTTTTTGAAGCTTCCTTTAGACGTGAGATGAAGTTAGAAAAATTAGCGCGGCCAGTAATTTCACCATGGCAGGCGATTGCCGCTCGGTGACATTTTGTATGATTTAATCATAATGTTTAGGGCCTACTAGTAATGGAGCATTACATTATCTTATAACAACACAATTGGTATTAATGGACATGTTATTACTAAATAAGCAGTACATGAGAACAGCAGGGCTGTAATAAACAATACTGTACAAGGCTAAGTGGCAATGCATCGGGGCGGGGGAGGAAGGAGGGACTAGGCTGCGAGGCCTCACGCCGATCAGCTGAGTCACGTGTTCCATCCTACCCCCTCCCTGGCACAATGCCATGTAGCCTTTTACAGTATTGTTTATTACAGGCTACAGCCCTGCTATTCTCATGTACTGCTTATTTAGTAATAACATGTCCATTAATACCAATTGTGTTGTTATAAGATAATGTAATGCTCCATTACTAGTAAACATTATGATTAATTCATTCAAAATGTCACCGAGCGGCAACCGCCTGCCATGGTGAAATTACTGGCCACGCTAATTTTTCTAACTTCATCTCACGTCTAAAGGAAGCTTCAAAAAGCATATGGTTATAGTTATTGGTATAACCATAGTTATTGGTATTGGTATGGTATGGTATGGTTATATTATGGTTATATTTTGTGTTTAGAATTACTTGTTCTTTCACCTGTATCAATATTTGCAGAAACTCGTGTTACACCCTGTATATATATATATATATATATATATATATATATATATATATATATATATATATATATATATATACTAGCCGCAAAGCCGCCCTCCGGGCGGACTTTTTGGCTAGCTCCTGCGGAGAGCTATTGGTGGGCCCACCACCTGTGTTTGGTGGGCCGGCCCACCAAACACAGACGCTCCAGATAGCCCCTTCTAGCTTTCCTGAAATCATGATTGTATGTATTAACGCCAACCCATTCACTCACCCATTACCCATCACCCCTCACCCATTCACTCACCCATTACCCATCACCCCCCACCCATTTACTCACCCATTACCCGTCACCACACACCCATTCACTCACCCATTTCCCATCACCCCATCTATTCCCTCACCCATCACCCATCACCCCCCACCCATTCACTCACCCATCACCCCACACCCATTACCCATCACCCCACCCATTACCCATCACCCTACATCAAGGTTTCCTCAATTCTCGCAACCCACTTTCTTTTCTAAATTCTCGCTAATAGGCTGCTAAAAATAAAAATAATAATAAAGTGATCGGATCATCTCATAAGTGGGCTTAAAACCTTCCCCTGGTCGAGCTGGTTCCAAAACTGTGCCATATGAGGGGATTGGGGCACTGGGGGCGGCACCTATCGCGGACAGACAGACAGACAGACAGACACACACACACACTTTCGCTTATATTATTATTATATATATATATATATATATATATCCCCTTGAAGTACATGACAAGCTGATATCCACTGTATTTAGTCAATAGGTCTACAGTATATTCATGCCTAAAATCATGCCACCTCTATTGGGTTTCATGTATTGCCTCTATCAGCGTCCTCAGTGTGGCCGCGGGGACCAAGGATGCGAACAGTGACAATGACGTGGCTGTTAACAGGCCTGATTGTCAACACGATGTACCGCTCCAACTTAAAAGCCATGCTGATCAAGCCACTCCTGCGCCTGCCCTTCAACAACCTTGAAGAGCTCCTAGAAACTAATATCCCATGCAATACATTCGGCAACTCCAGCCTGGATGTTACTATAAAGGCATGGCAGCAAGTGTCATATTTGTTTATTCACTATTAGCTTTGTTTCTTTTTTGCATCCTTGTCCTTAAATCAGCAGGTCTGCAGAGAACTACATATGTACTTCCTCGTAGGCCCCTATTACTTGTTCTTACACATAACTATAGCTAATAGTTGAATATCTACTTTCACATTTTCCTCGAATAATAATACACTCGACCCTCGATTTAATGGATTAATGGAGAATTGAAGTGTTCAATGCTCAAAAAAGTCCGTTGCTTGGTATAGTTTTTTTTTTTTTTTTTTTTTCTATAGTGTCTGTAGGTAGTCGAGTGGCCTAAGAACACCAACATGCTGTCCATTAAATACCTTCAACGGCGACGGCATACCTTCGACGGCTGCATCAGAGGACACAGGGGGCAGCATGAGCCTCTAATGACAGGCATCCCTATAAAAATCCTGCCTGCGCCACCACAGGCGAGGACTAAACATCAGAGCCCTCAAGTGACCCTCCAGGACCTAACATCCCACCCCTGGAGGTCACTGCCTACAAGTGCTATAGGCCCAAATGTAAAAAAGAAAGAAAAAAATAGCAACGGAGTTTTTGAATGATTTGGTCTGCTTGTCTGGTAGCAGATGGAGTCCGTACAATCCGGTCCATTAAATCGAGGTCCGTTAAATAGAGGGTCGAGTGTATCATATAATTAGCTATCGATATGCCTTTTTTTTTACAGCATTTCATTTCCATAACTAAATAGCTATTAGATTTTAAGTCATGGCTGTCATTTCTTGACAAACCTTTTTTTTCTGTCGGAATTAACATTGAAGTACAACTTATACTACAGAAGATATTTTCATTGCAATCTGGAGATAAAAATATTGATTATTCTGAGGTTTGACTTGGTTCAAGCAAAATGTGTGTGTGTGCGTGTGTTTGATTGCCTTCGAACTGATGGTGACTGTTGTCGAATGTCCTAGATGGCGCCTAAAGGGAGCATCCTTTGGCGGCTAAATAAAGTATTGCTGAGAGTGGGAAACGGACGTCAGTTACTGAAGAACCTCAAGGAAGGGAATCGCGCCCTCTACTCCTCTTACTTTGCACAGCTTTCGTTCTTCCACCAGTCATATCTTAGGGTGAGATAATATGGAATGGTTACCTGTTATTGTCAGGGATAAAAAAATATTGTCTGTGATTCATATGCATCATGAATATTACTGCCTTAAAAGCATGCACTAAAGATTTTACCATAGATTTTACTCACATGCTGCTAATTAAGTTGCTATTAAAGTCTTGCAGTAGATTTTTAACTTTCATTCCTACATTTTGATAAACTGGTTATAAGGCTCCAAATATAGCTGACTCCTAGCAACCACTGGTCGCATTGAAATACTGACACCACAAATTAACAGCATAGCATCTATTCGTGTGTGGGCCATAGAAGTTTTTGTATACATCATTCTGCATGATCAGGCTCAAACTACAGTACAAGCTCAATATAATGGAATAATTCAGCCAAGGCCGATTACGGTAAATCAAATTTTCCACTAAATTATACTACCATATTCGGCTCCTGATTTAGCTCGATATAAGGGAATTTTCTGTCAAATTGAGAGCATTTCCGGTAAATCCTGTTTCTGCAGTGGTCTGTACGACACCCCAAATCTACCCCAATGCGTAGGTCGGCAGCCGTTAGCGGAACCGCACCATATATTGCTACGTAATATAGCGGAATTCCCCTCTACAGTATATAGTGTCGGAAAATCAAATAGCGTAATTAAATATTTAGGGGTAAGCCAAGCTCTCCGGTAAATCATGTTCCATTAAATCGAGCTTCTAATATATATATAATATATATATATATATATATATATATATATATATATATATATATATATATATATATATAGTATATATATATATATATATTATATATATATATATATATATATATATATATATATATATATATATATATATATATATATATATATATATATATATATATATATATATTTTATATATATATACAGGAAAAGGAGTGCTCTTACTATGTAACAAATGACGTCTACACAATCTCCCGACCCCTTGTGCTCCTCTTTCCTCAAGGCTCATCCCTTCTGAAGCAGATTGACCCAATGTAAGTATTCAATGAGTATATAGTCGGAAAAATATGATTGGCGAATCAACAACCATGATTTTCATGCATCTAAATATATTATATATAATGTACTTTCAGTATCTGTTTTTGTCATATTCCACATTGATATCAACGATTTCATAAAACAATCAATAATTTGTAAAGTACATAATCTACATTAGTCTAAAAAAAAGCAGGGCTTTATATATAATTTTTCCTTAAGTTGTAGGTAGTTTTAATCATGATTCATTCCTTTAATTAAAGAATAACAATCATTGTTATCACATTATCAACATTATCTTAAAGATGATAATAATTTCAATATCATTCTTGTTCTTATTATCATTATTTTCATTATCATTGTCATGACAACTATCATTTCTATCATTATCCTCCTAATGAGTTTGTCGTTTTTCTCTATTGACAAATATTCGTTTTCTTTCAGAATTACAAGACTGAGAGATGCTGGTATACTAAATTTCCTGCTTAACTCTCAAATATACCACGCTAAAAGCTGCCTCAGTTCAGAGCTCAGTGCAAATAATAATCTGCGTCCACTTCAACTGGCAGACCTGTATGGCATACTCTTACTTTATATTGCAAGTGAGTGATTTTCTTATTCTTCAGAATAATGGAGACATTCTTTCGAAAACCCATCTGGTACAGCCTGGTGCATACTTATCTGGCACAGGATACACTTTATCTTTCTGCTTATCAATTAACCTCTCTCTCTCTCAGAGACGAGAGAGAGAGAGAGAGAGAGAGAGAGAGAGAGAGAGAGAGAGAGAGAGAGAGAGAGAGAGAGAGAGAGAGAGAGAGAGAGAGAGAGAGAGAGAGAGAGAGAGAGAGAGAGACGGTGAACATAAATTAAATTAAATACAGTATATGAATAAATAATGAGTAAATGAGAATAAATAATAGATGAGACAAACACAGTGTATGTGTACAACGCCATTCGTATTGTCGTTCTGAACATCAAACATATTACGGGTACCTTCCTTCTGCAAGTGTTGGGTAGGCTGTTCCCCTTGTTCACCATTTTATGGTAAAGGTTTACATTTTATATTCCGCTTCAAAGTCGATCCCTGGTATTGGAGATTTTTTTTGGCTTCAAATATTGACTTATATGCCGACATATTATGGTAGTTGCAACTAGTTGATAGTGAAGATCACTGGATTGGAAAGCGATTTGTAGCCGTTTTCTTTATGTTTCCGTCATTCCAACCATTCCATTATCATGTTCTTTCAATAGTAAAGTAATTTTACGTTGTTTTATTAACAAAAATGGAAAGAAAAGAGCGAAATAATGCTGAGGAAGAAAGCGCCATCCCGGGTGAGCAAATGTGAGAGGCTGCCGATAAGGTCTGGTTTTATATATATAGGGAAGATATTATATTTTATACGCTATGATCAGTGGCGTACCGAGGCACCCCCGCATGGCCATGCGGTCATGCCCCCCCACCCTTTTGCAAAGAATAAATTATAATATATATATATATATATATTATATATATATATATATATATATAATATATATATATATATATATATATATATATATATATATATCGTTAAAAGTGATAGCTAGTTCAGCGTTTATTATCTTTTTTAAGATATTTTCTCTTTGTCTTAAGAGTGTCTTAATACCTCCGCCAACGAAGTTGGAGGGGTTATGTTTTCACCCCGATCTGTCTGTCTGTCTATTTGTTAGTGTACAGGATTTCTCGAAAAGTTACGAATAGATTTGGACCAAACTCGGTATACCACGTCTATTTGGTATAAGGAAGAACTGATTTAATTTTGTATGAAATCTATTGACAACTGTTGCCATGGCAACCAATTGATGAAATATTCGGCCGGAGGTTATGTGCTCATACTGAGTGCATATATATATATATATATAATATATATATATATATATATATATATATATATATATATATATATATATATATATATATATATATATATATTTTTTTTACTTTTTTTTTAACTTTTTTATATTCGGGCGGAGGTATGCGCTCTACTGAGTGCCCTCCCCCCCCCTAGTTCTCTTTTGTAATCACTTGTATGACTTCGCCGTAGCTTGTCATTTAGCTGTATGTAAAATAGCTGTGTACTATTTTGACTCCATACACACCCAATGCCTACAGCCTTCAATCAGCATCAGAGTTTCTAGACATACTCAAGACCCACAACGCCAGAGGTGCAATCGCTTCGCTTGATGTCGAGTCCCTCTTCACCAACGTAGGTTACCTGTTGACCGTACAATCAACTACATCATCGACCAGGTGTATAACAATGACTCCATCCCCCCGCTTGACGTCCCGGAACCTGTACTACGTGGACTCCTCGAATGCTGCACTAAAGAAGCACCTTTTACCTCTCCCCGAGGGAACAAGTACTATCAACAAATAGACGGCGTCGCTATGGGCTCTCCCTTAGGAGTATTGCTGGCAAACTTCTTCATGGGCTGCGTAGAAGAAGAAGTATTCAAGAAAATAAGCAAGCCCGACATATACTGCCGCTACATCGATGACATCTTTATCAAAACGAAAAGTCACTACGAAGCAGAACAGCTGAAGCTCTGCCTACAAGATACTTCAGGCCTCACCTTCACCATAGAAAGCAGCTCAGACAAATCAATGCTGTTCTTAGACGTCCTTGTTACGCAGAAAGAAGAATCATTCATCACGAACGTCTACGTGAAACCAACGAACCCCGGACACTGCCTCAACGGAGAAAGCGAATGCCCGCAGAGATATAAAGACTCCACAATCGGTGCTTACATTAGAAGAGCTCTCACACACTGCAGTACATGGCAACTTATGCACAAAGAAATTGAGCGATCCACTCAAGTCCTCATCAACAACGGCTTCAGCGAGAGAGACATCAACCGTCAGACTAAGAAAATCATGGAGAACTGGTACAACCCTAACGCCACAAAAAAAGAGTCAGGACATAACTATCTTCTACTGGGCTTTCTTCTCCACCGCTCACCAGGAAGAAAGAATAATATCACAAATCGTCAACCGTAAT
Organism: Chionoecetes opilio; assembly: GCA_016584305.1. NCBI lineage: Eukaryota > Metazoa > Arthropoda > Malacostraca > Decapoda > Majidae > Chionoecetes > Chionoecetes opilio. Next base: position 1,067,195 of record JACEEZ010009831.1, on the reverse strand, counting down.
GTGAAACCTGCAGACCCAGAGGAGAATAAAACTACACATTTATTACAAAAACAAGATCACCAGCAACCTCCTTCTCCGTAACAGCCCAAGCCAGACGAAGGAGACAAAACAAAAGTCCCATGTTGTATATAGGATCACATGCAAAAGAGGAAACTGTGAAGTCCTCCCCTCATCCTACATCGGCATGACGACAACGAAGCTGTCCAGACGTCTTACTTGCCACCTAACTTCCGGAGCCCCAAAAAGTCACCTATTAGAAAAACATGGCATCATCATCACAAGAACATTTCTAGAAGAAAATACAGAATTGGTCAACATGTGTGCAGATGTGCGGCGACTTCCAATTCTAGAAGCACTATACATAAAAGAGATCAATCCCAAGCTTAACGTACAGGCAAACGACCTACAAGCTCTACCCAGCATGAAAAGAACAAAATCAAATAACAGCCTACTCACAGAAAAGCAAAGCGAGGAGTCAACAGCCAATAAGCGTCTCCCACTCACGGAGACGAGAAGCAGAAGCTATCTACCAATCAGCGCCGCCACTAGGCTGCGTGGCAGGCATACTTCATCTATAAATAGCGCTTCACTCCGCATCTAAGTCATGCTCACCTCTACAACTTAGGAGAAAACATCTCCCACATGCTGCTGAAGAAGGGTTCTTAGACCCGAAATCGCGATACAGCAAAATGACAAGCTACGGCGAAATCATACAAGTGATTACAAAAGAGAATAAGACTCTTAAGACAAAGAGAAAATATCTTTAAAAAGATAATAAACGCTGAACTAGCTATCACTTTTAACGAGATCTGTCTCAGAGAAAATCTCCAGCCCGTATATACTCTCTCTCTCTCTCTCTCTTCTCTCTCTCTCTCTCTCGTATATATATATATATATATATTATATATATTTATATATAATATATATATATATATATATATATATAATATATATATATATAATATTATAATATATATATATATATATATATAATATAATATAGTATAATAATATATATATATATAATATATATATATATATATAATATAAACTTCTTCATGATCTTCTATCTATTTTCTTCATCTAATATAATATATATATAATATATATATATATATAATATATATATATATATATATATATATATATATATATATATATATAATTTATGATATACTGGTATATATATATATCCCTGTATATATATATATATATATATATATATATATATATATAATATATATATATATATATATATATATATATACAGGGAGGTCCCGAAGATACGAGCAGTTAGGTTCCACCTGGCATACTCGTAAAGCGAAATCTCGTATAACGAAACACATAACTAATGGTAAAATATAGGTTTGGTTCCAGGACCCCAACAATTAAAAAAAAAAAAAAAACATGTTTTTCAAGCTATCATAAAATTTGGTAATATTTAGTAGGAGTGCGAGAACCCCTTGAGGAATCCTATGATCCCTGGTGATATCCTATGGTGCTATCACATGCGTGGGAGCTGACCTGACTTCTTCAGGAAGGCACATATTATACAGCTGATAACGGGGTGTTGTGTTGTGCGGGCGGCAGCCGATGTCCGCCGCCAGCGGAGATCTCCTTGGTAATTATTTAGTAGGAAAGCGAGGACCCTTTGAGGAATCCTATGATCACTGGTGATATTCTATGGTGCTATCACAGGCATAGGAGCTGACTGTCTTCTTCATGAAGGCACAGGTGAGGCGGATGACGGCGGTTTTTGAGAGAGGCGGCGGACGGGGCAGGCCGCCGCCTTCTCCGCCAAGGTAAGTTTGGGCAGGCTTAAACGTCTTATCACTCGTTATTATACAACTTAGTGATTATGGTGAGATGTTATATCCACGTGTCATTATCTAAATCAATGTAGCACCGTGTGTCACCTTAAATAAGGGTGATTTAAAGATGTTATGATGAGGTGACTGCTGGCCGAGCTGGCGGGGCAGAGAGTGACGGAGAAATACTTGCCGCGGAGCCGCCCCATATCACAAATATTCACCATTTTAACACACATACACACCTTCTACCACCAATACACTAGCAACACAGGCTCCTCACTTATATATCTTACTATCTGATACATTAAAACTACTTAAAACGCAAGCATTAAAAATAAAACGAGAATTAGTTTTAGATGACGGGGACAGAAGGCGGAGAGGTAG
>JACEEZ010009831.1:882500-1060000 GCA_016584305.1 Chionoecetes opilio | reverse complement strand
TGTTTTTTCCACTCTTTTCCATTTCGGTACTTCCATGTTTGTCTCCTTGTACTCTTACCAAATTCCATCACCTTACATTTCCCTGCATTAAACTCCATTTCCCACCTTGGACTCGTCTGGTATCTTATCAAGGTCCATTTGTAGCTCTTCACAATCTTCCTCCTTTTTCACTCTTCTTAGCAGCTTGGCATCATCTGCGAATAAACTTACATAGCTATCTATTTCTTCCACCATATCATTTATATAAATCATGAACATTACAATCTAACTCGTACCAGTGTACTGATGTGTTTTGAAAACAAATAAATGTTTATGCTGCATATTTTCTTTTTCAAACCTATTAGGTACAGTTTTTTTTCTCTGACATTTTATGCCTATGACACCTGTATGCAGTACGACCTACAGGGTTCAGATGGTAGGCCCTGGAGGTTCACTTGAGGGCTGTGAAGGTTGGCCGTCGCTCGTGGTGGCTCAGGCAGGATTTGTATAATGGCGCCTGTGAATGGGCCCCAGACATAACTACGTCACGGTTTGTTTACATCGGTGCATTGTGGGGATAAGGCGGGGTCGCCGCGGGTGGACCTACGAAGGGAAAACTACGGCGATGGAAGAATTTAGAGTTATTTTGCGCGAAATTGATATTCCAGGTGCTATATTACTGTGCTCTGTTCTCGCTGACAACACTATAGAGAAGACCTGAGGTAATGGCTGATATGCAGAGGCTTCTAAACCAAGAAAACAGAGTCATAACAGAGCCTCGTCAAAAGGTAAGCAACTGGTAGGTACGTAACGTGTCCCTACCACTTGCTTACTTCTTAATGAGACTCTGCTGTGACTGTTTTCCTGGTTTAGAAGCCTTTGCATATCAACCATCACCTCAGGTCTTCTCTATGTTGTCAGCGAGCACGGAAATATAGCACTTGGAATATCAATTTCGTCCAAAACTCGAAATTTTTTCATCGTCGTAGTCTTTTCTCTGTAGGTTGTACATATTCATGGTTATGATAATATTAAAATACCTTAATAATTGAGTTCCTTTTGTTGTCTTTTCTCATAATAAGTAGGGTATTATTCTAGTGTTTGCCCATACTCCCCCTCTCCCACAAAACAAGCTTGGGGACCTGAGGGAATGCGGGATTTTTGGCTGGGGTACAAAATATGAGTCGCAACCACATAGTTTTCGAGTTAGGGGTTTTGTAAAATTTGCCTAGATCTAGGGAAAATTCATTGGATTTCTTCTGAGTCCAGAGACGTGTGAACCTGCGATCCTCACAGAATGATGACCGAAGTGTCGAGAACACCCCCAACCCCCCCGCTAGGAGGTTAGGCTATATTTGGTTAGGTTAAGGTAGGTTATATTTGGTTAGGTTATATTTGGTTAGGTTAGGTTTGGTTATATTTGGTTTGGTTATATTTGGTTAGGTTATATTTGGTTAGGTTAACTTAGGTTATATTTGGTTAGGTTAACTTAGGTTATATTTGGTTAGGTTAGGTTAATTTTGGTTAGGCAAATTTCTCTAGATATAAGGTAATTACCCTAGATCTAGGGAATTTTACCCCCCCATACACAACTCTGAAATAATGTGTTTCCGACGCATAATTTGTTCCCCACCCGAAAACCCCGCATTCCCACAGGTCTCCAAACTTGTTTGGTAAACTTGGGGGAAGTGGGAGAGTATGGGCAAACACTATAATTTTATATGTGGGGTTTAATATTTAATGTGGGGTTTTCGGGTGGGGAACAAATTATGCGTCGGAAACACATAATTTAAGAGTTGTGTATGGGAGGTAAAATTTCCTGGATCTAGGGTAATTACCTTATATCTAGAGAAATTTGCCTAACCAAAATTAACCTAACCTAACCAAATATAACCTAAGCTAACCTAACCAAATCTAATCAAACCTAACCTAACCAAATATAACCTGCCCTAACCTAACCTTCTAGTTGGGGGGTTCTCGACACTTCGGTCATCATTCTGTGAGGATCGTCTGGTTCACATGTCTCTGGACTCAGAAGAAATCCAATGAATTTTCCCTAGATCTAGGCAATTTTTACAACACCCCTAACTCGAAAACTATGTGGTTGCGACGCATATTTTGTACCTCAGCCAAAAAGCCTGCATTCCCCCAGGTCCCCAAGCTTGTTTTGTGGGAGAGGGGGAGTATGGGCAAACACTAGAATAATACCCTACTTATTATGAGGAAAGACAACAAAAGGAACTCAATTAATAACGTATTTTAATATTATCATAACCATGAATATATATACAACCTACAAAGAGAAGACTACGACGATGAAAAAAATTAGAGTTGTTTTGGGCGAAATTGATATTCCAGGTGCTATATTTCCGTGCTCGCTGACAACATAGAGAAGACCTGAGGTGATGGTTGATGTGCAAAGGCTTCTAAACCAGGAAAACAGTCACAGCAGAGTCTCATTAAGAAGTAAGCAAGTGGTAGGGACACGTTACGTACCTACCAGTTGCTTACCTTTTGACGAGGCTCTGTTATGACTCTGTTTTCTTGGTTTAGAAGCCTCTGCACATCAGCCATTACCTCAGGTCTTCTCTATAGTGTTGTCAGCGAGAACAGAGCACAGTAATATAGCACCTGGAATATCAATTTCGCGCAAAATAACTCTAAATTCTTCCATCGCCGTAGTTTTCCCTTCGTAGGTCCACCCGCGGCGACCCCGCCTTATCCCCACAATGCACCGATGTAAACAAACCGTGACGTAGTTATGGGTAGGGTCCATTGAGGTTTATGCCGCTCCCATGTTCTCTGATGCACTCTCCCTCGAAGGTAGAGTTAATGGACAGCATGTGGGTGATCTTCGGCCACTCAACGATTGCAGAAATATTTTGGCACCCCTCGGGGATCGAACTCGGCACACTGAGCACGCCACTTGCAGGCGCTAACCACTCTGTTACCACCTCCCCTTTATATGCTCGCGATGATACGAACAGATACATTCCACAGCGCCTACTCGTTTATCAAATACTAGAAAAACGAAGGTATATGAACGAACGTATAACTTCAGGAATAGTTTAACCCCTTCACGCCCAGATCTTTCCTTTGCTATACGAAATTGTCTGTTGTCGAGCCATAAAATTAAGAAAAGTAACTGAATATACAAAATTAGTAAGTCGACAAGGATACTTAGCAGGTCACATCTATAAAATATTGCTTATATTCACTAAAAATTGTCTAATGATACCCAAATTACAATGGAAATTACGTTCTGGGTCTCAAAGGGTTAAACTATATTGGGGCAGATTCACCTATTTCAGAAAAAGTAATAAGCACGGTGTTTTCTGTCCAATGCCGTTCCAACTATAAGTCTCTCAGAGTATCTTGCATAATACAGGTAACTTCTGCTTTTGCATAAAACAGGATAAAATGAAAGAAAGGAACATGTAATTCTGACCAAAATGATATGATATTAATTCAATGGTCATGGGAGCAGTACTATAATGATCAATAGGAGGTGCAAACAAAATTGTGCCTAGTATTTATAACTTTAATCACACATTTGATACTTATGACTGTCAACTTTCTTACTTTACCTGGTTATCTTGTTGGACTTCTAATTCCCTCAGCCTTATAGATGACAGGATACAAGTCTCACTCCGCTGATGCGCCAGCCTGTAAACCAAGTAATAAGTAACCTACTGTATTAACACTGTACATAGTTATAGCTGGAGGTAATTTGCAGCATAGGTATATAAGTGTGGGATATATTGAAAATTGGGTACCATAAGCAAAAAAGTAAAAAAAAAAAAGTAATTGACACCCTAACCTAATGTTTACCTCCTTTTGTAAACCTGGAATGCTGCAGCAATACTTGCAACATTACTTTAATAGTTGTTATTTCATCATCAAAACATCAACTCTCATTTCTTTTTAGTACTGCAGGTATGGCCAAAATGATATTGGCTATTTTGATGTCTACTTTGCTGCATGATTTCCTTTTGTCAATAGCAGTAGACAGAGAGTTGTGTCAATAGCAGTAGACAGAGAGTTGTGTCAATAGCAGTAGACAGAGAGTTGTGTCAATAGCAGTAGACAGAGAGTTGTGTCAATAGCAGTAGACAGAGAGTTGTGTCAATAGCAGTAGACAGAGTTGAAGTGAATGACAAAGACATCATATTACAAGACCTGGTATTTCAGCCTTCAGTCTTGGATCAACAATGTTAACACTATCCATCACACTAGCAGTAATAGTTCCTATTTTGTTCCTGATCACGATATTCCTATAGTGCTTAGGCCAGCTGACTTAATACTTCAACACCTACATTTCGTCAGCATCACACTCGTATTAAACCACACAGGATGAAAGAAACAACACAACAGTGAAATAGGAACAATTTCTTGGTCATCACTGTTGTTAGGTTGGTGAAGCTTTGGGTTAGGAAGCTTACCAAACAAATGTGAGATTAACCCTGAAGATACACACAAAGAAAAGTTTTACCAAGTAGATATATTTATTAAAATCCCTCCTGCACTTCCAACCAACCAACTGATAGGCTATTACTACCTAACATAGGAGCACGGCTGCCACCACACATGTAACACACTTTCCATCACTACCACAGACATTTGTATAACCACACTTGTCCACTAAACACACCTCCTCAAAGTTGATCTTCATGTGCCCGGCAATATCACCCTTTATCTTGAAACACTTCCCATAAACATCACACTTGAATTCTCTCAAGCCAGTGTGTGTCAAGGTGTGTTTGTGTTTAGTTAAACTGAAACTAAATCTTTTTCCACAAAAGACATTCATGATTTTTAACGCTTATGTGTGTTAGGGTCTGTTTAGTAGTTACATTTTAAAGCAAATCTTTTCCTACACTTCACATTCAGAATTCTGAACATCACTTTGTTAGGGTGGATAATGTGAGGGATTACTTTTAGCAAATTTTCTCTACACATTAGATATCAAAACCTTTAATAACACTGTGTGCCATGGTGTGTGTGGTGAGGTGAGACTTTTTTGTAAATTCTTTCCCACACTCTTGACAAACATAATTACTTTTAACATTACTGTGTATTAGGATGTGTTTGTTGAGGTCAGATTTGCGACAAAACCTTTTACCACACACTTCACATTCAAAATTTCTTTCACAACTATGTGTTAGCATGTGTGAGGTGAGGTGACACTTTTGAGCAAATCTTTTCTTACACACTAAACATTCATAATTCTTAACACCACTATGTGTTAAGGCGTGTTTGGTGAGGTCAGATTTTTGGACGAATCTTTTTTCGCACACTCGGCATTCATGATTTCTAACACCACTATGTGTCAGGGTATGTGAGATGAGGTGAGCATTTTGTACAAATCTTTTCCCACACTCTGGACATTCAAATCTTTTAACACCATTGTGTATCTGGGTGTGCTTGGTGAGGTCAGATTTATGGGTGAATCTTTTCCCACATATTAGACATTCATGATCTTTAATACCACTGTGTGATAGACTGTGAGTGGTGAGATGAGAACTTTGCGCAAATTTTTTTCCACACTCTGGACACTCATAATTCTTAACACCAGTATGTGTCAGACTATGTGTTCTGAGTGTATATTTATGAGTAAATTTTTTCCCACACACTGTACATTCAAAATCTTTGACACTGCTGTGTGACATGGTGTGTCTAGTGAGAGCAGACAGTTGACCAAATATTTTCCCACACTCTAAGCAAAAAAAGTTTTTAATACCACAGTGTGTCAGGGAGTGTTTGGTGAAAGATGTCTTATTAGTAAATATTTTCCCACACTCTCCACATTCATAATCTATGATACCACTGTCACCACAGTGAGTCAGAAAGTGTGTGTTGAGGTGGGACTTTTGATTGAATGTCTCCCCACACTCTAAACATTTATAATCTTTATCACCACTGTGTTCATCACAATGTTTCAACATGTGCTTCATAAGATAGCCCTCGTATTTAAAAGTTTTACCACATTCATGGCACTCAAACTCTCCTTTGACGACCGAGCTGCATGTCTCCTGGTGACTCTTGCCATCACACCTGTGCCTCTCCACATCTGAGGCAGACTGATCATCCTGCTGCTCCTGGCCACTCATGCTGCTGCCTGGCTCCATAGTCTCCATTGCAGCACTATCCTGGCAGGACACGGGATCATTGGTCCTGCACAAACCCTCGGGGATGCTGCAGTGAGCTGCATTACTGCCAAGCGAAGCACTCGGCTTGGACTCTGACTTTAGTACCTGCAACAGTGGTGACAGTCAGAACACGGAGAGCCATGCACGTCATTGCACTGCCTTAACACTGCTCCTGCCTGCATGGCTGATACTCTTGCTTCCTTCCTCACTCCCAACACCCTTGGCAAAGCTTCCACTCATTCCTCTCTGGCTCCCTAGTTATTTTTCAGCTATAACACAGGCCTGTCCTCACACGACCAGGATCAATTGCTGCACCTCGGCATGAAACTAGAAACACAGCTTTTCACCTACACTAAGCCATGCCCTGGTCTCCAAACTTTACTTCCTACTCCACTTCCATTACAGAAACCTTCATTCCTTGCTCTGCCCTTCTAGCAACAGGCACGCTCCAGCAGAGTGAACAGATATTTCAGTGCGAGATGTGTCCCTGTTGAAACTTTGATTCATTGATGTTGTTAACTGATGTCAGCTTATAGAAGATGGGCCTTATACCACTGTGGGGTCAAGAAATGTTGAGATACTTAAAGCATAAACATTAAAATATTTATGGCACTAAGTGATAATAAATATGGCATAAAAGTGTAAATTCGCCATTTATTACAAGTGGAACTGTTGCCAAAAATGTTCACGCAGGCGAGAGTTCTCAGTTGGTGTTTCTGTGAGAACTCCTATAGCCGACAGTTCCATACACCGTCATATTGATTCAAAACACAAAAATTTATTTGAAAAATAGCTTTGTAAAAAAAACAGGTCGGTCTCTCTTCCAAATTTTGCCCCCAGTTCTAAATAACAACAGGTATTGATTCATACTAGTGCATCCTCCAGATCATTAATCCTCACCTATTTCATTGTGTATATCTCATCCTTCTGAGTATTTTCATGCTAAGCTGGCTCGGCAAATTAAGAACTACAGAACCAAGAACAAAATTAGTGAATATTCAGGTTAGGAGGTTACAAAAGGTTAGGTTAGGTAACAGAGATTAAGTTAGATTTCAGTCAAGTTAGGAGATTACAAGAGGTTAGGTCAGATTTAGTCATGGCGGAGCAGAGCTGGTGATGGTGGACCCTGAGTGGGGCAGGTAGCGGGCCAGTGGGTGGCCCCATCCCAAACTTCAACGCTGTGTACTATTGTAACTGTTTTTTAAAAGGACGAAACAATTTTTTTCTGAAAATTTGAATGTTTTTTGTTTTGAATTAGTATGAAAACTTGTACCTGGGGAATCGCTTGTTGATGAGACTTTCCCAACCCCGATCCTTAGGAGAGAAAAAAACGTGATTTTGCCAAAAACGGTATCTAATTCATTCAAAACACATCAAAATCTATCAGAAAAAATTGGGTTATTATGGACGAGAACTGCGCGGTCGATGCCGCCGTTACCATTTACGTTTTCTGTATTATTTTTTGCTCAGTATACTGTACACTATTAATCCCTTCTGCGTAACCCTCAAAACTTATATACATATTGTAGAAATTGGTAATTTTTTACTATGGCACCAAACTTCCCTACACAATTGGGAGCATGGTTTTTGTTTACCTTATTGTATTCTAAGAGACATTTTTTCTTTGAGCTTTCCGTCGCAAATCAATAGTTTCGGAGATATAGAACATTTTAGGTGGGGGGAGGAATATGTCTCCTTCTTCTTCTTCTTCTTGTGACCTTAGTCGCTTAGTATCGCTTCATAGGTCCTCTTCCACTTCGTCTCCTTCGTTAACAAAACTTGTTAACTCTTCCCCTGTTTATTTCACCTGGGAAAGACATTTTGATCAGTTTTCAATCCTTGGATTATCATCCTAATTCATTGTCTATTTTGTGTTCTGATCTCCCAACACTGCATTAGGAACACTTTGGTGAGGTTTACAATACTTTCAGTTTCCTTTCTGTCCCCATACAGCCCTAACACCGTACACAGGGCCCCGTCTTTCTGCTCTAGTCTCCTGTCCCACTCCTCTCTGCCTAGGACTGTTACTATTGACGCTATAAGCTTTTCCCTCTGACTCCTATACTTGTTGCATTCCACAATGACATGTTCTACAGTTTCTTTCTCTCCTACCCTGCAGCTACAATTCTGGTTCTCCAGTTCCCTGTTCCTTCCGTTGACTTCCAAGGTGCCTGTTCTTGCTTTATAGAGTAACTTACTACCCCAGTCTCCTACATGCCAGGTCACCCCCTCTGGTTTCTGTTTCCACCTGTACCACTGCAACGTTGATTTCCTGGCCATTCCTTCCTGCCATTTAACTAGCCCATTATTCTCAATTTTCTTTTTGATATCTATTATCTCCATCCTTTCCATTCCTCTCCCACAGTTTCTCTCCTTTTCCATCTCTCTAGTTCCTTCTTCCAGGTGGAACTTGATCTATTTTCCTGGGATATTTTCTTTGCCCATCTATCATCACTAAGTCTTTCAATTTTCTTGTGGAACACCAGTTTTCCTTTAATTATCCTTTCCCTGAAGGTGCTCCATCCCATGTCTCCCCTTATGGCCTCTACGGCAGTGCTCCTACAAGCTCCTAGTCCCCATCTGCCTACTATGTTCTGAGTCTTTTCCAAGTGCATGATGTCTCCTTCCCTGTACTGAGTCACTTCTGACCCATACAGGCAATGGGGTACAGCCACCCCCTTCCATAAACTCCTGCCTACCTCATATTTATTAATGACTCTGTTACCACCATTTATAATCATGCCTGTCATCCTCCTTGCCTTGCCTTCATTAAGTTTCCTCTGCTTTTCACCGCCTATCCCTTCCTTGTTTACTTCCATTCCTAGGTATATATACTTTTCTACTACTTCTAGGACATTATTCTGGAGCACCCACTGACTCCTACCTTCACTGTTAAACTCCATGACTTTACATTTCCTTTCACTAAACTTCAGGTCCCATTCCATTCCGTATGTGTTTGTTATGTGTAAAATTTCCTCCATTTCATCCTTACTTTCTGCCATCAATACTACATCATCAGCATAGGCCAGGCATCCTAACTTTTCTCCTCCAATTGTTACTCCTTGACTTGACTTCCTGATTCTCACGATCAGTTCCTCTAAATACAGGTTAAATAATGTTGGGGACATGACACATCCTTGTCTAACTCTTATATTATTTTCCATCCAGCCAGTTGTAATGTCACCTAGGGTAAATTTCACTTGGTTCCCTTCATACATGCTGTTTATTACGTCCACCACCTTTGTATCTACTCCAATGTGTCTCAGTAATCTTATTAACTTTCCTCTATTTACTGTGTCGTACGCCTTTTCAATATCTATAAATACTAAATAAAGCTCTTTCTTCTGGTGCTTGTTTCTTTCTATAATTTCTTTTAGTGTAAATATATTTTCCATTCCACCTCTGCCTTTCCTGAACCCACTTTGCTCCTCTCCTAACATCTTGTTTTCCTCTATCCACAATTTCAATTTCTCATTAATAATCATTCCAAAAACCTTGGCTAGTATGTTCATAACGGCTATGGGCCTATAATTGGCTATGTCCTCCTTATCTTTTCCTCCTCCTTTGTGAATTAGGGTCACTCTGCTCTTTTTCCAGTCCTGTGGCACGCAGCCTTGCTCCAGCACTGTGTCACATATGTTATATATTGCCTGTTTTACCTTTTCTCCTCCATATTTAACAAACTCCCCTATGAGCCCATCTGTCCCTGCAGCTTTGCTGTTCTTCAAAGCTTTCACCACCTTTACTACCTCTCTAAGCTCAATTACTGTTTCCTCCATTTCTCTCTTGTCACTGTAAATCATAATGTTTTCCATTCCCTCTACTACCATGTTCTTTCTAATTACTTTACTCCAGTACCCTTCTATTACTGATTTTATTTCATCCTCCTTCTCCGTATCTCTTCCCTCTGTTTTCAGTTTAACTTTCTGGTTCATCTCTCGTCCACCGAGGTTTCTCTTTAATCTTTTCCATCCTTCCTTTTCCCTCTCTCCTCGAGGTAAACTGTTTAGTTTCTTTGCCTGTTGTTCCTCCCATGTAGCTATCTTTTTACTTATTAATATCTGTGCTACTTTTTTTGCATTCTTATATTGAGCCCATGCTCTCTCCCATTCTTGTCTATATTGTTCTCCTTTTTCTGATATCAGGCTTTTGTTTCGGAGGCGCACCCGTGGCTACCTTACCTAACCTAACCTAACCTAACCTAACCTTACCTTACCTAACCTTTAACCTCCTAACTGGGTCCAATAATAAAAGTTTAATAAAATACCAAACAAAAGCGATACAGGTCACAAGAAGAGGAAGAGGGAGGCATTTTGTAAACAAGGAGACATATTCCTCCTCTCACCTAAAATGTTCTATATCTCCGAAACTATTGATTTGCGACGGAAAGCTCAAAGAAAAAATGTCTCTTAGAATACAATAAGGTAAACAAAAACCATGCTCCCAATTGTGTAGGGAAGTTTGGTGCCATCGTAAAATAATACCTAGAAATTATATAGTTGTCTAATAGCGCAAACAGACACACCCTCCCCGTCCGGAGGCCCCCCTCCCTTTAGGAGGTTAGGTAAATAATCCCACCAGGGGGTCGAGGGGGGCGGAACCCCCCCGTTAGGATGTTCGGTTCGGTTAGGGTAATAATCCTCCCAGCAGGGCAGGGCAGAGCGGACCACTCGGCGGCTGGCAGGCGGACCGGTGAATGCGGGGCGGGGCGGGGCACACTTGTTTTCGTACAATTCTGTCACTTCCCTGGTTTCTGAGACACTGACTATTATTACCTGGCCAAGTTTTAGTGCATTTTTCTGATGGAGATACATTGTTATCAATGGAAACCACGATCCTAGGATTTGGTGATGAAAATTGAAAAATTAATTTTTTTAATAGGTTTCCGGAAAATAAAAATATCCCCATCTGATAAAGCACTAATTTTAGGCAAGGAATATCTAGTCAGTGTTTAAGAAAAAGACCGCGCAGTCCTGGTCCATTTTAACCAATTTACCTACGGTAGTTTTTGTTAAATTTTTTCACATTAGTATAGAAATCTCGCGACCCCCAGTTTGAGAACCTACGAGGTAGCAACCATGTTTTAATTCAACAAAAATATGATAAGATAGCATTAAAGGACGGAACATAGCGAGCTTGACCAAATCTTGTGAGCAAATATGCCCACCTCCTGAAATATTACCCAAACTTGTAACGTAAATTCCCTTGCCTTCTATTTCTCTCTCCCTCTTCTCAAGTTCATATTCCAATTTCCTCACTTTCAACACCACATTCCTCACCTTCTCCATCTACTTCAGCGTAGGCAGACACCAAATAGTAGGCAAATAAGCCCGCAAGTTGCATACAACAGTAAAAACAACAACGGGCTGTCTGCGGCCAAACACGTCTCGTCGGGTGCTGCGCCCACCGATTCGCTACCGATAGAAGATTCCGATCCGATTCGACGGCCGACGCAATGAATTCAGATTCGATACAAGGATGTCTGTAGCATGATACACTTGTCTCTACGGTACCGTAGCTTCCTTGATTCGATAACGTACAATGTTTGTCACAATGATAATATAAAGGCTTTTACCGTGTGACAATGAGAAGATTCAACATTAAATAAAAATTTTGGAAACTTTATTGGTCCTTATTTCCGTCTTTTGCCCTGTCAAGACGCGGTATGGACAGTGTGCTGCTGCTGGAATTTTTTGGTGAGACCAGTGGACGGGTTGTTGAGGCAGTGATATTATTCTAGAGGTAATGTGGTTTAAAAGATTAGACTTGTATGCGGTTATTATAATTTATATTCCTACAAAATGAGCTGATTTAAAAGTATGACGTATTAACAAGATCAAGATCAGCGGCGGCGGCGCGCGTTGGGCTCACGTTTGTAAACATCTTTACCCTCAACCGTTATTGTCCTCCTTTACTTAACACAACACGCCATTGGCAAGGTTTGTACAGGTTAGGAAGGAAATATTGCCATGATGCAGTGATAAGAAGCTGTTGTGATGGTAGAAGTGGTGGTAAAAGTAGTAATAAGTCGGAATTAACGATGTTCGCTCTGGTATAGTCTAGTCCTGTGGGTTTATTGAAGTGTCGTCGACCGGAATTCTCGGCGAAACACCAACCGAGAGCTCTCGTCGACGTCGAAATTTTCGGCGACCGGTCCACTTGTAATAGATGAAGAGGAAGAGTATAGGGTACTTCATTGTTGGACACATCTTTCGCTGGTCCCAAAACACTGTACCGTCAATAACACTAAAGTCGCCAGGGCAATGTTTCTTTTCGATTTACAGACGTTTGGTAGAGTTCAAACGGTAAATTTCCAGATGAACACCGAACTTCCTTTAGTGGACGAAACTATTTTTTTCTGATAAGTTTTCGTGTTTTGAATTAATCTGCTAACCGTTTCTGTCGCAAATCTTTTGTGTGTGTGTGTGTGACATGCAACAAAAATGACAAAAAAAAAAAAATTGAACCGAACCTATACCTAACCTAACCTTTACCTAACCTAACCTAACCTTTACCTACCTACCTAGTCCTAAAAGATAAACAAAATACAATAGAAAAAGTTATTTGCGACAGAAATGGTTAGTCTAGCAGATTAATTCAAAACACCAAAACGCACCAGAAAAAAATAGTTTCGTCCAACAAAGTGAATTCGGTGTTCATCTGCAATAATACCGTTCAAACTTGCATTTCTTCATCCATGATTTCAGGTAAGTTAAAAGGGGCTATCTGGAGAGTGTGTTATTTTGTGTCTTCATCTATATCACATTATGGTTATAAATGAACAAATTACCTAACAATCAGCCGAGTGGTGACCTTGGTAACGGCTAAACTAAGGTCGCCAGTTGGTGTTTTAACCCAACACTAAGCCGCCACTCGTGGGGAATTCAGGGAAATTAAAGGTAAAGTAAAAGATGTTTGAAGATGGTTGGATGTAGAAAAATTCCTCTTCCAACGCGAAAATAAATGATATCCGAGTTTGAAAGGTCTGGCAAGTCTTATCATTCTTATGTCCTCCCGCCCGAAAGGTGATGAGCTGCCGTCTGTGAAAAAAATAGTTCTTAAATTTTTAGAAATCAATGGGATTATATGATTTGTCTAATGCTTTTCTCGCTTAATGCACAATTTTCCAGGAATGTAACGTGTGCGGGTATAGGTGTAATGTACGGGTCCTCTGTAACTTGCCCAGTGATGTAGAGGTACTAATGGGGATCAGTGACAATGCAGTACAGGTTGAAGTTCCCAAACTCGGCATCCCAAGACTCGGCAACACCCAAAACTCGGCTATGGTTCCGGATTTTCCAAAACACGGCAGAACACCCAAAACCCGGCGCGTAGTTGCCGGGTCGGCCGCTAGGTGCCACCACACTAGGCCGCTTGGTTTCTCCCGCCGATTAGTTTGTTGTTATTGTTCAGTGGTGTTGTGACTGTAGAGTTGTGTACACTGTTATTTTGTGTACTTCTACAGGTCTGTTATTGGTATTATGGCTCCCAAACGTCCAAACATTTTTTTCATGTGATTTTCATGCTTTTTTTCCCCTTAATATATCTACGTTCTAAAAGTCGGAAAATTCCATTACTCGGCTCGGCGCTGGTCCCGAGGTTGCCGAGTTTGGGAACTTCAACCTGTACTGGGGGAAAATTGAGTAGCTGATCACATATCTCTTGCTTGTACATTAGTGTATGATTAGGTATGATTATGGGTATGTATGTATGATTGTATGATTAGGGTAAAAAATGTTAACTCAAGATCAGACCCATTGTATTGCAGGTATTGAGCCATGCAGCAGAACACCCTCAGTTCCACTCTCAACCTTGGTGGTGTGGATGGTGGTGGCGGGGGTGAGATGCAGGACCTGGAGGTTGCATGCCGCCTTATAGACAAGCATCTTAGCTATGACTCCAGCTTCCCTTCACTCCTGGAACGCCTCAGAGTCTCACCACAAGGTACGTCCATTATGAGGCTTTTGTGATCATTGTTGTAGAATCATGAATGTAGGAGAGAAGGTGGTGAGGCATTGGGGAGAGCTATTAGAGTGGAAGTTCCAGGTCGCCGTCCACCAGGCAGGCCAAGGAAGACCTGGAGGCAGTGTGTTGAAGAGGATCTGGCAGCATTGGGAATTGAAGAAGTTAAAGCAACGGATAGAGATAGTTGGAAGCGTATCATCGGCCGTCTAACCTCATAAAAATTATGGGAAAATCTGACATTAAACAGAAAGAAGAAGGAGAAGGTTGTAGAATATTTGTTACCCATGACTTATTTCCAGGATGCGAAGAAGAAGCAAATACACCTAGGTACCTTTCAGTTAGAACATAATTTTCATCTTATTCTCCCAAAAAAATGGAGAGCTTCATTTTCATCTTCTTATTCTTCCTAAGATTCTGAGATGTATTATCTCCCTTACCCTTCATCAGGAGACTTATTGCTGTATGTCTTTGTTTCTCCAGGTTTTCCTACAGTGAGTGGCTTGAGTGAGAGTGACTACCCCAGCAGTGGTGAAGTGCGCTCAGCCCGCCACCATCACACCACCCGCAAGGTTCCTCTGCCGTCTGAGCTCATGTACCACTTCCAACGTATCCTTTTTGACATGTGTGCTGTATCTTCAAAACTCAGAGAATGGTTATACAAGGAGTCTTGAAGGATGTATGTGTGAACTGAAATAAGAGTGGAGCAATTGTTGTTGTGTGGAGTTGAGATAGTGCAAGTGATTACCCCATTTACAGGCAAGTAGTAGAATTGAATGAATTGGTGAACGTATGCATCCTCCAAGCCTAGTATGGCACAAAATTACTATGAAATTTTACTACTGTGACAGGTTGATCATAAATATTTTTGACTACTGTTGTAATTGGCAATTGCTTATCTGTCCAACATAATAGAGAGAGAGTGAGTGAGTGAGTGAGAGAGAGAGAGAGAGAGAGGATATTAGGGATATTTATTGAATGAATATTTTTTTATCTTGAGATGTTTCCTTTAACTGAGAAGCAGATATGAAATGCAACTGCATGATGGGATTATTTCCTGAGATACACCGTGCCTGGCTGACCATAGACAGTGATATCTACGTCTGGATGTATGAGGATGGGTGAGTATGCCAAAGTTATGGCCTGTTTAGTGAAGGTTTTTTTCTCTTATTTTCACATAGGATGATGATGTTGATTGCTCCCCCTTACTCAACAGCAGCAGCCACTGAGAATCACCTCATAAAAAACAACTTTATAAGGTCTGCTTTCTACTGCATATCCATGGTTTTAATGTCATGCATATACAGTAAAGTCTCGCATAACTCAGTTAATCGGTACATAGATATTTCCCTGGGATACAGAATATTAAAGCAATGAGAAAAATTATTATAGATACTGGAGCCTTGTGCCCAGGGTCTTTTTACCTTATTTTATATCCCAGTAATCCATAATAAGTTGCTTTATTAAGAGAAAGTTAGTAAAACATCATAACTAAAACACAAACCCAAGGACACTTGATGGGGGACGTTACTTTTGATGTTTTGTTTCCTTTGGTGTTTTTTTTTTAGTAACGTGTTCTTACTTTTCTTTTCATGACGTATTATTTTTCACTTTTTTCTTATTAGTGTTTTTCAGTGATATTATTTTTCAAATGAATATTTTGTACAATTTTAGTTGAGCTACCTCTCAGTAACATAACTATACTTGTATGTAAAGTATTTTTGTGGACTACAGTTTAGGCGAATTATTCCATATCTGTATACTGTTGCACACTTGAAATGACGTTAAACGTTATGTATTTTATACAGTAGATATTATGTATGCTGTGGTCAATAAATCTATCTATCTGTCTATCTACGTACCCTGTATCAGGTGGGCGCCGTCACGGAAACATGCATGAGGAGGCGGTCATTATTTGCATAACTTTCTGCCATTTTCTGCCCTAATCTACTGATGAAATAGAGCAACATTTGTGGTGAAATTGTGGCAACCATCCCAAGCCTCAACACAAACACCCATGAGAGAGAGACCTACATGTCTTTGCCCTGTTCTTTATATCTGATGGATTATGTAAAGTTAGTGATCTCACGTTTCAGGAGTGATCTGGCATACTTTGACGGTCTTCATGAAACCATCGTAAGTGTGGGACTGGTGAAACCCAAAGCTGGTGTGTTTAAGCCATACATTGAACACCTCCTTTGCCTCACCACCACGTCAGAAATGATCCTGCTGGGAGTATCCTTCACTCAGCCCTCTGATGGTGAGTACATACTTTGTCCTTGCCAATGGACTGCTTTCAATTATGATTTCAAAGCAAAGATTTTTCAGTTTTTATGAAAGTCAATAATTTTAAGTAGTCTGATTTTTTTAACTACAGATATACATGAAGAGAATAGAAGACAAAATTGTATCTTATACATTTTTACACATTTACACATAGACATGGGTATCTTATAATACTGAATGTTTGTCCATCTGTTTTCCACACAGTAAGCTCTATAGTATTCTTAGTTGATTGGATTGTTTAACATTTGGCTAAGCATTATAAATGAGACAGTTATTTGTAATTTTGTTTTCCTTTTACCTCCCAGCCGAGGTCAGCTCTGGCATGCACCTGCTGCCTGAGCCCCTGTTCTCCGTGCCCACCGATGGCTCCTATGTGCTCACCATCCAGGGCACCCAGGATGGACGCATCTTCATGGGGGCCAAGGACGGCTGTCTCTATGAGCTTGTGTATCAGGTGTGGCCTCTTTAAAAATTGGGTTAAGCTTGGATGTCAATTATATTATTGACTTCTATCAGATTACTCTTTATTAACAGAATAGTTTAACTTCTTGTATGACCTTCAAGACTTGTTTGAGAGAGGGAGTGATAAAAAGTTACTCTTTTTCAATGCTACTTTCAGATTTGATCCTTATGTTGTCTTTCTCATCATTTGGTTATTAACTGGTTCATTTAAATATGGTAGTAATGGTGACAACAAGAAAATTTGTTTAGATCTCTCATAGTTGTTGAAAAGGACGATGCTGATTTGCATGAGTTATTTTTTCCTATCACTTCATTTTCATAATCATCATAACTAATTATTTTCGACATTCTTTTCAGGCGGTGGATGGATGGTTCAGTCGCAAGTGCCAAAAGGTCAATCACACAAGATCGGCAATCTCTTACCTCTTGCCATTCCTTGCCTTTTCAGAGGATGATCCCATTAATCAGGTAAGGAAATCTATACAGTACCATGCAAACAAAAATAACATCAGAACACACAGGACAGGATGGTTAGAAATAAAAGCGCTTTATATATAAGATAATATATCCATTTTTTCAGCTTGAAGTTGTTTTGTTTGGTGGAATGAATATCACTCATACCTCACAAGTGTCATTCGTTACTTTGTTTTTTTTTTTATACATTGGAGCCTATAGCGCCTGTAGGCTATTTATATGCATACTATTGAATGCTAAGCTTTTACACCTTTATCTGCATGTTGGTGACAAAATATCCTCTTGATTTTCTGTTCGTGACTTTGTGAAGGTGGAGGTGGATGACAGCCGACACATTCTGTACACCCTGAGTGACCGAGGCACAGTGACCGTGTATGACCTTGGAGAGGACGGCAAGACCACCAGCCGGGTCGTGTCTGTCCCTCACAACAACATCATGAACTCTGCTCTCCAGGTGGCCAAGTAAGGGACCCTCATTAGGCAGATTATGTCAAGTGACTTAAGTCTTTCATTAGTTAAGGAGTATTTTGTGCCCGCCAGGGATTTTCTCTCTCTCTCTCTCTCTCTCTCTCTCTCTCTCTCTCTCTCTCTCTCTCTCTCTCTCTCTCTCTCTCCTCTCTCTCCTCTCTCTCTCTCTCTCTCTCTCTCTCTCTCTCTCTCTCTCTCCTCTCTCTCTCTCTCTCTCTCTCTCTCTCTCCCCTCCCTCCTCTCCTCCTCCCTCCCTCCTCTCTCCTCTCTCTCTCTCTCTCGCTCTCGCTCTCGCTCTCTCTCTCTCGCTCTCTCTCTCGCTCTCTCTCTCTCTCTCTCATTATGAATCGGCAGTTTATTTATACATATTTCAATCCATGACTCTTTTTTTTATTAGATATGTTAATGGACTT
This sequence comes from Chionoecetes opilio, assembly GCA_016584305.1. Classification (NCBI taxonomy): domain Eukaryota; kingdom Metazoa; phylum Arthropoda; class Malacostraca; order Decapoda; family Majidae; genus Chionoecetes; species Chionoecetes opilio. The sequence goes on along the minus strand of JACEEZ010009831.1, from coordinate 1,041,807 downwards.
TATATTCATTTCAGGCATATAAGATTCATATCCTGAATTTGATACAGAAAAACAGACATCCTCATCTACCTTTATTCACTTTGCAGGACAGTGGACAAAGCCAATTTCAAGAGTGTGGTGAGTCTGTGCCCCATTGGTACCTCCGAGTCCCCTCACATTCACTTGGTGGTTGTCACGGGTAAGTAGAGAACTGGATATTTATGTATGGTCGAGTATGCTACAACAAACTTTATTGGTTCCAGGACCTTGCTCTTAACTCCTTCAAGCCCAGATCTTTCCTTTGGTATACATTTTTTACTGTTGTTAGCCATAAAATTACAAAAAGTAACTTAATAATACCAAATTAGTTAGTCGGCAAGGATACTAAACAGGTCATATCAATACAACATTGCTTATATTCACTAAAAATTGTCTCTGGATATTTATGTATGGTCGAGTATGCTACAACAAACTTTATTGGTTCCAGGACGTTGCTCTTAACTCCTTCAAGCCCAGATCTTTCCTTTGGTATAAAATTGTTACTGTTGTTAGCCATAAAATTACAAAAAAGTAACTTAATAATACCAAATTAGTTAGTCGGCAAGGATACTAAACAGGTCATATCAATACAACATTGCTTATATTCACTAAAAATTGTTTAATGGCACCCAAATTACAATGGAAATTATGTTATGGATCTCAAGGGGTTAATAGAGTGCCGAGACCCATGTAAGATCCTTTGTTTGACAGGCACAGGAGTCCGGCTGTACTATACAACAGGACAGCTGAATGGCGGCCCCAACCAGCGGCCCTTCCAGCTGGTACTGCTTCATGTACGCCTGCCGCCAGGGTTTGCTGCCAATGCTACCGTGTACTGGCCCACCAAAGTCCACAAGGCTCTTTATTCCCATGGTAGGTAGGGTGACAGACTGAAGTAAACTTGTAACATTATTATACTCTGGTTTTTTTAACGAGGTGAAAAATCCTGAGCCCTTGCTGCTTACTGACTGATATTTGAAGCCAGGAGAAGGGAATACTATGGTTCTTCAAAATTTTTGTTGTATTTTATCATAGTTAATCATATCATCAGGTAAACATAGGCATAATTTTAAGCACGAGACCTTTAAGATAGAATTGAATTTCCGCCTCGTTAAAAAAATTGGCTATAGATTTTATAAATTCTGAATTGTCGAAATGTGTTTATTCAAGTAGAAATACCCAGGACTTGTTTCATGTCATCAAATAGTACAGAAATACGCTGGGCAAAGGAGAAGGGAAACCCCTGCCTAAAGCACTTAATAGAACTCAAACCTATTTTGTACTTTAAGGTCTGTAAAAAAAAGAAACCTGAATATATTGGCATGCACCACAGAATATCAGTTTTCTTTTAATATGTAACACACCAGGAACTACAACCTGTAGGTCTCGGGCCTCTTGAAGCTTCCTTATTTTATTATGTTCTTATTTTACTATGACATTTTCCTGTGTAGGTCTCATGGCCTCTTGTAGCTTCCTTATTTTATTATGTTCTTATTTTACTATGACATTTTCCTGTGTAGGTCTCGTGGCCTCTTGTAGCTTCCTTATTTTATTATGTTCTTATTTTACTATGACATTTTCCTGTGTAGGTCTCATGGCCATTTGTAGCTTCCTTATTTTATTATGTTCTTATTTTACTATGACATTTTCCTGTGTAGGTCTCGGGGCCTCTTGTAGCTTCCTTATTTTATTATGTTCTTATTTACTATGACATTTCCTGTGTAGGTCTCGGGGCCTCTGTAGCTTCCCTTATTTTACTATGACATTTCCTGTGTAGGTCTCGGGGCCTCTTGTAGCTTCCTTATTTTATTATGTTCTTATTTTACTATGACATTTCCTGTGTAGGTCTCAGGGCCTCTTGTAGCTTCCTTATTTTATTATGTTCTTATTTTACTATGACATTTTCCTGTGTAGGTCTCGGGGCCTCTTGTAGCTTCCTTATTTTATTATGTTCTTATTTTACTATGACATTTTCCTGTGTAGGTCTCGGGGCCTCTTGTAGCTTCCTTATTTTATTATGTTCTTATTTTACTATGACATTTTCCTGTGTAGGTCTCGGGGCCTCTTGTAGCTTCCTTATTTTATGTTCTATTTACTGACATTTTCCTGTGTAGGTCTCGGGCCTCTTGAAGCTTCCTTATTTTATTATGTTCTTATTTTACTATGACATTTTCCTGTGTAGGTCTCGGGGCCTCTTGTAGCTTCCTTATTTTATTATGTTCTTATTTTACTATGACATTTTCCAGGTATGTGCATTCTGTGTTCCAACGAAAGTAATGAAGCTGATACGGTTTGGGCGATGAGCAGCGACCAGTATCCGTACCACCACGTTCTGGCCGAGTCTCAGAGCACCCTCGCTGTGGACGGCTATGTGTGGGCGCTGGCGGACGTCACTCCCAAGCTATGGTGTGCAGCTTTAAATCCTCCAACTTCTCAAGTATGTATAGCTCTAAACATTGTTCATTCATTTATTTATTTAGTGCAACATAGATTTGTCATGGGATTAGAGTGTTGGTGTATTGTTTTACTATTTATCTTAGCTCTAAAATGCAGCTCTAAATCCTCCAACTTCTCAAGTATGTATCGCTCTAAACATTGTTCATTCATTTATTTATTTAGTGCAACATAGATTTATCATGGTATTAGAGTGTTGGTGTATTGTTTTACTATTTAGCTCCATGAGGTCACAAAACAATTAATCCTCTCCAGTTGAAGATCTGTCTCAATATGTCCTAAGATGAGAGTACAAAGGCATTAGATTTTAGAGATCTGCCTGCTCCATGTTGATGTAGTAGTCTGTGTAACAGGTTTTTTTTTGGGTTTTTTTCCCCCATACATAAGGCATCCTCCCCAACCCACGGAGCAGCTCGCACACAAACACCAGAAACAATTTACAGTTTGACCTGTAATTCGCATCCTGACCATACAACACAAAATAACGATATTTCAATTAGACAAATTTTATGAAAACTGATAGATTTTTTTTATTATTGTGAATTTCAAGATATATTTCACAATATATTTCATAAGTAACAAAATTAAGTAAAATATGCTTGAGAAATGTATACCATATCTAACCTTTGAAGGAACCAGTTCAATGGGATGGATCCATCCATCCATTGTGTCACTGGGTTGGACTGACCTATGAGCATCTCCCAGCACTTGATTAGGGAGCTCCTGTATTAGATAGACTGCCTTTGCTGCTACATTTTCCTTGGTATTGGAGGCAAAGGTGCTATTACGTGTCTGGACTCATTCTTGGATAGCCGAAAGGCGAGATGAGGGAGCTGTGTCGGGAAGACTCCTAAACCGTGTAACCTTGTATGAATGGATTTGACGGGACAAGAAACAATGCCAACACCATTGCTAGCAATAATGATTGGAGCACACCAATGCTGTTTTGTAGGGCTTACGTTTGAACACTAATTGTAGATAGAATTTATGTATGTATTCAGCATTTGTTTCTCAAAATTATAAAATAATAATTACATTTCTTTCAGGGAACCCTACCACCTCTGCTGGTCACCCAACACCAGCATGCTCCCAGACAGCTCGTGCTTCTCTCGGCCAATGGGGCTCACATACTAACCTTCCAGCGGCCCGTCGATAAACTGCGCTATTTGCTGGAGGAAGCCAATGGAGTGGAGGCATCCATAGTCAAGGATTTCTTCACCGACATGACACCAACACAAGCATGCACAACTGCCTTAATCTTAGCAACAGATCCAAACATCCAAAACACACAGGTGAGAAAGAAATACAAATTTATAGTTCAGGATAGAATGCTCATGTAATTGTTGTGGATACTTTATAGTAGATTGAGGTTTGTGCTCTGACTAGGGACGACTTTAAATTGAGTGCATCTTTCATATCACTTTTATTATTATTATTTATTTTTATTTATTATTATTTTTATTTTATTTTTCATTTCGGCCCATAGTATCTGTAGGCAGTGACCTCCAGGGCTGGGATGCTACTACCTGGAGGTTCACTTGAGGGCTGTGATAGTTGGTCCTCGCCTGTTGTGGTGCAGGCAGGAATTTTTTATAGTGGCGCCTGTGATTAGAGGCTTTTGCTTTCCCCCCATGTCCTCCGATGCACTCGCTGTCGAAGGTAGAGACATTCTTGGGGACTACGTAGCTACATATTGTTTCATTTGCAGGCAGCAGAGTGGGCTATTCGTGCATTGTTCCTGTATGGCGCCAGTGTTGTCGCATCAGTACCTTCTGCTTTCCCCCAGCAGACACCAGTCAATTACAGTAAGTTGTGTGTGAAGAATTTACTGTAATGGGATATGATGTGCAATATGTGTTGTGCAATATGTGTGGAGGCAAAATGGAAAAAGGATTGTAAAGGGGTTGCGTTATGTTATTGTCTAATGATGAACTCTTTCAGGAGAGAAGTATCAAGACATCTCTGGAATTAATTTGACCCTATGTTTTTTTGTGCTCTTCTGTGTACTTTGAAGAGAGTGACAATCAAGATGGTGTACAAAATGTGAAAAAATATGTACAGTTCCTTGCCAGTTTCTTGATTAAATGTGATATTTTTTTCTTTTATGTGCAGTAACCGCAGGTAACTATTTAAAGTGATATAAGGAAAGGGTGGGAAGAATGGGGTTGGTAGCAGGATCTTGCATAGTTTGTTGTTATATGATTCATGTGCTCTGTGAATTTATTGACCTCCCATTTTATTCATACTCTAGAAGGGTATTGGAGATGTTGATCCTGACATTATTAGTGGTCTTTATGCCATACATATATGCCTGCTGCTCGGCGATTATCTCAGTAAGGTATTATATTGGCTGTGAGAAGCTTGAGTCATTGATAACTTGATGATAGAAGCTTGTTTTGCAGGCATCCGTTGGTAATGAGTTTGTACACTTATGGATGATGTTATTTGCAATGATCGTGTATAACTCAAGCAGAAATTAATGCATATCGTTGTTGCAGGTTTCAACCCACCCCAAATGTCAACCCCACTTCCTGGTCAAAACATTAATTCAACACTTCCTCAAGATACACAGTTTTCACCCTTGCACAATGCTCTGTACCTTTATCTGGCAAGAATCCTTAGACCTGCATGGTCTACACCGATAGCTAAGGAGACTGTGGTCGCAGGAAAGCCAGTGGTAAGATATATCTAACTCCTGTTGATTAGAAAAAAGTTTGAGTTTATCATAGAGGATGAAGGTACGTAAAAGAAGATTGTAAATGAAAAATATTGTGGAGGACTTCTTATGTAAAATATGCCATTTCTTGTGAAATTGATCACTTGTGAAGTTTGAAATTTTTTGGTAAAATTGATAGATTATATTTTTGCAGTTTGTAATATTTTTGGTAAAACTTATTAATCGTCTTTGGAACATTTTTTATATCTAGGATGTACAAATAAAAAATTGCATTCTTTAATTTTTGTTGTTGTGAGTGAACTGCACCTGTGTCAGTTGCCACCCCTCATGTTTAGGAGAAAGCCTTGTGTTTGTAAATATGGAAATAACAAAACTTATAGGCAGCATCTTTATTTGAGTAATTAATTTTAGTGATTCCTTTCCATATGTTGAGTCATCAATATTTTTCTCAATATTTGCAGGTGGTGAGTTGCATGACGGGAGAGGAGGTTGGCTTCCTGGCCTACCAGGTGGAGCTGCTGTCCAAGTTCCTGGTAACCAACCAGGGAGGCACCGCCAATCCCCTCCAGCCCCTCAACATGTAGGTATCTCACACACTGCTAGCGCACTATTATCATCATCAACATTTAAAAAAAGAGGACCCCACTTGTTTGAGAGAAAGCCAATGGTATGGAATATAAACACTACAATGGCGCCTGGTCACGGCTGGGCTCATGCTGTACTGTGCATGGCAAGCAACTGATGCTGCTGTACATGGCACACACTCGTTTTCTTGGTATAACTGCATAAAGTTTTCTAGGTTTTCCATATTTTTGTCACATATTACAGTCTTTACTTTTTGTTTTCTGTTGATTAGAAATGACTTATTAGCTCTTGCTCCTTATAACATTATATTTGCTGCTATGTTTTCATAAGTGGCTCTTAACACCTGATGTTTTCCTTGCATGTACATGTAGAGTAAGTACACTATAGTTCTTTGCAATGCAAAATCTGTCTCTTACGGTTCAAAGTCCAAGGGTGAGGTGGCATTGTGGGAGCATGATGTCACTCTTTGCCTATTTTGAAGGGTAGGACATCTGTCTCTCATGCCCAGACCTGCATATCTCACGTAGAAGTGGCAATTCATATCACCGCAGCTTTAAAAAATTGTGTTTCAGGTCTGTGTCTCACAAGAGACTACTGTAGTAGTCCCTGATTATGTTTATGATTTTATCTTTTTCTCTGTTTTGGAGAGTGCACATTTTAAATTTGTTCATGATTACTTCTCTAGATCAAATGCCAGTCTGAATGGAAGCCTTGGCAGTGGGTCAGAGCGAGCCTCCCTGCTGGCACTGAAGCTGCTGCTGGACCAGGCCAGGGAAGTGCTGCGGCTCGTCTCTGAACTAACAACACACAACTTCACTGCCATTATTGCAGGCTTACAGAAGGTGAGTGTTTGACAGCACAGGTACAGGAACAGGAGGCTGAGGGGAAAAAGGGAAGAAAGCAATTTCTTTCTTTTCTTTCATTTCCTGTGATATATTTTGCTAACATTACATAACATTGAAATCTTATTATTTCATACTATTCCTTTTTATGCTAGTGATATCAGTTGTTAATGTATCACCACTCCTACTAAAGGGTAGTTATCAAAATCATTCTAGATTTTCTTGTGCCTATCATGAGCTTCATGAACTGTTCTGAAAGCTGAGCTGTCCGAGTAGTTGTAGCTAATTTGTAAAGACTCCAGCGCTTAATAAAGTTGGAGTATGTTTTTAGCCCATGCACTGCTTAATACTGCAAGAAGTACATACCTCATTGGGTATGTTTAGTATGCACTTTTACATTGGCACACTTTCACAATATTGTGCCTTTTTTTTTACTCATTACTCCATATCTTGGTGTAAATGCTACAAAGTCATAAAAAGAATGTAAATGTAAAATAAACAGTGAAACAAAGTGAGATATGATCAGGAAGTTATTGAAAACAAAATGTGTAATGAAAATGAGCTTTCAGAACAGTTCATGAAGCTCATGATAGGCACAAGAAAATTTAGAATGATTTTGATAACTACCCTTCACAATTCAAACTAAATGAAGTGCCATGTTGAAAGTTAGAGACTGTGCTTCCAGGAGATGCGTGACCAGCTTCGAGCCATAACACTGCGCGACCTGGTCCTGACGGGGCGGGACATTTGTCGCGGCCTCATCATGGCACTATTGGACAGGTACTGTGATTGTTTGGGCCTGGAGGAATTGCACATCCCTATGGTGGAATATGTTTGTTATATTAGTGTTACAATAGAAGGGATAAATTTATTTGTTATATTTTGTAGGATGATTTTGAGTTATTGTTTCCAACAGATTTCATGGAGATAACGCTTCCTCTGATGCAATATCTGAGCGCCTGAGAGACATCTGTCCAAGCCTTTATCGCATTGAGGATGCAAAGCTTGCCAAAGCAAATGAAATCATTTTGAGTTCCAAAGCAAACCCAAACAAAATAGAGAAGGAGAAGGGCTTCAAGGAAGCGGTAGTAGTAAGTAGAGATGTCACTGTCTTCTAATACTTTGTGTAGTAACTGCATTGTTTACCTTGTTTATTGGTGCTTGAATTCAATGTATGCCTGTAATGTGAAACAGTATAATGTACTTGATAAGTAATAGTAAATAGCTGCAAAATGGAGTGTAGTGGATACAGTTTTCATCATATGTACATTATAGTTGATCCATTTTTTTAAACCTTCAAAAAGTACCAATTATGCATAATGAAATGGAGGATTAGTCTCGGGGGCAGCAGTATTCTTAGGACAGTGTCAGCGTTTTGCATCATGCGAGTCATCAGCTTCATATTTCTCATTATGTAATGATAGTAGACTGTATATTGAATCATCTATTGGATAAGTAAGAAGTGATTTTTCCATCTTACCTTGATATTCGTTTATTAATGGAAACTAATGCAATATACCTTAACCAAGTTTTAGTTGATGAAACTAGATTATTCCAAATTGAATTAAAAAATGTCTCCTTCCCTTTTCAGTTGTGTAAACAAATCGGCCATCACGTAAATATAACTGGCATCTGTAGTCAGTTGGCCAGTGGAGGAGCCTATGAAGGGGTGGTGGACCTGTGTCTGAGTGTGGCCTCCCAGAGAGACCCAACAGGCAGAGCTCTTCACTTCTACAAGAACAGTGAACCTACAGAAGACCACCAGGGATATGTGGCTTTCAGTGCCAGGTCAGCTTGTGGTTCAGGCAAAACATTATGTTCAGATTAGATACTATGTTCAGATCATACTTATAATCAGATATGCTCAGATCATACTTATGTTCAGATTAAGTACTAATTAAAAATAACCTTCTCTCAGTAGATAGGTCCACCAAATGATCACCATTCTCATTCCTCCCTGGTACACCCCATTTAACCTCTTCATGCCCAGATCTTTCCTTTGCTATAAAAAATTGTATATTGTCGAGCCATAAAATTTTGAAAAGTAGCTGAATATACCAAATTAGTAAGTCAACAAGGATACTAAGCAGGTCATCTCTATAAAACATTGATTATATTCACTAAAAATTGTCTAATGGTATGGCCAAATTACAATGGAGATTACGTTCTGGGTCTCAAGGGGTTAACTACATTTCACTAAGTCATATATTTGTTATAATATTTTACGTAATATTTTGCACTGTTAATTGAGAGGCTTCCTTCTTTTTTCCTGCAGGATGGAATGTTACCGAGTGCTAATAGACCAACTGAACCAGCTGGTGGGGACGGGTGCCGCGCCGCCCGCCTCCCCAAGTGTCCCCACGCGTCCAGGACCTCCCACACCCCCTCCCCAGACCCTGCCCTCCACCGATGCCACGCAGTATGCCAATCAGGTGAGCCTTTTGTTCTGCACCGCTTGGATGGCTAACAGGATGGATTTGAATGGGGATTATTCGAGATGAACACCGAATTCACTTTGGTGGACAAAACAATTTTTTTTTTTTTTTTTTAAGGTAAAGGTATAGGTTCGGTTAGGTTCAATTTGTTTTTCAATTATTTTTATCGCAAATCACACAAAAAGATAAAAAACTGAGACAAATTCAAAACATAAAATAAAAACTCGCCAGAAAAAAGATCATTTCGTCCACCAAAGTGAATTCGGTGTTCATCTGGAAATTTACCTTTGAATGTCCCTGATCTTTTTCCTCTTGGAGAGAATGTTGACACAAAACATATGATGCTCATGGCCAAATAGATTCTTTTATGTTTATTTCTTTTAGCAAATAAAAGATTCAGGTATTTCAAGTACAAAGCAACATGCGAAATGCAGATTGAATTTAATTTTAGGATTTTCTTGTGGCTTATAATATAACACTTATGTAGTTATGCACGGATGTATTTCAAGTAATTATTAACGCTAAAATAATAATAATAATAGCCTACAGACACTATACGTAGGCTCCAACGTAAAAAATATAAAATAATAATAAAATAAAAAGTGATACATATAATTTGCATCCTTAACCCCTTCACACTCTTTCCTTTGCTGTATAAAATCGTATGTTGTCGAGCCATAAAATTACGAAAAGTAACTTAATATACCAAATTAGTTAGTGGACAAGGATACTAAACAGGTCATATCTATAAAAACATTGCTTATATTCACTAAAAATTGTCTAATGGTAGCCAAATTACAATGGAAATTACGTTCTGGGTCTCAAGGGGTTAATTTGTTTTCAGATGATCAACCTCATAGTAGCGAGTAGCGATGAGCTGGCGCACGTGACGCTGTACCAGTGGCTCGTGGACACCAGCCGCACGGACCGCCTGCTGTCCCTCACCTCCCTCCACCTGGAGACCTTCCTCACACGCTCCAATGGCCAGGCACCTCTTAACCACCTCCTCTGGCGCTACTATGAGAAGAACAAGGAATTCTATAAGGCCGCAAAGACTCTGCTCCTGCTGGCAGAACAAAGAGGGTGGGTGTTGAGGATTTATAAAAAAAAAGAATTATTTATGGTGAGGGTAAATGTTTCATACATAAGACCTTTTAAATGTGTGGGTTGGCACAAAACCCAGACCAGGTCGCTCACAAAATTACTATTCCTAAATACACATTCTGAATATGTAAAATGATTCCAAGAAAATATAAGAATATAATTTTAATTTTGCTAAAATATCTCATATAATCTAACAAACTTTACATTCAATTGAATCTTATTAAAGAAAATATATTAAATTTTTCAAAAGAAATAGCATACATTTACAAAATCCTCTGCAATATTTTTTACACACGTACGCACTCCTTTCACTCTCATATCTCCTCAAGTGGCTTCCCTCTGCCTCCGTGGACCCCCCTGCCTCAATGTTCACTCCTATGTATATATATTTTGCATCTGTTCTAGCCACTTATTAGCCACCTGAAAGCCCTCAAAAGAAGAAGAAACAAAAGTAGCCTACAGGCGCTATAGGCTCCAACGAAAAAAGAAAAAAAATTATAAAAACTTGCCATTCAGCACTATATCGACACCTTCCATACCTCCTTCCCTGTTGCATCCCATCACTTTATACTCTTGGCTACATTGACTTTCAGCTTCTTTTATCTGTGGTAAATATGCACATCAAATAAGTATTCACTCATTGCACCATAACTCTTGTGTAGAACTCATGGCAAGTGAATCACAAGAATATGAGCATCAGAATGCCATGCGATTAGTAGGTTATTAGCTATTTACTTTTTGGCTTGAATCAAAATGCAAAATATAGTCTCCATGAATATTTGATTTTGCCTTAAGGGGTCCCGGAGCAGTGTTTTCAAATGTACATAAACCTTCGAACATAAGGAAGCTACAAGAGGCTGTGAGACCTACACGTGGTAGTTCCTGTGATTCAGTGGTTCTCAACTGGTGGTCCATGACAACTTTTGTAGTGGTCCACATGACGTTCACGATATTTGGAAATGAACTGAAATATATGAAACCAAAATGTTAGCTGTCTAATATTATTTTATTTATTTCTGAAAAAACTGTTTACTCTATATTTATAGGATATATATTTATAACCAACCCTTTACCTACCTTAAAATCTACCCTTTTTCATCATATATGAGGTTTTTTCAATTGGGCTAGTGGTCCATGGCTTGAAACGAGTTGACAACCACTGCTGTAATTCAATCTTTGTCTCCTCTGCAATACTATATCGTTAACCCCTTCACTGCTGATATCAAATTCAGAAACCCTATATGTACCAGCCGCAGTGAACCCTTAGATAGCTGAGAGACCGTATTTGTACCAGCCGCAGTGAAGTGATAATCAAAACACACTTCCTACTTCCTTACTCCCCCCAGAGACACCCCAACCCCAGTCAGCGTGCGTGTTGACTACCTCTCCCGTGCCCACATGTGTCTCAGTTCTTGTGAGATGAATACAGCCTCAAACTTTGCTGACTTCATGCTGCACTTAGAGGAAAAGAAGGAGGTGGCAAAAGTCCAGCTGATGGTAAGTATCATAGGCTTTGCGCTGCTCTTGTTTGTCTGAAATAACTATCTTGTGTGTCCTTTCAAGTCTTCTTCAGTTGTCCTTTTCTTTTTAATTAACCCCTTCACACCCAGATATTTCTTTTGCTATGTAAAAAATTGTCTGTTGTTAGCCATAAAATTACGAAAAGTAGCTTGATATACCAAATTAGTTAGTCTACAAGGATACTAAACAGGTCATCTATAAAACATTGCTTATATTAACTAAAAATCATCTGATGGTACCCAAATTACAATGGAAATTACGTTCTAGGTCTCAAGGGGTTAAGGTTCCTGCAGAAACATTGTATTTATTATTCCTCAAACCAGTCACAGAAACAAACAGAACAGAAGAACTAATACTTAGCAAGATCAGAAGAACAAGCAACACTTAAACAGACATTCACTTTTTGTTCACATTCACACACTGCTATATCACTATCAGTCATTTGTTAACATTTCATATTAACTGCTATATCGCTATCAGTCATGCATTAACATCTCATATTAACTGCTATATCACTATCAGTCATTCATTAACATCTCAGATTGACTGCTATATCGCTATCAGTCATTTGTTAACATTTTAGATTAACTGCTATATCACTATCAGTCATATATTAACCCCTTCAAGCCCAGATCTTTCCTTTGCTATAAAAAATAGTCTCCTTTTAGCCATAAAATTACGAAACATAACTGAATATACCAAATTAGTTAGTGGACAAGGATACTAAACAGGTCATATCTATAAAATATTGCTTATATTCACTAAAAATTGTCTAATAGTACCCAAATTACAATGGAAATTACGTTCTGGGCCTCAAGGGGTTAATATTTCAGATTAACTCATCACGTTGTTCATGTACCATACAGGTTTTGGACAGTCTGCAGTGTGAGCCAGTGAGTGCTGATGTCTTTGCTGAGCTCAACTCCTCCCTTCTGGCCTTAACAGTGTTGTATGAAAAGTTTGCTGAGCCCTGGGCACTGTGGGAGTGTAAGCTGGCTATTGTTCACTGTGCTGGCCATTCTGAGCCTCAGTTGGTACAGGTGAGACAAGATTTCTTCTCATGTTCTGGGAAAATATGACATAAACTCCTCGGATAGCTTCATGCATTTCATAGTTATCTTGAAATATTAGGTAGAAATTATGTTTTTGTAATTCTGAGTGAAATTTCTGTTTTTATTGTTGATTTAGGATTCTTTTTCTATGGTCTGTATATTTATGAAAGTCAGTAGAAACTTACAAAATATGTTCACTATATCTTTCAGTCAATATGGACCAAGTTGATTGATGATGAATTGGAGAAAGCAGAAGCCGTGGGAGTGGAGCTGAAGGTTGACCGTTTGTCCAGCAAATTGAAGTCTTTGGCTCGCATCTACTCTGCCAACCCCAGCTACTTTCCTCTAGGTTAGTTATACTGTCAACGTTTTTGTGTGGTGTGTGTGTGTGTGTGAAGCCCAGAACACTGCCTGAACCATATGCTATAAAGATACCTTTTACGTACATTACCTATAGTAGTTATTAGTGTACTTTTTAGTATGAACACATTTTATGTCAGGATTCTCATAAATACATCCCCAATCACAGAGGTTAAGAACAGAGGTGAATTATCCTATGCGAGGTATATTTGCAAAAATTGTTTAGGGGTGATGGCTTACGTCACAAATTCCCGAGTTTCAGGTGATCGCCACTTTGTTTGATATTGTCGTCTGTCTACTGTGCCGAACACTGAGCAGTCACATAGATTGTAAAATTCCTCCCGTGGTTGTTACTGAAGCTCCTTATGTTAATTCTTCACTATATTATTTTTGAGTTGTTATATCAATTTCCTGAGTAATTGTTTGTGATTATTTTGTTTCTAGATTACCTATCCTTATTCTTGACCTTGCATTCACAACTCATGCCTCACAGTACTGCAGAATAGTAGGCACAACAGCTACCTCAAACATTGCCATTTTATTTATTTGTTTATTGTTATATTTTTATTTTTTTCAACTTTCCCTTTTCATATACAGAACACATTATCAAGCACTGTGAAATTCGATCGGTCCAGCTTCAAGCAGACACGTCATGGGTTGTGACTGCCCTCCAAGGATGTGGTATTCCTGTCAGCAAGCTTATCAACATTTACCACAAGTAAGTCATCTTTCACACGTTGATAGGGCTGTATTACATCTTTTTATGCATCAATGTATGTTATATGTATATATTGTATGCATTAATTGAGGCAAAAGGCAAGTCTGTATTCTAAGTGAGAGGTAAATGTCATCTCTAGGAGTTTAGGATACCAAATTATGTATGCCACCATCACTGGCCTCTGCTTGATCATGTCAGAAGTGCAGCATTGAGTTTTATAAAAGAAGAAACAAAGATTCAGTGATGTGAATTATAAAGATAAGAATATAAACAAGTGCTTCAGTTCCTTATACCATTGTTTTTTTTCTACCAAAAAATGGTTCACAAATAGGGTGGTAAATGATTGGAATGGACTCAGTCGTCAGGTGATCAGTGGGGAGTCAATAGGGAGCTTTTAAAGGAGGCTGGATAAATTCATGGATGGGGATGAAAGGTGGATGTAGGTAGTGTTAAGTAACAGGAACTACCACGTGTAGGTCTCGCGGCCTTTTGTAGCTTCTTTATTTTCTTATATGCTAATTTTCTCATGTTTTGTATACAACAGACTGTATCGCAGCGGGGAGAGTGTATGGGAAGTGGAGCACTCGCCCCACCACCTGTTGATGGTCCTGGCGCACCTGATCAACATGCTCATTGACACCTGCTCTTCTTTACAACCCCAGCAGAAGTGAGTAGAGATATACCATTTTTGTCTAATTTACAATTTTGTTACTACTTGACAGTCTGTTTCTGTGGATAAGAGTTGATTTTCTAGTCTCTTTGCCAGATTCTTTATGAGAGTTCTCAGATGGGGATGCAAGGCCTGAAAAATGATCAATGTACTCATATCATAGCCATCTGAGGCTTGTATGATTATCAGGTCATTTTCTTATACTATAATATAAACTTGGTTACAAGGATAATATTGGAAAATGTTATTAAGGAAGTGTATAACTTTCCTCCAAAAACTAAATTGCTATTCCACACTATTGAGTATGTGATACCCACGGAATAATCCCTCATAGAAAGGTAACTCCTTAGTAGCATGATTTGCATTAGGTTTAATTGCATATACTCAAAGATAAAATTTGATGACAAAAAAAATTTCACCAGTTATAACCATCCCAGCATATCTTGCAGCCCACACCTGAACCAATTGATTCCACTCATGTGGTTACTTGTACTCGCATCTGGAAGTCAATTTACTTTTTTAAGTTTTACCACCACGCTTCCTGGTGCTTTGTTAATCAAGTGACATCTATTTTTCGAGCAAGCTTAATTACTCGATCTTTACACTCCTTCTTACGTTTCCTACAGACGAGCATTGCGGGAGCAGTGTTTGGATTATGTGGCCGAGTACCTCACTGACCTGAGCGCCTCGGCGGACCCTTCAGCTGGTGTCATCATGTCTCACCTGAAGTCATGTCAGGCCAGGCTGGAACGCCTTGTGTGATAGGTTTGTTATCCTTATTTTGCTTAAGTATGTGAAGAATGTTGATATGAGGTGTGTAGAGAAAGGCCACTGTAGCTAATGTGTGATCGCTGCCATGTATTTGATGCCCTAAGGTGCTTTTTGTCTGGCTGGTGAAATGTTGGTTTGAATGAGTTGTCAATAGAACATGTACTGTGTTTGTATGTAGAATTTTTATATTTTCATGGAGTAAATGTTTTTAATATTATAATAGGGAAGGGGAACATAAAAATAAATGAAGATGAATTGAAGGATGTTATATTTTCAACCTCTGCCATATCTACCGAGTATTCAGTTGCTCTTGCCAGCATAATTTTGTACCCACAAAGTATACTAATAACACTATCCACACTAGTACTAATCGGTGTAATACCAAACCATGCGTTGAAAGCTTCTTCACTCAGACTGGAAGGTAAGTTATCGTGCACCGCCAACACGCCATGCAACGTTTGCTGTCACCCTGCTTTCACCCGATTCACTTTCTTTGTTATTCTCAGGTGTGTCCGATAATTATAATCAATGTAATACGACTTTTGCTTTAGATATCAAATATATCAAATGGCGCATGTCATTCATCCACGCTACCAACATGTAATAATGAAGAACGTGTCCAAAGCAGTGCCACAAGAATCCGTATTAGTAGTGATGGTGGTGGTGGTCAGTGAGGTTGGCGGCGCGCTGGTGAGCACTGCCACGCCGCTCTGTGCCTTGTGTGCGTGACCTTGAGCTCAGCTGACGGAAACATGGACTAGCTGAACACCGCGCCCAGTGTATGCCCCTGATTGAGTTGAGTGATGCCATGTAAGTAAATGCCCCTAATGAAATGCGGGAAAAAACTGGAAACCCTTCACCTTTGTACTATGGAATTGTAAATCGCGGATGAAAATAGTGGATTACACATAATTGTTACCAGATTTTTTTTCCCGAAGCTATAGATTGTACAAGGGCCTTTCATTGGTATACAAAGAGTAGTGGAGGCATGTGCTATGGGACAGGGGCAGGTCATCATGCCTGTGTTGCCCGTGGACGAACTGGAGAGGCGTGGTGTGCCGAGCCGATGGTCATTAATTCTTTCAGTACCCATGATAAGAACATAAGAAAATAAGGAAGCTACAAGAGGCCGCGAGACCTACAAGAGGTAGTTAATTCCTGTGATAGATTATTGTTTACGTAACCAGCACGGTGGCCTTACCAAACGTCCTATTGCCAAACCAGCAGACTCGAAGGGATTTCTTGTTTTGACTTGATTCAACAAGCAAACCACTTGGCACATACCATAAATGTGTGTGTGTATTGAGAGACAGAGCGAACTTGAAATTCATCGATTTTTTTTATGTACTAAAACTAAATATGAGACGAGTGCGTTAAATTATTGCTGTTGAGTATTCATCGTAGGACACTTGAGCGGAAAATCAGTGGAGTGAGGAGTGTATCTTGTACACAAATTGAAGTGTGTGTCTTGTGGATGGAAGCGTCACCTCGCGATGGCCCAGCCGAGGAGGGCAGCGCCGCGAAGGCCACCCATGACCCATGACCCTCCAGCCTGGGTCTCAAGTCACGTCAGGCCGCCACGCACACAGCTCGCCCACCGTCCGTTGGTCTGACCAGGTAGGTAGCTGGGTAAAGTAAATTTCCAGATGAACACCGAACTTCCTTTGGTGGACGAAACCATTTTTTTCTGGTGGGGGGGGATAAACTGAATTTTGATGTGTTTCTAATTAATCTGCTAACCGTTTTTGTCGCTTTTTTTGTGATTTCCAACAAAAATGACAAAAAAAATTGAACCTAACCTAACCTTTACCTAACTTAAAAAATAAAAATAAAAATTTGCGACAGAAACGGTTAGCAGATTAATTCAAAACTCACCAGAAAAAAAATTGTTTTGTCCACCAAAGTGAATTCGGTGTTCATCTGGAATAATAGCGGTAGCTGTTGTTCGGCTCCACACCCAGTATTGCTTGCGGCGCGTCTCTCACTCGCGTGGTCATGGGCGACGGAAATAAATATTGTTGGTTGCAACCCCCGGCCTTTGCGCTGCAGCTCATTGCCGCTAAAACCACATGGTTGCCCGAAGCTCAATGCAGCATTTTTAAGACTTTCTCTGTTTCCTGTTGCAACAGATGATACACTGTTGACATTGCGGCAGGCGGAGGCGTAATCTTTGTAGGGATCCGTGAGGAAATGAAATGACGCAAGCCTGTTGTGGGTAGCTTAGCGCCCCTGCGTCAGCATGTTATAACCTGCCAGCCGCCACTCTACCCTGTGCAAATATTTATTCAGTAGTCTTTGTTATCTCATGTAACACACTCCCCTACTGTGTATTCGAACGTTTTATCCGACGAATATGAAACTTTTCGGACAGTCACCCTGCTGATACATGGTTTGCCGCGGCTGCTCTGCACACCATCATGATATAGTGTTCTCTGTTCACGACCACGTGCTTGTAGGTCTGACATCGGGGGCGGTTTTACACTTTGTTTAGGAGTTCGTCCAGTTCATTACATACACCGACCTACTGTGTAGTTAAGAATTCAATAAAAAGTATGTGTAGGTGACAACATGTGCGTGCGTGCGCGCGCCCTTCCTTTTGTCAACAAGAGCCGAAGAAAAATTGTTAGCGTGTTGAATGGTTAGATACTTCAACCGAAAAAATTTCGGTTGCTCAAATTTCGATCCCTGTTCAACCATCCAGGGAAGATGATTGGCCCGACCCGCAAACATATGTTGTTGTTGTTGTGACCGTTTGCAACCGAAAATTACCGAAAATTTTCCGGTTGCAAGCAAAAATCCCCCGCAGAAAACGCCTTTACTAGTACGCGTATACAGAACTGGGCAGTATTTAAATACAATTGTATTTAAATCGTATTTAAATACATTTGTGTATTTAGAAATGTATTTATAAATACATTGGTTGTCATGTATTTAAATACAGTATTTAAATACTTTTACGAGTATTTAAATACATTGTATTTAAATACATTTAATATAAAATTTTAAATACTTTTTTATCAGTTGACTTTTGACTTCTGGCATCTAGCAAATAACATCTCTAACAATTTTTCTTCTTCATCTTTCCCTCCTATGCTTCACCCAGATGGCTCCACAGCTGTCTCATCTATTTCTAAAGCTGAACTCTTTGCTCAAACCTTTGCTGAAAATTCCACTCTGGTTGATGAAGGGCTTGTTCCTCCTTCTCCTCCACCCTCTGACTATATTATGCCTGTTATTAAGATCCTTCGTAATGATGTTTTCTTTGCCCTTTCTGGCCTAGATCCTCGGAAGGCTTACGGTCCTGACAGAGTCCCTCCTATTGTTCTCAAAAAATGTGCTTCTGTGCTTGCACCCTGCCTGGTCAAACTTTTCCGTCTTTGTCTATCTACTTCCACCTTTCCTTCTTGCTGGAAGTTTGCTCACATCCAACCTGTTCCTAAGAAGGGTGACCGTTCTAATCCTTCTAACTACCATCCTATATACTCTGACTTCCTGCCTTTCTAAAGTTTTTGAATCTATACTTAATAAAAAGATTCTTAACATCTATCTGCTCACAATCTTCTATCTGATCGTTACTACGGTTTCCGTAAAGGGTGATCTACTGGCGATTTTCTAGCTTTCCTAACTGAATCTTGGTCATCCTCCTTTTGGGGTTTCGCTGAAACTTTTTCTGTTGCCCTTGACATATCAAAAGCTTTTGATAGAGTCTGGCACAAATCTTTAATTTCCAAACTACCCTCATGCGGTTTCTATCCTTTTCTCTGTACCTTCATCTTAAGTTTCCTTTTAAACCGTTATATTGCAGCTACTGTAGACGGACATTGTTATTCTCCTAAATCTATCAATAGTGGTGTTCCCCAGGGTCCTATCACCCACTCTTTTTCTATTATTCATTAATGATCTTCTTTGTCTAACTCAAAGCCCTATCCATTCCTACGCTGATGATTCTACCCTGCATTTTTCGACGTCTTTTTTTAGACGTCCAACTCAACAGGAACTAAGTGATTCACGGAGAGATGCCACCGAGCGCCTAACTTCTGATCTTTCGATAATTTCTGATTGGGGCAAAGCAAACCTTGTCTTGTTCAATGCCTCAAAAACTCAATTTCTTCACCTATCTACTCGACAAAACCTACCAGATAACTATCCCCTCTTCTTCAATGACACTCAACTATCTCCTTCTTCTACAATGAACATTCTAGGACTATCCTTTACTAAAAATCTGAACTGGAAATCTCACTTCTCATCTCTTGCTAAAACAGCTTCTAAAGATGCGTCCACACTAGGCATTACGATGCGCATTATAATGCGCATCGTAATGCTGGAACTCGATTTTCGTGTTGAGTGATGCGGAAAAGTAATTCTTTGGGCAAATCTAGCGCGGGGCATTTCTGCAACGTAATGCGCGCATCATAGCCGTCAGCTGACCTGCCTGCCGTTTCTTTTTTTTACTATCAAAGGCTTATTACTATTATTTACATGGATTTTTCTTACTATTTAAGGATCATGATGATTATTACAAGGATCTTTCTTTGTATGAGAGGCTTATATTACACTGGGGAACAAATTTTTGTTGAGTTAGGTCTGACACTTGTTATTAAGTAATTTTTGGGTGCTGAATCCAAAACTGATCTCAGTTTTTCTCTATCACGTCAAGTTTTTGAACTGTAGGATTTTCGTTTTCTTCAAAAATATGAAAAATACTGTACATAACAGTAACAGTGCTTATTTTATAAAAAGTTGCAAATGTTAACATACAATGAAAAATGAAAGAAATAGGCATGAATAGAATGTTTATTTAACATTATCATGTTTTTAGAAAGGATAAGGCTATAATTGTGTGCAGGTTAAGGTAAAAATTTACGTTTGTAGCTTTGTCTGGAGTGTTCAACTTGAGGACTATCGCGTTTGATGCTCCAACAATAGTCAGCCATCATATGCACATCCCATCTACCCTGGTAACGTTCTTCCATAACCTTCAAATCTTGGTGAAATCGTTCACCTTGCTCGTCGCTAGCAGCACCAAGATTTTCCGGAAAGTTGGCAAGATGGCTATGCAAAAAATGTACTTTAATACTCATGTTGCAACCAAGCGCTTTGTAGCTCTCCAATAGTTTCTGAACAATTTCTGTGTAATTACTTGCACGTGTATTTCCAAGAAAGTTCTTGACGACGTCTTTGAATGATAGCCAAGCATTCTTTTCAAGGTCTGACATAGTACCGTTGAAATGTTCATCTTTGATGAGCTGTCGAATTGGTGGACCATCAAACACACCGGCCTTGATTTTTCAATTGACAGTCCAGGAAATGCCAAGATGATGTACTTCAAACAGTCGCCATCAGTTGACAATGCTTTTACAAATTGTTTCATGAGACCTAGTTTTATGTGCAGAGGTGGGAATATTATTTTCTTCCTGTCAACACGTGGCTCATGTACAATGTTAGGATCTCCAGGTTTAAGATCAGATCTCGGAGGCCAATTCGTCTGAACCCAATGCTTCTCTCGAGCTCTGCTATCCCACATACAGAGAAAGCAGGGATACTTTGTGTATCCACGTTGTTGACCAAGAAGGAAGGACACCATTTTAAGGTCAACACAGATGATCCAATTGTGTTTGTCATATTGCAATAACTCAATGACTCTTTACATCTCCATATTCTTCACGAAGACAGACCGAATGCCCAATAGGGACTGCGCCAAACAAATTGCCATTGTGTAGAAGTTTTACTACAGCTCACAAGTGGAATTTTGCTTATCTGGAGGATAAGCTGTGGAGAAAAAACTTGACGTGCTAGAAAAAAACTGACTACAGATTTGGAATCAGCATGCCAATTTTAGTCTAAATAAGCTCAAAAATCTAACTCAACAATTTTTTTTTTTCAAATTGTTCCCCAGTGTTATCATTATCTGGCTCTCTCTGGTACAAGTCAGCCAATGTTATGATGATTCAGCAGTAAACTCCCGTCCACATCATGTGCTGCGGGAAGTAATGCGCGCATCGTAATGCCTACCGTAGATAACAGTAAAGTCGCCACCTACAGTGATGTCGCCAGCCGCCAAATATTACGAATTATAGCATTACTACTGATTTTTATGTGCCACTGAAGATGATACACAGTAGTTTATATCATGACTGTATCTACCCTGTTTCAGCGTTGTTTTATGCTTTGTAACTGCAAGTATAGACGGTTTCAAATTTCACTACGCGTTTTTTTTCTTCGGGCGACGACGACAGCGGTACGACACTCAGTAAATAAACACTAGATGGCGACTCTACTGTTGGTAGCCACTTTGTAGATATTTTTGTCATTTGTTCATTTATAGCCCTAATATGACACAGATGAAGACACAAAATGACACAGACTCTCCAGATAGCCCCTTCTAACTTTCCTGAAATCATGGATGTAGAAATGTAAGTATTAACGCCACCACACGTCTGTAAACAGAAAAAAAAGTTGTCCTGGCGACTTAACTGTTATCTACGGTAGTGTGGGGACACATTCACTCGTTCTGCATCACTTCCCGCATCACGTAATGCGCATTATAATGCGCATCGTAATGCCTAGTGTGGACGCACCTTAAGAAGTTAGGTGTCCTGTGGCGTATGCGTCCTTTTTTTTCTCCCTCCCTGTTGCTTGCTCTGTACAGGGGCCTTATCCGCCCATGTATGGAGTATGTCTCGCATGTTTGGGGAGGATCCACTCATACAGCTCACCTAAACAGAGTTGAGTCAAAAGCTTTTCGTCTCATCAAATCTCCTCCTCTGACTGACTGTCTTCAATCTTTAAATCACCGCCGGAATGTTGCTGCTCTTGCTATCTTCTACCGTTATTTTCATGCCCACTGCTCTTCTGAACTTGCTAACTGCATGCCTCCACCCCGCCCGCGGCCTCGCTGCACAAGACTTTCTACTAATTCTCATCCCTATTCTGTCCATCTTCCTAATGCAAGAGTTAATCAGTATCTTTACCCTTTCATCCCTTTCACTGGTAAACTCTGGAACTCTCTTCCTGTTTCTATTTTTCCACTTTCCTACGACTTAAATCTTTTCAAGAGAAGAGTAACAAGACACTCTCCGAACTAAATTGGCACACCCCTCTTTATTTTTATTCTCTTACTGTCTGTCATCTTTGTAGGGACTGGCAACTAAGCGGGCTTTGTGTTACCTATTTTTGTTGTGCCCTTGGCCAATCCTTTGTGATGTAAAAAAAAAAAAAGTTAATTTGGCCATAAACCCGCCCAACTATCTGGCAACCCTGATGTTACAGTGAACCAGTGTTTCCACTGGCATGGAAATGTCCAGTGAACCAGTGATTCCACTGGCATGGAGACTTCAAGTAAATTTAGGCCTGAGAAGGAAATTTATAAGGAAACCCAAAATCTAAGGAAATCCTAAGGAAATTCATTTTTTTCGAACATGTTTAAATTTGTGTGTATTGAAAATGTATTTACAAATGTATTTAAATACAATTGATGTATTTAGTATTCAGTATTTAAATACATTCGTAAAATGTATTTAGTATTTAGTATTTAAATACATTTCTCCCATGTATTTAGTATTTAAATAGTCATTCATTTGTAGGTGGCCCACTCTGCGCGTAGACCCCTATTATAGAACTATTTCCTGGCACTGTTCCGCGACAATGTTTAGAAATTGCAAGTGCATAGCGGCCGCCCGACAAAGAAGATGTATGGTCTATGGACTATCATATAGCATGGTTTATCAGTATATATGAATACTGTAATCTTCGAATGATTGTTCTATAATATTATCAAATAAAAAAGTAAAACACGCTAAGAAATGCCATTACGAGAACTCTGAAGAAATATGCATGAACTTAATATTCAACTTCAAATTTCGCCATTTAAAACTTTTGCGAGTAATTTTATCATGAAGGGTATCATAAAGCATTTTATTAGCTTTCATTGAATATATTTAGTTTTTATAAATGAATTAGACCATGCATAATTAGTATAAATAATAAATAAATATCATCTCGGTAATTCCCGATTGATGATGTTATTTATTTACTTATATATTTCGTTTTTGAAATGAAAGCCATGTGAAATTGCGTTAAATAAATAAATAACCGTCATATGGAAATTACCCGCTTGATGATTTATTTATTTATTAACCTAAATTTATCATGGTTCTAATTCATTTATCAAAAAAAAAATATCAATGAAAGCTAAAAAATTGCGCTTCTAATTGAGACCCTTCATGATAAATTGACTCGCAAGTTTTTTAAAATGGCGAGATGAAGTGAATATTAGTTCATGAAGTATCTTCAGTCTCGTAATGCTTCTTTAGCGTTTTATTGTTTTTATTTGATAATATTATAGAACAACATTACAAGATTACAGTTAATCATATAATGATAAACCAGTCTATATGTCCGTATATATAGTTATTATATTTAATTATCGAGCGGCCTCACTTCAGGCCCTTGCTGCAAAGGCCGATATTCGTGCATCCAGGTTTACAGTGGTCTATGACCTAAAATATATTAAACACTGGAATTACAGCGCTATTGATGCATTAGACATTTAAAAATAAAGATATTTAGGACTGCTATCAGATGGTTGCAGCGGCTACAAGGTGTAAGGAGCAATCACCAGATGCTTAATAGGGATTTTCAGGTGCATGGTGTGATCACTAGCAGGTGTTAGCGATGGATACCAAAGGTACAATCATGCAATGCATGGTGACTAAATTGTTTAGGTTAGGGTGATCATGTGTTTGAGGCGGCCACCAGGCACTTAATATATTCTCGCCGCCGCTGGCAGTAAGATATTACATTTTTCTTTTATTTTCTCCATTGCCATTAGGCTATATTGCGTCAGGTGACGGTCATTATCGAACAACAGTAATGCTTTCAGTAGACGATGTGTCGGGGAAAGTTATATGATTTTGGTCAAGTGATTTTCTTGTCATGATCGGCGGTAATTTAGCGGTTGAAGTGAAGTGACGTGATTTCTTTCAACAGGTAATTTTCTGAAGGGTTCAGAGGCACTTTTTTCCAAGCTGTCGTTACTTTCCCATGACGCTGACTTAGTGATGTTAGACTTTCCCATGATGCTGACTTAGTAGACAGACTCACTTAGTAGTCGCCATATGGTTTCGGTAACGGCAGTAGGAATGCACACTTTATGGTTTGCGGAAAGTGAAGGGTGTACGACTGTACGTATATGTATACGAACATCCCACATAATCTCTTTTTTCTAATCTCAGAACTTATCGTTTTCTAATGTCACTTCCATCTGACGTCATTTGTATTAACGTCTCGGTTTCATTTCTATTAGAATTCCATATGTGATTATTGTGAGAATGCCTTGACATTATACTCTGTCTTGGAGTATTATGGAATGGGTTGTTGGTATGCCTGTACATGGTGTTGTGTGAGTCTAGAGTTCACCATGGTTCACTGGCCAAGCCGCGCGTGTACATAATGACCTCCTGACACCAAGCGTACGAGCATACATGCTCAACGTGAGGTATTCCAGAGAAAAATATTAATAATGATATCGCGTCATGACTCAGCATTGCACATCACCCTGGTAACGTATCCCTGAAGGTTCTCTCGAATATCTCTGGAGGTACTTACCTACATGTATTCTAGCTCTGCTGGAATCCCTGTTTTAAGACGAGTCAGTCAAATAAGAAGAGAAAAAGGAGTAGCTTTTTTTTCAAGACAAGGGATGTTCTCTCTCTCTCTCTCTCTCCTCTCTCTCTCTCTCTCTCTCTCTCTCCTCTCTCTCTCCTCTCTCTCCTCTCTCTCTCTCTCTCTCTCTCTCCTCTCTCTCTCTCTCTCTCTCTCTCTCTCTATATATATATATATATATATATATATATATATATATATATAATATATATATATATATATATAAGAGTTTCTTCTCAGCAGCATGAGCGGGCCTCACCAATAAAACATAAAATGGTATATGTACTAACGCGTTAACGAGTCCAGTGATGCAAGCTAGGTGAGATGACGGAGGGAGGGTTTATAGTAGGTGAACACTAGAAGTTTGAACAACATAGCCTGGCTCCAGATGGGGAGATGTGAAGGCAGTGTCTGGTGCCACACATAAGCGTTGTGCATCCAGTGAGGGTCAAGACTGCAGTATACAGTGCATGGGTCGCCCACCACACAGCGCAGGCCCTGGACCCTCACCCTCCCTCCCACACTATCCCCTTACCTGATGTGCTTAGCCCCCAAACTCGGTGTTAACAAGAGAGACTGTCTAATCTATCGTAGGGTCATAATACTGCCTTATCACGAAATACTATGAAATAAGTTACCCATTATGCCGTGGTAGACTTTCAATGACAAGCTCTAAGAGATATAGAGAAACACACAGAAACGAGCACTCAGGTGTGTGAAAATGAACAGACCTGTAACTAGACAGAGACAAGCAGAACGAGACAGAATTGGGTGGAAAGAGAAAAAAACCACCTGGTTCTGTGGGGTATGATGACCGTAAATGTTTTGCTGGAGCCAGGAGGCAGCCAAGCCGCGATGGTGGTGGTGGAGACTATGATGGTGATGGACACGGTGAAGGATGACCTGCTTGTCTTGTGGGTTTGTTCATGTTTTACGAAACTTTTTTTTTGATGTGTGGATATTGAAGTCGCCTCCGTGGTGTAGTGGATAGCGCACCTAGCTACGAATATGCGGGCACTGGTTCGAATCCGGACCAGGGCAAGTCGGCGACCAGCTCAAACAGCTGTTCATCCTCTCTTTCGGGGTTAATAAATAAGTACCTGGGGAAACCTGGGGAAGGTAACTGTGGTAACCCGGATTTCACATGAGCCCTGTGTCCCGGGATAACGGGTTCTCACCCACCACAGGCTCAAGGGCTAATGCGACGGAGATGAACACCGAGGCCACGCGTAGCATAGCGTATGCTCCCATCTATACCTTGACAAGGAAGTCTACTTCCATGGCTTTAACATGACAAGTCCAACATTTACAAGTCACAAATATTCAAGAATATTTATAATTAGAAATGCTAGTGAAAGTTGTGGCAGCCGCGTCCAGTATGCATGTGTTCCGCTCACCACCCTGCTGACAGGTCCGTCTAGGGACGCCACGAGCTTCCCCTCAGGCGATGCTATTTTGTTTTTACTGCTCACTCACCCCGGATGTTTTCTTAAGTCTGCGGTGCGATGATAAGCCGCCTTGCATTCTCTGCGGGGCCTCATCTTCCGCCTCACACATTACTGAGGGAAGCTCGTCCTTCCCCAACGTGATGACTTGTGCACGCGAGGCGAGGTGATTCATGCCTTAATGCCACACATCTTTCAACTTAATGAGTCCTGTGATACTTATTTTTTTATTTGTGTTGTCAATGAATTTGTGCTGAATGAGTAAACTCTTTTAATATGCAAATTTCACAAATATATATTATTATGCTTGTGTGTGCGTGTGTGTGTGTGTGTGTGTGTGTGTGTGTGTGTGTGTGCGTATACACTCCATAGAGAGAGAGAGAGAGAGAGAGAGAGAGAGAGAGAGAGAGAGAGAGAGAGAGAGAGAGAGAGAGAGAGAGATGTTTCAGAGTTACACTGACACCCATATCAATCTTGTGTAAGTAATTGCAATACACGCAGGAGTGATAGGAAGGCTCGCCATGAATCCGTCTCGCACCAGTTTGACAGCGGGGCGCCGTTTCGTCACAGCCCGAAGGTAGCTAAGTTACCGCGGTATCGGGAGTTACATCAGCTCACGGATTTCTCCGCCCGGTGAACAGTGGCCCGTGGGAAGCCTGGCAGAAAGGCGCTTGTGGAGAGCCATCGACCAAGCCAAAGTGAACCTTATATAGGAGCGTTCCAGGGTTTTTTTTTTACTTCATTTCTTTTGGGTGACTTAAGCCTCGAAGGAATGTTGTGGTCGAATCATAAGTTAGGAAACGCTGCGAAAGGCAAGATCTGAAGGACGCACCTTTGAAAATTATAATATATACTTATATGTGTGTGCGTGTGTGTGTGTGTGTGTGTGTCTATGCACACACACACACACACACACACACACACACACACACACACAACACACACACACACACACACACACACACACACACACACACACACTATACACATCCATAACAAGTTTCAAACAAAAAGTAAAACAAATCTAGGACAATGAAATATTTTTCAAGATATGAAGTAGAAATATTTACTGACATCGACAAAGTACAATCAGTTACAACCACAGTCTTGTAGTTCAGCGTACAAAATGACCCAAACTCGCGCCAGACTGTACACCTGCAACATTTGTAGGTGTTGGACTGAGTCACCGGCGTCGCTGTGACTAATTAGAGACAGACCGTCTGCCAGGGGTCGGTGGGTCACTGGATCCGTGCAGACTTTGCGGCAGATAGCGGCGTCCCTGCTGGATTCCAGACGAACCAGACCCAAGGATAGTATATAGAGGTTTTCCTTGACCAGACCCTTGGTGTTGGCGGCATCCTGTGGGGGAGAGGGAGGGGGAGAGGAGGGAGGACGTGCCCCGCTGTGGGTGGGCCGCCTCTGCCCTCTGCCCAGTGGTGGTCCAGTTTGAGTTCGTACTCAACGCCCGCTATAGTCCTCTCGTTTAATTTTGTATGGTTTTATGTTTACCATGTTGCTTACATATTCAACTACTTCTTCACATTATATCCTAATTTTCGTTTCCTCGCGATGTTATAGTCAGAGCCACATTTTATAGACTGTGGTCAGAGCAGTGTTGGTTGAAGGGTGTGAGCCGTAGGGCCGCAGGAGGCTGGCAAGGCGGGAGTGGCGGCGGCAGACTCAGGGTGCCGGCGCGGGGCACCCTCCGGAAATGCTGCTCAGGGCAATTGTGCAAGACTCGCATTTTCGTGTTCTCGTTTTTCATTTAATTTTTACTGGGTTATTATAAGAATTTTTTTAATTTCCTCTAGCCATTACTTTGTATTAAGTTAGCAATTCATGTCCATTGAGTGTTGTGTTCTTGGGTGCTGGTATTCTTTTTTACTGCGTTATTCATCCATGGTCTTGATCACGAAATAGACTCGCAACCGCCAACTGTTTCTTCCACGGAAAGAGCTTTGACCTCATAGAGATCGATGTATAGGTATGGCTAGGACCTCACACACCACAAAAGCGGGAAGGTACTGTCTCCCTTGCTCAAGGGGTACTAACTCCTCGCTTTTGTCAGTAAAAATCCTTATATATATATATATATATATATATATAGGCTTGAGCGACCCTCGAGCCTACAAACTGATGAATTGCAGATAAAGTGAAGATAAAGATGGGGGCATACGCTAAGCTGCGCGTGGCCTCGGTACTCATCTCCGTCACATAAGCCCTTAATTGAGCCTGTGGTGGGTGACAACCCGCTACCTCGGGACACAGGGCTGGCTAGTGTAACATCCGGGTTACCACAGTTACCTTCCCCAGGTTTCCCCAGGTAAGGGGACCCATTTACCGACCAACTCCGAAAGGAAGGATGAACAACTGGATTGCAGGCGAGGACGTAATCGACCAGGCTGGAAGAAAGTGTGTGTGTGGTGTGTGTGTGTGTGTGTGTGTGTGTGTGTGTTTGTGTTTGTGTTTGTGTGTGTGGTGTGTGTGTGTGTGTGTGTGTGTGTTGAGAAAGGAACAAAAAGAAACAGAATCAAGGTTAGAACATTATGGTAGAGAGAGAGAGAGAGAGAGAGAGAGAGAGAGAGAGAGAGAGAGAGAGAGAGAGAGAGAGAGAGAGAGAGAGAGAGAGAGAGATAATGTTTGGCATGTTGCTACTGTAACATTTTGTACGTTATTCGTGAACGACATACCTAATAATCAGGGATTATAATTGAAAGGTTTAATTTGTTTTTCTCTCTTTCTCATTATCCCCTGTGAACCGAGAAGTAAGTGGTCACTTTTCTGGTAAAGCCTCGTTAAGTGACATCAAACAATGCCGCTCGTCCTTGTGGAGCTGTGGTAGCACGACCCTGATCTTAATGAACGTAATGAAGTTATTATTTTTATTCCCGCCAATGGTCTCTCTCTCTCTTTCTCTCTCTCTCTCTCTCTCTCTCTCTCTCTCTCTCTCTCTCTCTCTCTCTCTCTCTCTCTCTCTCTCTCTCTCTCTCTCTCTCTCTCTCTCTCTCTCTCTCTCTCTTTCTTTTTCTTTCTCTCTCTTTTATTTTTTTAACGCACAACCGCTGTCACGCTGCCCCGTCAATAATAGCAAAAGCTGCTCCCCTGTGATGGACGGCCCTGTCGCCCACGGGAGAGGACTCACTGAGTCAGTCAGCACTGGCGCCAGAAAGCGGGAGGGGCGGCGGATCAGCGACAGGGCGGGCAAGGAGTTACCTGCCTCCTAGTCGCCGCACATCGTGTCTGAGGGGATGGGAGGGGAAGGTGGGCCTGAGCGGGGTTTCCGTCCTGCTGCCCGCCCGACCCTTTCCATGTTAGTAGTAATAATAGGCTGTGATAGAGACAAGAGAAAGGTATGCCAAAGTTATGTCTTAAGGATGATCTTGACGGCTGGTTAAGTGGTGAGGTGGACCTTATACGTGAAGGAGAAGGGACTGTTGCTCCCCCGTCCCGCCCACAGGTCTGATGGATGGATCGCCTTCACTTTCTCCCTCGTCCCGCCTTCTGGCCCTGGCCGCTCTTGCGATGCCACACAAGAATCTGAACCGCTGAGGGGGCACACGGTATCACAGGAGATCAAAACCATTGTCCAGGCGGTCATGAACGCACCAAGCAACACCACACCTACAAAGACCATGAAGCACAGGCATCACGGTGGGCGCACATCTGGGGTCATCAGTGTTATGAATAAAACCTAAATACAAGTATCAAGTAAAACTCGAGCGGGTGAACTACACCTGACCTTCAGAGCTCGTTACTGGAACTGACAGTGGCGTACCGGTAACTTCTCGTTTGCGTGTTATTTTGTAAGGGAATCACGGCTCGTAACCAAACCAAACCATGTGGTGGCGCGACGAGAGGGTGGGAGGGAGAGGAGAGTGCATGGTCTGAAGCGCGTGGGTGCAGGCTTTGTGAACCATCACTGGAATGCAGTCCTGCAGGACACTGAAATTAATGCTTGCACCGGACTGGGTCACAGGCTGCAGTCTGGCGGCAGCGGAGCAAATGGACCTTCTGCCGCAAAAGGCCGTGGGACGTGCCCTCCCCATGAGATAAATATAGTTATTTTCCTCTTAAAGTTATCAAATATACTGACCTCTAATATCCAGTGTAGCAGTTTTTTTTTTATACGAAAAGCACAATCTTAAAATGCGGTTCGAGTTTAGGTACTCTGAAACCGCAGCCCCCGCGTCCCCCCCCCGTACCGGCCGTGGGAGCGAGTGTGTGCATCCGACCACTGTGGATAAATGATCCTCGCCCCAGCCCGCGGCCCGGAGGTGGTGCCGCATTACTACACCTGCGACGTTCTTTTTGCATATTTTGAAAGTACACGAGCGTATGAGTATTATCGTTGTTTCATTATTCTTGTTATTGTTAATAATAATGAAAATGATAATAATATTATTATTATTAGTTATTATTATTATCATCATTATTGTTATCATTATTATCATTATTTATATTATTGTTTTTTTCATTATTATTATCATTATTATTATGAAAATAATGGTGATACTTTTGTTGTTTTGCTATTGAAGTAGGCTAGTTGAAGAAATAGAGATATTAATTAATATTTTATAGTATTACGTTCTGTTATTTGTTTATTTTTCATTTCTTCTTTTTCTTCATCATTATCATCCTATTATTCTTCGAGCACCTCGGCCGCCGAGCCGAGGGTAAATGTTTAGACACGAATAACTATCTTCTGGGATCTTTGTTTCTTCGTCCCTCGACTTTGCTGGTACTTTACAGAGAGAGAGCGAGAGGAGTGTGTGTGTGTGTGTGTGTGTGTGTGTGTGTGTGGTGTGAAACTGTGTCATTCACTCATGGTCTTGTCCACGCGAGTCAGACTCGCGATCGCCAGTTTCACCCTCCTGGTGCGAGCTTGGAGCTCATTATTACCGATCTTTGGGTAATGCTGGGACCTCACACACTACACACCTCCATCCCCTTGCTCAAGGGGAACAGTAACCGCCCGAATTTCTCAGTGGAAAAATCCCCGGGAATGAGCGTGTCTGTGTGTGTGTGTGTGTGTGTGTCACCCCCTCCAAAAAAAAGTCAATTGAACTACAAGTACATTAAAGATACATCAGCAGCCTGACAAGTGATTCAGTAACAACAGAAACAAGGATAGCACACCAAAGATCCCTATACCTCGCCTCCCTTTATCCCCTTGCTTTCCCTTTCGCTGGTGGTGCCTCCCGCGGCCCTGGTGGCGTGACGCAGGCTCGCTAATGACAGGTTATAACACACTTCAAGGGCTGATTCGTGGTTATTTGTGGACGGGGAGTGTCTGCTGCGAAAGAATGTGTTGTACAAATAAGATAAAGAAATGTCACTCACTGATTTATTAGTGGATGATAAGGACTCTAGTAATGAAGTATATACCTGCCGTCACTCCCAAATACATGTGTGTGTGTGTGTGTGTGTGTGTGGTGTGTGTGTGTGTGTGTGTGTGTGTGTGTGTGTGTGTGTGTGTGTGTGTGTGTTGTAATTTTGCAACGATTTTCATGTCTACTACAAACTTTTAATTAACGGGAACTAAATCCGATATTTTTTTTCTATTTTTTTTCTTTTTGTTTCATTTTTTTTCGGTGAACTCTGATTGCAATTATGAGACAATGTGTAAAATATGTTTGTTTCCTATCTTGTAAACATGGACGTGATGGCTTTCGTTCTACACTTCGATAACCAGCACCGTCATCACGGATTATATGACTCGATTTTTCCCCCTCTCATTACTTAACCCTTTCACGCCCAGATCTTTCCTTTGCTATAAAAAAAATCATATGTTGTTAGCCATATAATTAAGAAAAGTCACTTAACATACCAAATTAGTTAGTGGACAAGGATACTAAACAGGTCATAACGATAAAATATTGCTTATAGTCACTAAAAATCGTCTAATGGCACCCAAATTACAGTGGAATTACATTATGGGCCTCAAGGGGTTAACAAAAGCTACTCCTTTCCCACAAATGGATTCGTAGCGTTGGCCGGAAACAGTAAAAAAGAATGAAATGAAGAGTAAATGATGGGATGAAACCCTCGCTTGTTGTCTTCGAACCTCAAGGAAGCCTCAAAAATCTTCATCCTTTTTTCGGACAGACATTATGTTCTGTTGTTACATAAGATAGAAAGAAGGCAGTTTGTTTGTTTTAGGACTTTCCGATCAAACCAGATAATTACCCTTACCAAAGTTATGTTTTGAGGTAAAAATGAATGAAACACAGTCATGGGAGTGTGTACAAGTCATGGACAGTGAGGCGGGGATGCTGGGAGGGCGTGCAGCTATACTCGCCGCACGTTAAGTTGGCGAAAATGAGGCAAATTCATTCCCCCCTTCCGAACGCACGAGGTTGGCTGAGGCGTTGGGTGTTGGGGCTTTAGGGAGGAACTTGGAGTAGGGCACTCTTACCCTACACCCAACACCTCAGCCAATCCCGTGCGTTCGGAAGGGGGCAGTAAAGGGGCCCCATTTTCGCCAACTTAACGTGCAATGAGTATAGCAGTCTCATTAGAAAACTGGTTGCAATATGAGCGATGAAGGATAACTTTATTACCTGATGCAGCATTGCGATTGATACGAAGATTCGAAAGACAAGAAAAAAAAATGTTTTTATCGGTTTAACTGTATATTACAATGAACGTATCAATAACTTATTTTTCGGCGTTCAACATATATAATATTATCCATGCTTTCCGGAGCTTTTGAAGCCCTGTGGGATGTCCTGAGGCGGCGCCAGGTCGAGAGAGAGAGAGAGAGAGAGAGAGAGAGAGAGAGAGAGAGAGAGAGAGAGAGAGAGAGAGAGAGAGTTGTGCACCTGACCATAAAATAGAATTTCTTACCTTATCTGACTTCAGCACACGTGTATCAGGTATAGACAGTCTAGTAATGCTTAGGTTGCCCGGTAATCCCTTTAATCTGGTTCCAAAGATTCCTTTGCTACAGGACTATAAAGTAAAAAGAAATAATTGATTAATATCTCTTCATTTCATTGATTCTCAAAAATACGGTACCAAAGATGCAATTGGTAAGCAAGATTAACCACAAAGAATACTAGTAGACTGGATGTATATTGAGAAAGGTCACTCTAATGCAGGTGACCT
Organism: Chionoecetes opilio; assembly: GCA_016584305.1. Taxonomy (NCBI): domain Eukaryota; kingdom Metazoa; phylum Arthropoda; class Malacostraca; order Decapoda; family Majidae; genus Chionoecetes; species Chionoecetes opilio. The sequence continues at coordinate 1,008,385 of JACEEZ010009831.1, read as the reverse complement.
AAGATATTTGATGCCAGGAGAAGGGAATAATACGGTTCTTCTAAATTTCAGCTGTATTTGATCATAGTTAACCATATATTATCAGGTAAACATAGGCATAATTTTAAGCATGAGACCTTAAGATAGAATGAAATTTTCGCTTCGTAAAAATAAGAAAAAAAGACTATAGGAGCAGGTCAAGATACAGTTGAATACAAGATACGCCCACACCACATGACGCTCGGCTTGGTCAGCCCTGCGTTGGCGTGGTTGTCGGGCCTTCGAAGACCTGTCTCAGTGCCGTTTCTAGCCTTTTGGTGGCCCTATGCGAAATGTTGTTTGGGGGCCCTATTTTGTAAAACTATGGTGGGGGGAAAAATAAAAGCAAATAATGGCAGCTTAGGGGCCCCATGGTGGCTTCGGGGGGCCCTATCAAAGCCGTCTGTATGTATTACATACAGACGGCTTTGGCCCCATGCAACCGCGTAATTCGCATAGTAAGAAACGGCCCTGACCTGTCCAGTGTTCACGCATGCACATTCTGAACCCAAGCCATGGCAGCACCCAGGTTGTCCACCATAGCTGCTTACCAGGTGTTCAACAGGTATACTTACTTACTGCTTCTGGAATGAGGTCTGGACAGCTGTGTTGGCTGGGTGTCTGCTCCTCGCCCTGGCCAGGATTTGGACCCAGGCCAGGGTGGGTTGGCAGATCGAAGGTCAGCAGCGTTAAGCACTTCAGTAATATTCAGTATGCCACATTGTGACATTCAGCGGAAATATTCCTTCTTTTTCACAATGTTATGATTTTTGCTCTTTATCACACACAAGAAAATTCTATGCACAAGCCGGGGTTCGGGGTCTTTGGACAGCCTGTTAGAAGCGTCAGATGATGTGCCAACAACTCATCCTAAACTGGTTGAGGCCAGTGACCGTGCACAAGACTGTATCACATTTTAATAAATATATGGGATCACACGTAATAGTATGCTGCATAAACTGGTTAGCTTATGTAGGTTTTGTTTTCGGAAATGTACAAGATATTCATCAGTTCCACGGTTAACTATCTGTCATATTGCCAGTGTGTCCACGAAGCAGAGGACTCGATTTATCAAGACGTGGAGAATGAACGAAGCAGTTGTTGCTCGGTAGACAAACGAGCCATAAGCCATTAACGCGCCGCGACGGGACGGTTGGCGCCACACTTACCACCATCTCGGCCTCCATCTTGCTGCATTTCATTAAGATTTTAAAGTACTTATTTTTATCTTCTCATTAAGTCTTCTGAGAGAGGGAACTCAACTCACACAGTTTATCATCGTCAAGAATTATTGCACTGTGACGAGAGAGAGAGAGAGAGAGAGAGAGAGAGAGAGAGAGAGAGAGAGAGAGAGAGAGAGAGAGAGAGAGAGAGAGAGAGAGAGAGAGAGAGAGAGAGGAGCGAGCGAGCGAGCGAGCGAGCGACGAGGAGCGAGAGAGAGAGAGAGAGAGAAGAGAGAGAGAGAGAGAGAGAGAGAGAGAGAGAGAGAGAGAGAGAGAGAGAGAGAAAAAAAAATTGTATTTGCATGTACCATCCAGACCTTATCGTCCATTAGAGGTGGAGAACCTTTAATCCTTGTTACTTAATTCAGGGGTTGTCAACTCAGCCTGCAGCAAACCCCTGGATCGGACAGACAAATAACTACGTGTAAGTGATTTTGAATTGCGTTCCTTGTATTGCAATGGTGGGCTTTGTGTAATAAGGTGAGGGGTGCTGTCCCTATACCCTTTGCATACCTTTCTGTCTTTCTGGGGAGGGGGATGCTTTCTTTGCTTATGGGTGGATTTGCAGGATAATTGCATAATGACGGGCATGAGGCAGTGACCAACCCCCACATCTTAGTGAATCCAGTTATGGTGATGCTCAGAGTGGCCGTGGCCGGTTTAGTGAGGCGGTTAGTGAGCATATGGGCCTTTACGGAGGCTATGTATTGGGGTTCATGATGTGCGCGAGAACTTCTGTATCGTAAGATTCCCAACTTTTGTTTTAGTTATTTTGTCCAATTGTTACGTTTCGCATTTTGATGATTTTCACTGCCCTGGTACCCACAAGCCGCTGGTTCTTATGCCACACTGCGTACATTTGTATTGATCATCGTCGAGTGGCCAAAGACACGTTCACGTGCTTCCCATCAATCTCACCTTCAACTGTGAGTGCGGCGGAGGGCACCAAGGGGCGGCATGAGCCTCAAATCATCACAGGTGTCACTCTAAATATCCAGCCTGTGCCACCACGGACAAGGGCCAACCATCACAGCCCTCCAATAAGAACATGCAGGGCTAACCACCTGAGCCCTCGAGGAAGAAGAAAAAGACAACTATAGGCGTTATAGGCTATCATTTATCACATCACGGCAGCTCGCCAAGACGCACGATTATTTGCAACTTATCTCTCAAGTCTCTTGCTTTTTCGTCCATGTCTCCCTTGGTCTATCCTCAGGCCTTTTCACCTCACAATGGCCAACACGTTTCACCTTGTCATTCTTACCTTTCCTGCCAACACGGCAACAGTTCGTGCAACACAAAACAACACAGTTCGCTAGTTCCCATAATCTCCTTGAAGCTGTCAATCATAAGTCTGCTTTATTCAAGTTGCTCTATAGATCTATCCCATTGTTATTCTCGGTTAGCTCCAGCCATTTGACATTACTTTCAACAAATCTAATTAAACTGTCATTAATCATCTCATGAAGTGTACAGTGAACCTTTCAGCGGCAAGAAAAGAAAAAAAATGGCTTCCTGAATTTTTCCCAATTGCCTCGAGTTATCACAAGTGTTGCCTTTTGCCCCATCACACTATACTCATAGGAGACGAAATTTGTTAGTGTACTGGTGGAGCTCTTCGTTATCAGTACCTGCCACCCTTGACTCTATTCATAAGGTCCCACTGCACGCACTACAAGTAAGCATCATTAGTTACTCTATTCGTAAGGTCCCACTGCACGCACTATAAGTAAGCATCATTAGTTACATTACTCAAGCTACCTATTACACCACTACACCATTTCTCAGCCCAGTCATCACACAAAACCCGCAGCCTTCTTCTTGCACACTGCACATGACCGGACGCCACTCCTTGACAATAACGTACTGTCTGTCTATAATGCTTGTCATTGCCATCGCTTCTCCTATGTTTTCTTTATAGCCTTTAGGTTCTATTCCTTCTCTCCACTTAATGAACTTTTCTGAATTTTCCTAACTATTGCTAATTACGACCAAATCACCCGCGAATAGTGTTAACAGGCCGGTTCATTTCTAGAATCTTGATATTGCCTCGAGTTCTATAACATATAATGCAAGACTCAGCACCGATCCTTGGTGTACACTCAAATATATTGCAGTCTTTTTATTTTGTATGACATTTACTTTGATGTTATTTCATAAACGCCTTCATTATCACCCGTATAGCTACCATCCACTCATCAGTGTCTAACATTCTTAGTGTCCACTGTCCACTACACCTCTTCACGGCATCCAGTCTGAAGCGTTTTCCTAGCGTAAAAACACACACCTAGGATGCTCTTTCATCCCATGAAATATTTTTTTAGTTATCTAATTCGTTATGGGATCAGTTGTTCCCATTCTGAAACTAAAAAGTTCACTCATTTCCATTCTCTTCTATATTATATTATGATATTTTCCGTGGAGTTTGTTGAAAATGCTTTCTAACCCAAATTGTAACCTGAAATACAACAAGGTGTTTAAAAATATGGAGATTAAGACAAAGAGGCATGTGCCTGGCATGAAAGCGATGCCGCGGCCTTGAGCGCGATGCTCGTGACGCGAGGTGACGCGGATCCCACGAATTTTGGTTGTCTCGCCACCACGGACACCGTGTTCCAGGGACGTCATACAGTTTTTGGGTGGAAAGAAAAGCCTGAAAGGTGAACCACGCTCGGGGAGGCCGTAGAGGTCAAGCACAGAGGAAAACCAGCAAAAACCTGGCCAGTTGTCCGTGGCCAAACAACCATGTCGATGCACAGCGATTGACGCGCCCTGTGCTACTCCACCTGGAAAGGGGCGTCTTGGGGGGACATCCTGGGCTGTGTAAAGGTTAACACATGCGTGATGGGTTCTACGTGAGTCCTGACAAAGTTTGTCTCGTGCACTGTCAGTGGTGCACCTTCAAGGCTTCAACTCACCAAACATCAACTATTCCGGTGGCTGAAGACGTGGTAGTCTTGTCGCAGCGCACCGAACTCGCGACTCAAGATTGTATGAACTGAAGATTGAAGGTAAAATCACAAACTTGCGTAACACACTCAAACTTGACATCACGCCACGGGAAACTGACAGAGAGAGGGCTGTGCCGGCCCGTGACTGACTAAATGGAAGGAATATGTTGGCCTGCCACTCATGGCTTCCAGGGGCCAGACCCCCTCTCTCCTTCCGTCACGCTGCACCTCATGGCGATTACATGAAGCTGCAGAAGGGAGAGAGAGAGAGAGAGAGAGAGAGAGAGAGAGGAGGCAAGTATACAAACAAATAGGCGAAACAGGCTGCTAAACAAATGAAGCCATCGGTATAAAGTGACAGAGAGACCGACGGACAAAGCCGGTCTCCTGGCACAACAAGCGTCTTACGTTCGTTCCACCAAGTTGTCGGGATGGGCTGCCTGGAGGCTGGCTAGACCAGGATGTCGATGAAAAAGGGTTCGTCCTACCTTTGCCCCCAGTGCTTCTTTGATGCGGATAACTGGGTTAGTTTGTAACCACCATCTGCATCATGAAGTAAAGACCGGCTGGACAAAATAATCTACTATAAGTGGATGCAGATGTTTCGCTATAAAGATAGGGAATTGTTTCATGTCATTATTTTTGTGCTAAGCTGGGTCAGCAAGAGGGAATGAGCAGTTTTTTTGCCCGAAGAACAGTGACCGCTCCCCGGCCAGACATTGTTCAGTGAAGGGATCTCACTGAATGGCTAAGGCAATAAAATGTGCTGTCTGGACTCCCCTGTGTTTCTGTTACAATCTCTGCGACGCGCCACCTTCAGGAGTTTTATGCTGGAAAGCAAGACACATAAACGTCCTGCTGACGCGAAGATTATACGAAGGAAACTCGTTGTGTTAAATTATATACTTTTTTCCCCCACTCATCAAACATCAACCCGTTCTGTTACGCCTCACAGAATACCACAAAACATGAGTAAACTTGTAATCAGAGGCGTGTAGCTGAACCAGGCAGAGAGAGAGAGAGAGAGAGAGAGAGAGAGAGAGAGAGAGAGAGAGAGAGAGAGAGCGCTGTGGGGGTTGATGGGGGCATGGGGCATGGAGGTGGGTGCGGGCAGTCAGCAGGAGTCTCAGGACAACAACACTGCGCCGCGTCAGTCAGGCCGCTGGCGTGGTGGGGGATACTGCTGGATCCTGGTGCGTGGCTCACCCTCTTGATCCCGACTAGTGAGGTGGTGGTGGTGGTGGTGCCCGGCAGCGTGCCAAGAAGGGAGCGTATTGGTGTGTGTGCGTGGTGTGTGCGTGACTGTTGGATGCAAAGCTAACACTAAATTACAAGGAGGTGAAGGGGAGGCATTATATTGACATAGATGAAATGAATGTTGCCCTCGCGTGTGGCCTAGGGCGAGATTCCTGTGGGTGCAATTGAAAATGTTTTGACGTACGTATTGCTGGTCCTGGGACTCTGCTGGTGACTTTGCAAACCAGTGTAGGTGTGTGATCGTCGTGCCTGAGTGGCTGTCTGGGCGGCAGGGCGTAGGTGTGTGTCTGGCGGGGAGGCGAGGAGGCCCGCTCTGGAATTGTCATCATCAGACGCGTGTCGTCACCTTGCGCTCCTGTCCGACCCCGAGGCGCCACCAACACGGTCTTGCTCCTGTGACGTATTACTTCATCGTCTTCTACCTCCCGCGGGTGTGCAGGAGAGCAGCCTCAGGGATCAGGGCTGAGCAAACGACCAGAGAAGGCAGGTGCCGGTGCGTCCAGGGACCCGCCAGCTTCCAGCACGTGCAAGCAACACTGTGGTCCGTTCAAACTTAAGTTATTATTATCGTGATCATTATTATCAAATTAATACAATTACTAAGAGTATACTATTTCTGTAATTACTAGTCCACATGATATATATAATATATATATATATATATATATATATATATATATATATATATATATATATATATATATATATATATATATATACTATACATATATATATATATATATATATATATATATTAACTATATATATATATATATATAATATATATATATATATATATATATATATATTATATATATATATATATATATGAAACATATATGTATGAACTATATATACATATACTCATCGCTGGCGTAATTCACCCCACACAACTTTGGCGGCCAACATACGTAGGATAGTCAGGATTGGCTTGCCTTTGACTCCTACTGTGCACGGATGTCACACTACTCATCCTTTATTTAGGTGAACAAGGGCTGCGATGTGAATGAAAACTCACTAAAGTTATCTCTCGCTGAAGGACAATTTTAACCTAGACCTGAGGGTTGCGAGCTAAGAGCAATAACCATCATGCTATCAAGATATCATCATATATATATATATATATATATATATATATATATATATATATATATATATATATATATATATATATATATATATCCGTGACCTGTGTAATGCATTCAGATCTTGATTCCTGTCTCTGTGTGAGTTAGGGGGTAGTGGTTGGCGCTGTGTTTCTGCTGACAACAAACATCCGTCGTGGGTGAGATCGAGGCTCCCAGGATACTCCCGGGAGCCCACAAGCAGGGCAGGTGGTGGCTCGCTCTCACCCAAGGTAAAGATATGCTACGCATATGCGTAGCATATCTTTACCTTGCTCTCACCCACCTCATCCACAGCGTTCACCTTCTTGTTATTGTTGTTATTGTTATCATATTTAGTCATTCACTTGATTCACCTCGTTGTTCCTTCAGTTAGAATAGTAGTAATGATAGTAGTAGTAGTAGCAGCAGTAGAAGTGATAGTAATAGGTAATATCGATTGTAGTAGCGGTACGTAGCCTAATAGTATAGAACAGGGTTCTTCAAAGTACGGGTCGCGACCCAATACTGGGTCGCAAGCCTTTGCTCAGTGGGTCGCCACATCGTAAACTAATAATTATATAATCAATATGTGTAATGCATTAATAAGAGAGAGAGAGAATGCTGATGGGAGAAGGCAGGACTTGTACGCATAATTTTCACTTGTCAATCAATTAATACTATTTTTCTCTCCTTACGTAGTTACAATTTACAGAGCACTTTTATATATATTTTTTTTTAAATACTTTTAATAAATAAAATTTACATTGGCACACTCAAACATATGCAATTATTTTGAATACATAAATGCATGTATGTATGTATATATGTATGCAGATTTATATGCATATGTATGTATGTAATTATAAAAAAAAATCACAACGGAAAGAGAAAGCAGCTACAGACGTACAATAGGGTCGTACGTGAATGTAATACATAAAATCAAACTGGGCCGTGATGAAAAAAGTTTGAAGAACACTGGTATAGAAGACTAGAAGTAGCAGTAGTATTTGTATTGGTAGTTTATGTTTCTGTTGTCTCGCATTGCATTATAACCGTCGCCATCATCACCATCGTATTATACTGTCGGCGTGCAGCTTACTTTAACACTGTGGTTCTAGGTGTTGCTTTGTCTCGCGGCGACCCTGGTGTCACGCTGCATGCATCCAGGACCGGCCGGCAGGTTTCCTTCCCCCCCTCCAAAAGCTGTTATCTCGGGGCGGCTTACGAGTCCCTGCCGCCCCCTGTGATGCCCCACCGTGACCCGCCCACCGTGACCCCCGCCCACCCTCACCCCCGCCCACCCTCACCCCCGCCCACCGTCACCCCCGCCCACTGTCACCCCCGCCCACCCTCACCCGCCCACCGTCACCCCCACCCACCCTCACCCGCCCACCGTCGACCCCGCCCACCGTCACCCCCGCCCACCGTAACCCCCGCCATCCATCTGCTCCGCTTGAGGTCGGCGTCCACTGGCGTCAACTTTTCCTCGCGGATTCGCTGTTTTATTGTGTGAGGTGATGTTGGCGCTGCGTGTGGTGATGAGATGAATGTTGGAAAATAATATTATCATCGAGATCAAAGAGAAATGTCTGTTTGTTGTGGATGTATTTCTCACCTTTGCAAGCACGAGTGGAATGTTTTGATCTCATAGACTATATCATAGACATAGCGTGGTTCTGTCTTCGGGAAGATTGATGAATTTGAAAGCTTCTATTCCTACCAATCATTATTGTGAGAGCATTTCTAGACCTTCTCTTGCTTTCTCTCGAGAGTGAAAAAAAGTGCTGAGTAATGAACATCAGACGATGATAGTCATTCGTAAAATGATATATACAAATACAAGTATATACACCACAAATTGCCTTAAAGTACTTCATAATTATCTACGGAACAAACGACCTTGTTTGTCGCAATAAAATGACATGCAAAGTTATGCAGCGTGGCGTGCGAGGCAGGGGTGACGTAAGGGTTTGTGGGGATTATGCAAATGACCTGTAACGTCCATTTTCCTTAGGACAGCAATTGTTTTTTGCTGAAATCGTCATGCACGGTAAACCAGGACAATATTTTGCGATATATATATATATATATATATATATAGTATATGCGGTAAGTAGTGCGAACTATACTTCATTCATTCCCGTGTTCCTCAGAGTTGTGGGCCGGGGCGCGCGGCGTGCTGTAAAGGCTTGGCAGGGTGGCGGGGACACTACCGCGGGAAAAGGCATGGCAGAGTGTGACCAATCAGAAAATCAGGAAATTGTTGCCGTAGAGAGAGAGAGAGAGAGAGAGAGCCAGCCACACTGATCCTTTGAATCATTGCTCAAGGTATGCCATACTAAATAGTGACTGTTGTAGTTATTGTTGTTCTTGTCATGAGGCCCAGCAGTATCGGGTCATACTCGTAGCAAAAGTGTTATAGAAATTCTTGGAAGGGCCGCGGTGGCGTGTTTCCTGTGTGGTGCCGCGGGTGTAAGCCTCCAAATATAGCTATGGTTACGCGTGGTATGTGAATCACGTGTGTCATGTGTTTGGATTTGTTCATGGCGTGAGATGACGCCAAAAAAGAGCTGCTGGTCTCCCGGATGGTGTGGCGAGGCGGCGCTTCACCGCCTCCGCCAAGCACTGCAGCGGAGGTAATGGTGCGAGACGAAACCCCTTTCTCCCGCGGCTGGGGTTCACTGAGCCTGATGACATAGAAACAAGACAGCGCTCACCCTGCGCAGACTATGCTAAGTGGAGAGCATAATTTTGTACTCTTCGCAGCTGGTGCGATCCACTTGTCCCTTTAGGGGACGCAGCCTCTCATAAGTGCTAATTGGATGATATTGCCCGCTGTTTTTCACCCGCTGGGCCACCATTCTCATGGGATAGTAGTGTGCGTGCCTCTCGCTGTGTCACGTCCTTCTGAATGGAATAATATCCCCATGCACGCGCAAAGCGGTAAATTGCATAATAATCAGAGTTTCGTGATAAAGACTCGTCCGGGACGTGAGAACCAAAGCAGTACAACGTTGTGGGGAAGTGGTGGACGCGTGGGAGCCTACAGAGGAGGAGGGGAGGCGGGAGGCCTGCACGGGCCGGTGTGGGATGTGAACTGGGAATAAGTAATAAGGCAGCTCGCCTCTCATTTACATGAGTGCTTCGAAACTTTTGAACTAGACTAGAATCAAAACTTCACATCACTGAGGTACTGGTAGGCTACTGTACTTGTATTACTGGACGCCACTTTGTTCCCTTATTATCTGGTGTGGCTGTTTGTTATCATTTATCACGAATTTGTGTGAGACTAATTTATGTTACGCTGTGAATGTCATTATGTAGCATCTCGAAGAGTTCATGATAATCTAGCAAAATAATAACATGATTAAAAGCTGTAATTTTTTCCTGTAACAAAACAACAACAAAACATTCATGCAATATACCATATAGCGGGCCAGGTCTTCAGGTCTTCTAATTACCGCCGTGTAGGTATGGAGTGGTTATAGTGAAGTAACACACGCAGCGGGCTGAGCAATGCTGTGGTGCTGTGTTATAGTGCTGGTGCTGTGGAGGGCTGCGGAGGGTCCAGGCAGGCGGTCAAACGAGGCTGCACATGGAGAGTGGCTGTGGAGCTCAAGGTCATCTTTTTTTTTTTCTACCACGGGGCCCTTAATAACAAGTTTAGTAAAATGTCGTTGCCTGAATGACAAGAGGACCGAGCATTACAATCTACATCCACGATATACAATGATTTAAGTGAAAATAAAAAAAGTATTGAGTCAAAATCAAAGCAAAATGATGAATAGGATTTTTTTAATTTTCTATCGATAAAATTGGTGACTTCTCCCTCGTACATACTACAGTACGTACATACGTATATACCATAAATACTGCGCCACAGGGGAAGTGAGTGCAAATGGTAGTGGCTGTGGGATCCTCCACCTATATAAAACCCAGAACCATGCAAGGACCAAGGATGTGATGGTACTTGAGCCTTAGAATGCTTCAGCGGTGAACGTTTCCACAAAGATTATTTTTTTCTACATGTGTGCCTATTGCGCCTGTAGGCTCTCTCAATAAGGGCTTGATGTTTTTAGCCCTATGGAACCATTTGAGGGCTGTGATGGTTGGCCCTCGCCCGTGTTGGCGCAGGCAGGATTTTTATAGTGGCGCCTGTTGAGGCTCATTCATGTCGCCGCCCTGTGTTTCCCGATGCACTCCACGTCGGAGGTAGGGTTGAAGGGCGACATGTGGGTTGACTTCGGCTACTCGACGATGGATGAAAAATCTGCCCCCGTCGGGACTCGAACTCATGACGCTGGGCTCACCACTTCCAGTCACTAACCACTCAGCCACCGCCTCCCCGTCAGAGTGCCGCGTCGTCAAGGGCAGGAAAGGGCAGGTCATGGCAAGATACCCCCACGATAATTCCTCTCTTTTATTCCTTTTAAATTTGCCCAAATTATCATATGGATTCGGAGCCATAAATCAGTTCAATTGGTCGATATTCAATTGAAGCAGATGTAAAAGACGCATTGATTCAGTAGGGACATATAGTGAGCTTTACCTGTCCTGTCTTGGCCCCTGCGACCAGCTGACAGACAGTCAAATTATCTGTCTTATGTACTCTTCCATGTTTGGCAGGAAAATCAGCACTAAGAGTAGCACCTGAGAGGCAGGACTGTGATCCTTTGCACAATGCTGTGGTGCTGTGCTTCGGTGAGCTACATGCTTGACAGCGGCACAGATCCCAAGAATCCAAGAACAGGGAGATGAGATGCGATCCTTGTGACTTATCTGCGCTGCATCCCTTGCCAAACACTCTGGTTTGATCATCTCCATTTGTGGCGTTACTAAACCGCCTACTACTCGGAAAAGTGAAACATTGATGTATCAATCTGTGCAGTGTAATAAGGGCAGCGTGGGTACCCGGGACGCTCCTCACTGCCCTGTGTTGCCCGAGGGACACCTGCGCACTGCCACCAAACCCAAACCGACGTGGTTCGCACAACCTCTCCCTGGTAATGTTGGAGATGCGAGGAAGGTCCTCCAGAACTAGGCGGCTGACACGCCTCTTTCGAAATCAGCTCAGACGTTTCTTTGTACTTCTCCAGCAATTTTTTTCTCCTGGGGGGGGTCAATTTGTTCATTTATCTAATTTATTTTAGATTAGTTTCTTCACTTTATTTCGTTATCTATTTGTACTTTTATATATTGTTTTTCTGTGTATGTGTGTGTGTGTGTGCATCTATCTCATTGACGGTGTCCTCCCTTCTAGGACAGGTGTCGTGTGGCAGGTGGTGAGGGCGCCATGGCCGGGCCGCCGCCCCTCCTGAACACCGGTGTGGACGTCGCCTCTCCACCCCGCCTCACGCCTTTCCTGCCCTCCGCCCCAGAGCCTCTCCTCCACTATAGTTTCCCCTCCGAGGCAGACACGCTGGCCTACGTCGATGCCCTTAAACACTCTGACCTTAGTGACTGGAGGTCGCTACAGGAGGTCAGTTCAAGATATTCCCACTTGCATGCCTTCAAGTGGAGTCCAGCTGGTGTTGGTCGCTCATCCTGTTTGGGACTCCTGAGTGCCTTGTGGTGGTCCCGTTGCCATGGGTTCCTCGTCCTTGCATGTCTTTTTTAACCTGATCTTTTCAGTGCGTTCATCGTGCACATTAAAAAAGGAACCACTGTTATCGGATTTGACAGATTCATAGCCATTCACAACACTTTTGCCAAGCTGGATTTTGTTGTATCGGGTTTTAGGATGAAAGTTTTCGTCTTGCAAATGTCGAGGCTTTATCAAACTTTACACAACAGCTAGACCTCGAGCAGATAGCTATATGAGCCGCTGCTCAGGATTTTGTATTTCTCGGCGATTGTCTCCACCCAGAGCTCACTGTCTCGTGCCTTCCTACAGGTAGCGGCGCGGGCTGGAGCCGGGTCCTGCTCGGGCGCCGTGACCACCTCGGTCCTGACGGCGCTCTACCTGCTGGGTCTGTTCAACCTGTGCGTCGCGTCACCTGCCTCCTGCTGCGTACCTCCTGCCTCGGGCCGCCGTCGCCGCCGCAGGTATGTGTGTGTGTGTGGGTGTGGGGGGGAGGGGGAGGAAGGGGACTGTGTGTGTGTGTGTGTTGGGGGGGTGACTGTCTGTGGGTGTGGGGGGGGGAGGGGGGTGACTGTGTGTGTGTGTGTTGGGAGGGGGTGACTGTGTGTGTGTGTGTTGGGGAGGGGGGGTGACTGTGTCTGTGTGTGTGTGTGTCTGTGTGTGTGTGTGCGTGTGTGTGTGTATTTCAATTCATTTTATAGGGAATTGATGTATAGGGCAGGAAAAAAATATAACGAAAAGTCGGCATGTTGCCAGACCGCGTACAGAAGATAAAAAAGGACGCAAAAAAGTGAACTGGCCAACTCAGTTTAGATATTGACGCTCCTCTATGTAAGTGTGTGTGTGTGTGTGTGTGTAGTTCTTCCCTACTTGTTCTTATTTTATTGTATTTTTATAAGGTTGAGTCAAGATTGTTGTGTCCCGTTATTTATTACCTCCGCCAACGAAGTTGGAGGGGTTATGTTTTCACCCCGATCTGTCTGTCTGTCTGTCTGTCTGTCTGTTTGTTAGTATACAGTATTTCTCGAAAAGTTACGAATAGATTTGGACCAAACTCGGTATACCAAGTCTATTTGGTATAAGGAAGAACTGATTTAATTTTGGATGAAATCTATTGACAACTGTTGCCATGGCAACCAATTGATGAAATATTCGGCCGGAGGTATGCGCTCATACTGAGTGCATATATATGTATATACTGTATATTTGATGAAATATTCGGGCGGAGGTGTGCGCTCTACTGAGTGCCCCCCCCCCCCCCCCTAGTTACAATTGTTTTCATGTTTGTCTCTGAAGCCACGTATATATGCCTCTCTCTCTCTCTCTCCTCTCTCTCTCTCTCTCTCTCTCTCTCTCTCTCTCTCTCTCTCTCTCTCTCTCTCTCTCTCTCTCTCTCTCTCTCTCTCTCTCTCTCTCTCTCTCTCTCTCGGCAGACACCCCTTCCTCAGGCAACATATTCCACCGACCTATTATTCTGCCTGGAAAACTTTAGATTTCCTCACAACTTGCTTTGTTCTTTTCTTATATGATTTCTTCCTGTGTCCTACTGAAAATGAACTGTCTACGTAGCCTACAATGTATTCTTTAGTGTCATTTTTTTCCCCTCGACACAATTGTATAGCATGATCAAGTAAGAAAATAGATCATGTTACCTCTTCTTCTTTTTATCTCTTCTACCTATAATGATTTCGATTTATGAGGTCTTTCTTTATAGCTTAACCCTTTCACGCCCAGATCTTTCCTATGCTATACAAAATCGTATGTTGTCGAGCCATAAAATTACGAAAAATAACTGAATATATCAAATTAGTTAGTGGACAAGGGTACTAAACAGGTCATAGCTATAAAATATTGCTTATATTAACTAAAAATTGTCTAATGGTAGCCAAATTACAATGGAAATTACGTTCTGGGCCTCAAGGGGTTAATATATTAAATCTCTCAGGCTTGGCACTCATCTTTCGGCGGGTCTTTGTATCTTCTCAATCTTCAGGACCTGCTATTGCAAGTGTGGCTCCGTCACACTGCAGCACAAACGAACATTGGTTTTATGAAGGATATGTTTATGATCTCTCTAGGGTTGCCTCATTAAAGAGAGAGAGAGAGAGAGAGAGATATTAATGTATCTAAAGGCAACTCACGTATTCATGTAGCCTATGTATATGTGTGTTGAGAGAGAGAGAGAGAGAGAGAGAGAGAGAAAAGAGAGAGAGAGAGAGAGAGAGAGAACACATTCAACACATTCAAACACCCACCACATCCTCGCCCTACAGCTCCGTAGACGCCACGTTGCCGCCGCTGCTTAACAACCTGCAGTACAACCTTTCCAGTCTCTCCCTGGAGCAGTTTCGCGCCCTACCACACGTCACCACTCCTGACGGCGGCCGTATTCCCCTCCACATATCCGTCGTGGAGCAGGTGAGAGCACTTCCAAAGCCGTCTGTATGTTACATAGAACGGCTTTGGCACTTCTCTCTCTCTCTCTCTCTCTCTCTCTCTCTCTCTCTCTCTCTCTCTCTCTCTCTCTCTCTTCTCTCTCTCTCTCTCTCTCTCTCTCTCTCTCTCTCTCTCTCTCTCTCTCTCTCTCTCTCTCTCTCTCTCTCTCTCTCTCTCTCTCTCTCTCTCTCTCTCTCTCTCTCTCTCTCTCTCTCTACGATGTGGACCCAATATAAATTATCCTTTTCTATTGTGTTCAATGGGTCAATAGGTTACGGGCCACCCACATATTCCTTTGGTTCTCTTCGGGCCAGGTACGCAAGCTGTGGGACTCCAACCCTCGTCTGCTGTCCTCCGTGTCGTGTTCCTCAGCCACGGAGTCGGTGCGCTCCTCCTTCATCTCCCTGAGCGGCGTGGCGTCGGGCATCATTCTGGCGTACAGTGTGGCTCAGCTCAACCAGTGTTACCCCGACCACACCCCGCATCCCAACAGTCCCCCCAAGATATGGTTCTTTCCCATCCCCAAGGCAGCCACGCAGCCACGCTATCCCGTCCCCATGATTCCTGTGGACATTCCTGTCTCAGGTCAGCGGAGGGCTCCTGATTCACTCTTCAAGTTCAGAATTAACCCCTTCACGCCCATATCTTTCCTTTGCTATATAAAATTGACTGTTGTTAGCCATAAATTACGAAAAGTAACTTAATATACCAAATTAGTTAGTGGTTAAGGATCCTAAACAGGTCATATTTATAAAATATTGCTTATATTAATTAGAATAGTCTAATGGTAGCCAAATTACAATGGAAATTACGTTCTGGGCCTCAAGGGGTTAATCAGCCTTGTGTGTTGTGCTCTTTGCCCACATAGTTATGACAGTAAGATCAAATTAGCCTGCTCACTAATCCTCGCTCCCTTTAGGATGGACGACAGGTAAAACCCTTACCTCGTGATTAGCTACAGGTGTTGTCTCCTTGAATTTTTATTGGCCGACGTCGAGACGATAGCACAGGGTGGCCTCTTACAAGACAATATTATGGAAAAAATTTACTTTATTTTTTTAAAGATATAATTATAAGGTAATATCATATAGTTTAATGGTTCTTGTCCAGGAAAATCGTTGCCCCCACGCAGGACGGATCCATTACGATGTTCTTAATTTCAAGAGCATGTGTCAAACTGCACTTTCATAGCTTCCTTCCTCCTTTCAACTTCATGCAATGTCCGAAGCAGGATATGTGGGAAAGTAATATTCTTGCTAAAACAAATATGTTACCTTGGAGCTCATAATGAAGTATGAAGCCTACAAGTGTATAGTGCATAAACCTCTTGACAGTCACACTTATGGGCGGGGCTTAGTGGGCAAGTTGATTAGATATCACTCTATCTTACTGAGAGAGAAAAAAATGGTATATATATATATATATAGCTGTGTGTGTGTGTGTGAATAAGTTATGACTTATTTGTTGTCTAGTGATTGTCTTACACACATGCACACTTGCGGGGTATAAAATCACCTCTCTGTGTTTTATCTTGTGTCGGTCTGGGATGCAGGCGAGGACGAGGAGGAAGACGGCTGCGACAGGGATGAGGTGCCCGTGGGCTCTGACCGGTGTGCCGTGCTGCTGTCGTCCAGCCCGTGTCCCTACCGCCACTGGGTTCTCCTCAACAGTGACACCCGCACGGTCAGTTGCTCTTTGATGAGGGAGTAGAAACCTAGGAAGCTAGAGAACACTAGCTTCCTTGGTAGACACCGTGGGTTCACTTTCCATGCATGGTATCACAACACGCTGTTTGTCTCGTTAATTTTCTGATTTCATAAACTTGCGTGCCATGGACGTCTTTTCTTGGTTCCATATTGTTCTTGATGCATGAATTTGAGTGTATACTCGAATATTACTTAACTGACATGGTAATCCACAACGCTGAAACTATGGATATAGTTTTAAGTCTAGCTTTACTTTATCTGTTTTGTATAACAGTGGCAGGTCGAATTCGAACCCCTGGACAGGGCGTCGTAGCCACCTCTCCACACGGAGGTTAAAAGGTAACGACAGGCACCCACCCCTACCTGCTATATCCTAACCTCAACTCGATGGGGGCAACCATTGACTTTAATTTATCGCGGCCATGACTGCCAACAAATATATTGATTATATTTGTAGGCAGTCATGGCCGCGATAGATTAAAGTCACTTGGTGCCCCCATCGAGTTGAGTTAGGGGTAATAGCAGGTAGGGGTGCCTGTCGTTACCTTTTAACCTCCGTGTGGAGAGGTGGTTACGACGCCCTTGTCCAGGGGTTCGAATCCGACCTGCCACTGTTATACAATTTGTCTTATGGATTATATTTATTTATTTTATTATTATTGTTATTTTTTTCTTTTTCTAGGGGGAGTGTGTCCCACGTTTGTGCGCTGACAACTTCATCTACGTGGAGACTGATCAGATGTGTCATGACGTGAACGAACTAGGTATTTGTCCCGGCAACAGGCGCCTCTACCTCACCGCTTATGGCACCGCCGTCTGTGACTGTCCGGAAGGTGTGTCCACATTCTGTATTGCATGTTTCGTTATGAGTCATTAACAAAACGTATGTAACATTGATTTTTAAACACCGCATCTGTGTCCAGGCATGTTCCCGGGGCCCAACGACTCTTGCTACTCCCTGTATGAAAAAGCCTACTGCAGCACCGGGTCTGTCCTGCAGTTTGAGCACACCACCAAGTCCCTCACCTGCAGGCCTGATCCGTGCAGCCACGTCAACAGGGAATTGTGGCCTGACGACCTGCCTTACGCCCCGCGCCCTAAGGATGGATTCTGCTACCAGTTTAACGAGGTTCTTATTATGACTCATTGTCGTTACGTTTTATAACTACTTCTCACGTGTAGACGGCCTGTGTTGTCTTTGATACTCAGTGGGCGCCATCATGTACTTACCCGGCAGCAAGGACCCTGCAGGCGAGGACAAAGGTTTGGCTACGACACGGACAAGCTGGAGGCTACATGCGTCTCCCTGATGGAAGCCGGTCTCGCGCGGCCTCGCAGGTCTTTCATGTATCAACAGATGTCGTTTCCGGCTTCACAAGACCGACAGTACCATCACTATCAGGTCAGCGCACCGCAATAACTATAACTATTATATCTATATGTTTGTTTATGTAGTAAAGTCTGCATGTGCTTATAGTTAAGTTTTGAGAATTTTGATTTGATTGCGGCATCATATACAACGTGCTCACATTAATTTATATTTTTGCCTGTGCAGGTGTCATACATAATCATGAACGGCACCACATGGGACCTTGAGGTGAAGGGGGTCACGAGGACCAAGAGGGACGTAGCTGGACTACGCCAAGGGACGCCCCATCTGTCCTCTGGCCACCTTGTCGTTCCATTCATCGACACCAGAATTTTTCCTCACAACGCCTACCCTCGTCAGCGACCCAGAGCTTCCCGCTGGGTTAACCGTAGACATGCGTGGAGAGGCAATCACCACGCTCGACGCCTCCAGTCCATTAGACATCTAAGGGGTATTGCAAGGAGCCGTGCTGTGGAGGGCCAGGCATCCCGCCACGTCAGGAGAAAAATTCATAATCGAGCTAGATTAAAAAGCACAGTGAGAAGGAGACGAGCTCGTTTCAGCCGGGAGACGACCCTCGATTCTGAGCTCCAACGTGATTTCCGCAGCATTGTCAAGGTAAGCCATGCAGAGCACAGCAGTATTGTTTGACGCATTTTGTTGTCTCAGGTTCTGACAATGTATATGATAATGAAGTTAATCTTTAGTTTTACTTATCAGTGTAAAACAAAGCAAATATTTACTTTCTCGACATTTTGAACAATTTAAAAGATTTTATAACACTACATTCATGACAAGTTTTTCCTTTTTTTTTTTCAAAGATCAACCAATCATCGATGGCGCGCCCTGTTTTTGTGCCGCAAACATCTTACCTCGCGGCCGCTGCTCGTCCGGTCCGAAAGGTTAACCGAAGAAGAGGTGGAGGAGCAACCCGCCAAAACTCTAGATCGCGGAAAAAGAAGAAGAGGGGTAAAGGGAGAAGAAAGAAGAAAGGACGGAAACGCAAGAAAAAGAAGAAAGGGCGTAGGCGCGGCCACAAAAGGAGACACAGACTAGGGAGCTCCAGAAACTCCACCAGAACTAAAGGGAAAAGGAAAAGGAAGAATCCTCGCCTGCCATTCCGCGTCCCCACAGCTCTCCCTCCCGCAGTGAGTAATGCCACCTCGGAGGGACAACGAGGTGAGGGACGTAGCAATAGCAGCGAGGCAGACGGTGGGAGGCACACACTCTCAGCTGGTGAGGATGAAGAGGAGTTGTCATCCTCAGAGATGTCATTGCCCAAATATTTGCGTCACCGGGACCGGCGCCAACTGGGCGAGGGTGGCGGCATCATCCAGGCTCCCCTTCTCAGTGCCTGCAAGCCTGGCGCTAAGAGGGATTATAACTACAAGTGTAGACCCAAGTTCATCCCTCAAGGGCGCGACAGGAGGAGGATTCCCAGCGTGTCTGTGGGGCCCCGCAGGCCAACCATATCTTGCCCCAAGGTAAGTGAAGTGCAGTAGCTCTCTGTTTTCTTAATTAACCCCTTGTTAAGATCGTTGTATTATGAATGGTAATTTTCATCAACAATAGAAAGCAGAACACTAATTTTTGGTGCGTTCATTTATGCAGATACTGCATGAAAGCTTATCATGATATGACGTCATGCAATGTAATTTTACTACCAATTACTCAGTTAACTGAACATTGCACCTCAGGGCACTCGACTGGATCCCCGCGGCAAGTGTCAGCAAATCGGGTGAATCAACTTCAAAAAGTTTCCTTGACACTCACCACTGGAGGCAAGGAAGACCTGTGGACGGCGCCAAAAGAATAAGTTGTCTGCGTCCCTGACAAGTGCTCCGTTGTCTATGTCGCCTCACACTCCGAGGGCTTTGTGCACCCCCCGTGCCAGGATGTTTTGGTATTACACCAATCTCTTGAGGTCTGCCCCTCTGTCTCTTATTGGTGACTCAGCGTGGCATCAGTGCCACTGCTTGGTGGATTGTTCAGTGGTATCCAAAACTAAGAAAATGGTCACACTCAAAGGCAATATCTTCTTATACAGAGAACAGCAAAACTATAATATCAATGACTACTTCCTGTTGCACTAACTGATTTTTTCACTTTTGAGTTTCTCAGCAAGGAAATATAATGTGAAATACTACTTCTAAGCAAAATTCGAAAAAGTAGCCTACTTTCTAGTGAAAAGACCTGTATAAAACAGGACATCATGAAAATTGATGAAAACTAATCAAGGACTGGTGCTGACCAAACTATTTAAAACAATAACTGTGATTCAATCCAAGAAACCTCAATTAAAGCTTTTAGGAAGGAAGGAAGCGAGGTGTAGCTACATGCGTACTTGTATGTGTATACATGCGTACCGTAGATAACAGTGAAGTCGCCAGTTCTACGTTTCTTTGTTATTTACAGACGTGTGGTGGCGTTAATAGTTACATTTGTACATCCATGATTTCAGGAAAGTTAGAAGGGTTTATCTGGAAAATCTGTGTCATTTTGTGTCTTCATCTGTGTCATATTAGGGCTATAAATGAACAAATTACAAAAATAAAACCCGAGTGGCGACCTCACTATACCTACTACAGTAAAGTCGCCAGCTAGTATTTTAACCCAACAGTTGAGTCGCCACACTGGGGATTTCAGGGAAATTAGAGGTAAAGTAAAACAAGTCTCTATATATATTAGCTGCGGAAGATGCTTGGATATATAAAAATTCCTCTGCCAACGTGAAAATAAGTTCTATTAAAGTTTGAAAGATCTGGCAAGTCTGTGTCCTGTCGCCCGAAAGGCTACTTGTTTACTGTCTGTCATCGCGCGAAGAAAAACGTGAGAAGCAAAATGCGCAACAGTTATATTTGCAGCTACAAAGCATAAAACAACGCTGAAACAGGATAGATTATACAGCCATGATATAAACTACTGTGTAACATCTTCAGTGGCACATAAAAATCAGTAGTGATGCTATAATTCGTAATATTTGGCGCCTGGCGAGTTCACTGTTATCTACGGTAGCTATCTAGGTGTTATTGCTTTGTCCTTTGTCAATACAAGAACTATGCAATATATGAACTATAGGTTGTTCTATGGACTATATAAGGCTTTGTCGGCGGCGGCTTCGGTGGGCCACTGTACACTTGGCAAGCTTGTGTGGCATCAATCTGGTTTGCTTCATGTAATTGTATAAGTACGCACTATTCAAGGCTTGTCGTGAGTGGCTGCAGATGGGGCTGGTGGTGTTTCCGGAGGTGACAAGGACGCCGCCAGTGAAGCATGTCGATAATTACCGGGGAGAAATCGTTGCAACACTTGAGACGAAGAAGCGAACCACGACACTTCGGCCATCGCATGCAGTACCTCCCTACGAAGTTTTTTTTTTTTTTTTTGTTCACCGAGACGCCGCAACATGGAGAGGTTAACGTGATCGCATTGTATTGTCATTGATTGTACTTCTTAAGCAGACAACAAAGAAAAACAAGAAATAATAAATATTGATTGATAAAATTCATTGATACATTTCCAAGTACCAACTCACCTCAGGAACAAATTTTGCCTTTATATCTTTTGTAAACTCTAAAAAGTTAGTTATTTGTGATGTTTAATCTTTTTTTCTGAGCAATTACAGTTTCATTATGGAGCAGCATTGACCGAGCTCTATTATTAATTATGTTTTATTTTGTAACTTCGGTTATGTACATATATAAAACAATAGGAATAAAAGCAAATGATATAATCCTCAGTTGTGGTTCGTTTTACAGATTCCGCAATTACCCGATGAGGCCTGAGTTATATGCTTTAGGGTTTGTAGGTATGAAAATGGAATACTCTTTACCCGTGTTATTATACTGTTATGCCTACATCAGTGTCTCCAGAAATACTACATATCGTCCAGCTGTGCAAAGACCTTAATGGCATCTGCAGGCAGTAACCACGAGCCAGATCGAAAGAGCGATGATCGGCTACAAAGAATTCATTCTACCATCTATACTGCAGTACGATAGCGTAAAATACATACTGTAGTAATAGAGATGAAACTCAATAGTACTACTTCAGCTCCACCAACATTATGTGATCATTAAATGGGGTGACTCATTAGATAGGAGGCCGACTCACAGGAAACTTATAATTACTCGCTTGAGACAAACACCACAATGGGATGAAAAGTAAGCTACGTTCCCGTGATAGTATTCGCCCACTCGGACCCCTCGCATACCTCTACCCGAAACCCCCAACTCTATATCGTGATATTACCTGGTTTACTTACGTCAGTCTTGTCATCTAGACCCACTCCTTTCATTGCTGAAATTAAATTCAATGTAAAGTGAGTAGTTACAGTTCTCCAGTCAAGTACTGAATCATTCAATTCTATTTGGCTACATTGCTACACCTGAAAAGTATTATGTCAGTGATTCTATATTCCTTCCTCCTCATAGAACCAACTTATGGACAGTATTGTCTTAAACAACCCAATGCACTCAAACTGTACGTGTAGGCCTACACCCCATAGAAGACATACTTACAGGAACTACCTCGTGTAGGTCTCACGGGCTCTTGTTGCTTCCTTATTTTCTTATGTTCTTATCCGGAACAAGGCATACGTTTTCAAATATTATCGTTATCATTAGCAGATGTCATCATCCATGTTCACAGTCAATGGAAGGTGAAAAGTGCAATAGCAAATGATGAAAGTAAAGAGGCCCTCAGACTTGCAGTTAAGCGCTAACTCAAGTCTCTCTCTCTCTCTCTCTCTCTCTCTCTCTCTCTCTCTCTCTCTCTCTCTCCTCATTTTGAGGGTAAAACCTTTGCACCTAAAATCACGTAGACCAAGAAAAATATTAGATACATATCCTCTTATCATAATCTCATTCATAATCAAACAACAGACAAACAGGTAGTAACTATGACTGTCTTGAATGAACTAAATCAAAATTATTCTTCCTCTTATGTCGTCCCCACACTATTAAATTTAATTGGTTTAGTAGCGACAGAAGCATGTATCAATCGTTCTTCTGGTTACTATAAACTTTCTCACTAGATAGTTAACTTTTTAAAACAATGTGCTCATCCATAGACCACTAGATTTACAGTGGTCTATGGCTCATCATAATGCAGAGATAGATAATGAATGATCACAAATTGATAGAAAGTTTTAAGTCAACATATAGGGATTCGTGGCTGGCTGACCATCAGATTAATGAAGGCTTCGTATTAGTGATGACAACAATGTTCCGCGTTATAGGGTGTTTGAAAAAAGTGGAATAACTCACGATGTAAATGAATTCATGAAAAATGAGGTTGTGTAAGGGAGATGGTATGTCAGGAGCGGAAGTAATACTTTCTGAGTTGACCGCGATCAATTTCCGAGTCCGCGAGTAACATCATGGAATCTGACTGAATGCCTCATACGGGTGTAGCATCAGTAGTAGTATGAAGCAAAGAACATAGAATCTGGGCTAACACCTCGTGCTGTATATCACAGGCATCAGTGGTATGGAGCAAAGAACCCATCATCAGGGACCCTTACCGTAGCACTTGTGGCATCAAGGGCACTTTGCACTTATCTTCATCCTAACTCATTTTGTCATCATTGGTTGTGTGTGAATTTTTCGTTGTATACCACTTTTTCGTCCTTATACAGGTCAGACAGTTGTTTCTCGTAATCTGTTTTCACTTTTCTCATACAAATTATGATTTAATAGCGGGACTTTGTGTAGCTCACTTTCACTTCCTTCTGTTGCACATCTTGTTAGTATCGGTTGAAGCCCATTGAGTGATTGGTTCAAAGTACAGTTACTCTTATTTCTAAAATTTACCGAAGGATTGTCCAGCAGGTGCTAGCACCGTGGATGGATTTACTAGGCAAAAATTGTTGTAATTGCACTAATCCTCAATATCTGCAATTTTCTTGAAATCAATGTTATATTTTCTTTCCCCTATACCAGCGTAAATTAACCTTTTCCGACCTCAGCACCCACTGTAGTCAGGTCTAGGAAGTCCAGCACCCCCTAACTCTGGCTAACATCTGGTTACAAGACTACAGTTGCTACACTACTGAAAGTCAGTATAATGAGGTTAAAGTTTATCAAATAAAAATAGTACTCTTGTCAAAAAGTATCCCTTTGATACTTTTGCATCCATTACGAGGAACTCTAACATTGTACCGCCATATATGCAGCATTTCCCAGCACCCCCTAAAATTGATTTCAGCACCCCCAGGGGGTACTAGCACCCCAGGTTAAGAAACACTGCCCTATACGATAGTTTGCGCATTCCCAGATGAACCACGTATACGCAGGGAGAAGGTATTTGTGCAGTGGTGTACGACATCTCTATCATGGGTACGTGACGAGACGGACATGTTTCAAGAGCGCCACGCCCACCCCAGGCCTTGTACGTCTCTGTTGCATTCCATATTTAGACTTAGATAGAGCAGTCAGATATTTTTTTCTCCTTTATTAGTAGAACTCCAGACTTATGAGTGAATACCGTCAGTTAACTGCTAGCCCATACAACACCACTCGATTTCTCCGTGGTTTGTATTGATGAATATACGATTACTAAATAGCAGACTGACAGTGACTATACTGGATTATTTATGAGAAAACCACACAGTAAAGGTATTATTTGTCAGCTTACTGGAGAGTCGCAGACCTAGGTTATCAACCAGCAGGCGGTGATGTGACCCACTTTACATGTCAAAATTTATATTAAGCTCAGTTAACAACGGCGTCTGTTTGTCTGCATGTTACATCTCAATTTATGTGAAGTAGGATTTCACCTGGTCCAGACTGAAGTATGTCGGCATCCATTCTCATCGCGTAATAGTATGTTCTAATCAATATAACAAACCATATATATATATATATATATATATATATATATATATATATATATAATATATATATATTATATATATGTATATATATATATATATATATATATATTATATATATTATATATATATATTATATATATATATATATATATATATATATTATATATATATATATATATATATATCCACATAGAAATGCAATATATATGTCTTGGAAACATAACATGACCGTTATTACCGTTCATTAGTTAGATACAAGGGAGAAAGTACAACTTTGACCCTCCAGCTAAATAATCTACACTCTCACAACCCTCAAGGCGATGCCCGAGTGGTGACCTTGTTAGGGCGACAACACGGCCGTGGCTCAGGGGGCACAGTAGGCCTCTTGACCACTCATAACACTAGTCTATCAGTGGCAAGACTAATCATGTATACTGTTGCGAGCAGGGACTTGAGAGCGGTGCAAAGGCTCAGTTTGTGCTACTTGATAGCGTGTCGTGCGGGGAAGCGCATTCCCGTGGCCCTGAGTATCGGGCTGGCGGGGCGGCGCGGCGCCTATAGCCCTATACTGCTGAGCCAGTGACTGACTCCCCAGGCGACGAGGCAGCACGGCAGGAACTCGCCTGGACCATGGAGGGGTGCACACTGTATTAAGTGGGAAGAGGTAAGTGAAGTTGGTTGGTTAAGATGCAAGTGTTACATGTTATTGATCGTATGGAAGGTTTGAGGGATGCATGGTGACTAGGGTGAGGCGTCGACACCCCTGAACCCTGACACCCCTGACCTGGGCCATCCAGGTCATCTCGGTGGCAGTGGTAGGTGTGGCAGTGGTCAGCCTGGCATGGCGTGGTTGTGGTATCACGTAATAGGTGTAGTGGGTGTGACAGCCTTGCCTCACATATATGGGTCAGCTGCGTGCTGTCACCCAGCCACTTGACACCCGAGCCCCAACACTCACCACCCGTCAAGGGGCGCCCCGAGTCCCCGCACACCCGTGGCGCTGGTGTGGCCACTATCAATGCAGTGTGATACAGTGAGGCATTTGATGACAGGTTACCATCGCTACCACATACTGCCTATTCATCGTGGTAAATATTTGTGAAATACATAGTATTACTACAATAATGCAGTTTTATGCATTACAAGGCACGTAATTATAACCATCCTCAACTTGTAGATCTGACCATTTTTAGGATTTCTAACCCATACAATAGCCTTCGGAAATGAAAAATAACAATGGGGGGTTTTGGAGGGCGAAACTCCCCAGCGAGGTTAGGTTAGTGAACTATTGGGGGGGGGTCTTGGGGAGGCGCATCCCGCCCTGTTATGTCAAGAGAGTATTGGTAAATAGGGAGTATTGTACTAAACTGCAGTTTAGACTGCAGGGTTTGTGGGGTGGGACTGGAGTGGCGAGGCAGGCACCCCCTACACCTGTAAGTTAACATTGATTTCTGCCAAAGACGAGTGCCAGATTAATTTAAAACATAACAAAACTATTCAGGAAAGCTCAGTTTCGGCCAGTACATCCAGGGCAGCCAGATTTCGGATGTTTTGGCATCATAGGCTACACTCTAGGAACAGATTAAATTCATATACACATTCTTAAGAGGCCTTTACTCATCTCAAAAACCCAACGTGGCTCATCAATGCAAATTACTGTTAACTATACAAGCCAGTCTACAACAGACATGGGGTAATCATACTCTGTAATCGTAATCGATTAGCAGAGCTTGGCTAAGTGATAGGCAACAAAGGGTTACAATTAATGGTTCTAAATCTGAATGGGGACAGGTGACAAGTGGAGTTCCACAAGGGTCTGTTTTGGGTCCATTACTGTTTTTGATTTACATCAACGACTTGGATAGTGGGATTAGCAGTGAGGATTAGCAGTGATATCAGCAAGTTTGCTGATAATACTAAGGTAGGTAGGATTATTGGATCACAGTCTGATGTCAATATATTGCAGGGAGACTTAGATAAACTTAATGAGTGGGTAGTCAGATTGCAGATGGAATTTGATATTGATAAGTGCAGCGTTATGAATGTTGGTAGAAAAAACCCTGGTAATAGATACACCATACGCAATGTATCGCTGAAAAAATCTGAAGGTGAGAAAGATCTGGGAGTGAGGGTGAGTTCAGACCTCCGACCTAGGAAACAATGTATTGAGGCTAGAAACAGAGCTAATAGGGTGTTAGGATTCATTACCAGAAGTGTTAAAAGTAGAAGTGCAGAAGTTATTCTAAAGCTTTATTTGGCTCTAGTCAGACCTCACCTAGGCTATGCGGTTCACTTTTGGTCTCCATATTACAGGATGGATATAGCCTTGTTAGAATCAGTGCAGAGAAGGATGACCAAAATTATTCAAGGGATGCATAAATTTAGTTATGAGAAGAGATTGAAGCTATTAAATTTACACTCACTCGAGAGACGCAGAGTAAGGGGCGATCTGATAGAAGTTTTTAAGTGGATAAAGGGATTTAATAAAAGAGAGGTAGGAAAAGTTCTTACAGCTATTAACCAGGGTAGAACAAGAAGTAACGGATTCAAGCTGGAAAAGTGTAGATTTAAAAAAGAAATAGGGAAAAACTGGTTCACAAATAGGGTGGTAAATGATTGGAATGGACTCAGTAGACAGGTAGTTAGTGCGGAGTCATTAGATAGAGAGCTTTAAAGGGAGGCTAGATAAATTCATGGATGGGGATGAAAGGTGGCTGTAGGTAGTGTTAAGTAACAGGAACTACCTCGTGTAGGTCTCACGGCCTCTTGTAGATTCCTTATTTTCTGATGTTCTTATGTACAATCTATTACAGTTTTTCAAGTAATCGTAATTGTAATAGATTACAGTCTTAATTTTTATGAGGTAATCATAATCGTAATCAATTACATTAAAAATGTAATCGTAATCATGATTACTTATGCAATCACATTAGTACACAGTCGATATTATGTATACATACAAGGTTAATAAATAATCAGAAATAATTCACTTTTACATGTACAGCAAGTTTTATAAAACTGGCATATAGAATACATTAAATTTTGAGAAGCTATGTATTATTTCAGCATTTTCCTCTTCCAGTAATCATACTATACAGTGTGCTAGATTAGTTCAGTCAAAGCTGGAAGGAGGAATTATGCAGAATTTCCTTTTTTTGTAATCGTAATCGCAAAATCGCAATTGTAATCTTAAAATTACCATGTAATCGTAATTGATTACATTACAACAGTAATCGCCCTATGTCTGGTCAACAATCACATCACTCGCTACTTGAGGAGGGATAAGGTGGAATGTGAAGCTATGCAAGGAGCTGATGACATCCTTGTTGAATTTTTCAGCCCTATTGACCACTAACCTATTTTAACTGTAAAGTCTTATGTAGGACTATACAGGGTAAGATAACTAGGAAAACGCTGCAATATGAGAGTTTTGGATGCACAGGAGGGCAGAGATGGTGGTGGTGGTGGTGGTGGGCCGTCAGCAGCCAAAACACTCCCAACTCCAATCTTTATTCAGTTAATTTCATATAGAGCTTCTTATAGTGAGTTCTTGTCCTTCCCTATTGTTAATGATATTCATACACAAATGTAGGTTAGTCATGGGGCAAACACACACACACACACACGCACACGCACACACACACACCGTATAGCTTCCCGTATAGAAGCATAGAAGCCTGGAACAACCTTGATGCAAAAGTGATTAATGCAAGAATTATTCAGGATTTCAAAGGCAAACTGGATAATAGTAGATTTGGAGATGGGACAGTACGAGCATAGCTCTTTTCCTGTATGTTACAACTAGGTAAATACACACACACAAACACACAAACACACACACTAAGGTCTTGGCTGATATCTAAGCTGTATGTGTACTTGTTGGTTTGTTGATTGTGATAGGAGTTTGTCAGTTAGAGCTCATGCAGGAGCCATTATTTCCTACCTAACTCATGCATAGTTAAAAATGTCGAGGTCATAATGTATCATTGATGGAGTGTGTTATGGCAGGAGTGAAGCAACATTATGGCCTCAAGCTCGGTCAGCCAGGAGGATGTTGACCTGGACTTTGAGACGTCATCGCGCAGGTCTCGCATTCGCACAGCACGTGCCAGAAACATCAACCCACCCTCCCGCCCAGGTAAGCCTTTGGCTCTGCTACTTTGTCTCTGGATCTCTTTGTGGCTAAAGGGAAAATTCTTCTTTCACATTGGAGCCAAAGTTGGTTATGTACATCTTATTTATTTATAGTCACTCATTTGTGACATGATGCATTTAAGTGTAATCTGAAATGGATATTTATCTGGCATAAGGGCTCTTTTCAGAATAGGAAATTGCCTGAGCCTTAAAAGTGTAAAGCAGATTAGGTAATCAGAAAACACAGAAACTGGATTTTTTTTACATATCTTATATATTAAAAGCTGTTGCATGGCTAACTGGGAAGGAGCCTTTGATAAAATTGGATGCTTATTATAGCAAAGTCCTTATAGGTGAAAATGTGATAAAAAAAAACCCCACTCATGGTAAATTGTATATCTCATACAAACAATTACCAATTATGTGTTATAAAGTCACAACTCTCACGAGCTTTTCTCATAAGGATTAATTTGTCTGCAGGCTGTAAATATTTTGCAAGTCAACAGCCTATCAAACTTGCCATCATACTAACCTATTTGTCTTTTTTTGGGGCAAGCGTATCATAGGAGTAATATTTACCTTTAATGTGTCTGTTTACTGTAAATGACGCCTCTCATATGCACTTATCATGCCCAAACACTAGTCTGCCTTTGCCTCTGGGCTTCCGGTGAAGATAATTGAGTGCTGGCAAGAAGGTGGACTTTTGGTTATGCATCTATTGATTACAAATAAGTATAGGTATAGGAAACATACTTGGCTATCTTTGAATTGGTGTAGTGCAAAGATATGGCAGAATTACCAGGCAGCACTTTGTAGCAACACAAAGTTTGTTTGAAACCTCTGGTGCAAATACACACAAACCTCGTTTTCCCGGACCTCCATTTCCCGGTTATCGGATTTGCCGGACAAAATCCGAGGTCAGGGGATATGTCAGAGTCCCGGACAAATGCCTGGTCTAGTCCGTAAATCGACAAAGTTGTCCGGCGGTCCGAGCGTCTCCTGTCACCCCTGGTCAGTGTCCGCGCCTCCCGCCAGCTGGCAGCATGCTCAGCGGTCGTATTGTTTACATTTGGGCACAAGACACTCACGGTTCACCTGCACCGCCTCCGTCAGTCCCCTGACCCCCACTGCCCCTGGTGCAGGAACGTCTCTGAGACTATTGAACACTTTCTGCTGCAGTGTCCGTGCTTCCACCCCCACCGTGTAGTGCTACACTCTCAACTCCTCACCCTGAACGTCTCCACCTGTGACCTGCCCACCCTGCTGGCGGCGGCTGGCGTCCACCCCTCCCGGCAACACGCTGTCATCCGCCTAACCTGTGCCTTCCTGAGGAAGACAGGTCAACTACAGCGCCTGTGATAGCATCATAGGACATCACCAGGGGTCATAGTGTTCCCCAAGGGATCCTCGCAGCCCAAAAAACAATAACAAAGTGACATAAAAGTCCACGGCGGGGTAGTTGATATTGGCGGTTGCCGGAGAGTAAATACTAGAGTAGGATAAACGTCCGGGGGTGGGTTATGGCCTCGGACTGTTGTGATTCCCGGACGTTTGCGGTTCCCGGACCAGTGCTCCCCCGTATTAGTCCGGGAAAACGAGGGTTGTGTGTACTCAGGAAAACATGTTCTTGGAAGAAATTGATGGGGAGGTTTGCATATTTGTGGCAACTGTACGGTGTTGACAAATAGAACAAAGGTGTCACAGTAGGGATCTAGAAATTTGAGGACGACTTCCCCCCAAAAATATGGTTTTACAAAAACATGTAGCTTAGTAAGCTGTCATTAGGTGACCAAGACTGACACGTGTGAATGTTGGAGCGGCTCTTTTTCAAATGTTAACGTATATACAATTTCTATTCTTTCTTCATTTCCATTTATGTTAAGTTAACCTCAGTTCATATCTCCAAAAATATTTTCACTGTACTAGTATTTTTATTTTTATTTTAGCATTAAATAAGCATTCTATCCCTTTCCTCAAGATTTTTCATCCCTGTATTTTTCAATCCCTTTGAAGCAGTTTGATGGTACTGTATATGAAAATGCAAATACCTAGAGACCTAATTTTTTTGACTTCATCCAGTTCCTTCTGACAAATGGTGCACGTGTAGCGTTCATTATCTTTTCTCTATTGCTTTAGAATTGTCCAGTCTCCATGAACTTATTACAAATCTGTTCACTTGCGGATGAAATGTCTCAATTATGTGTATCCCTACTTATGTGTGCACTCTTAATTCTCACATTTAAAAGAAATATTTTTTTATTTATTGTCATATGAAATTACTTACAAAATACTTACTTACAAAATGAAATAGGTCCAGGCTCCTTGGGTTTTCTGCCACTCTATGAGAGATGTTTAGGGTGAATGAGCACAACAGATGACAAAGTGATCTACTGGATGTTATCAGTGGCTTCAGCCTTGTGACTCAACCCCGCCAGGGGACTGACATCCTGCTTGGTCATGTGTGGAGGTGCCAACTTTTATTATTTAGGGGGGTGACATGCCACATTCTATTTTGCTAACTGTTTAGAATCCTTACTAATCAAACTCAAGGTATTGTAGGAGATGGCGCATATCATAATATCTTGTTATAATTGGTATGTATTAGAGAACCACCTTTTGTATATCTGTAGAATGATGAAATTTGTCATCTGAAAGGTAGTGCAATAAAACGGAGTTGTTGACTGTATTTTGTGGTGTTCTTGAATAATTGTAAAATGAAATATACATTTTTCCCTGTAGCCATGGTAGTGTTTGTTAGTGGAGCCTCTGAATGAGATTTATTTATTTGAACAACTGTTTAAGCATCACCTCACTTTCTGTGTACTTCAGAGTAAGCTGCATCCTATTCGTGGCAACCACAGGTCTAAAAATATAGAATAATGAACACTTATCATCACACTTGTTTTTTGGCTCATAAAAACCACTTCATGTTTCCCTTATCTGCCTTATCTTAGCCGTGCATAGGTGATATCTTTTGTACTTGCCACACTGGCTTTACTGACGTCTTAGAAACAGCGTACAACCATCATGGAGTTTATGCAGGAAATCTGTATGTATAGTTAAAATGTTTCAGGCTCATTTGTATATATCAGTATATTAACTAAAAATCCTAGAACCAATTGCTTTTGTCATGTCAAACATTAGTACAATGGCAGATAGGTTTGTGCATTCATGGCATTGCATATTGCCTTTATTACTACGTTATATATCGCTGATATATTGTGTCACGAAAGTTTTAAAGTAAGAAATAACCATATTCAACATTAAAAATCAATGATACATTGTTAAAGAAGAATCACATGCATGTTAAAATTGACAGGGTAGAAACTATAAAATATATAAATTAATGGAGAGTGCAATGTCTGTTGAAGGAGTTTTGCGTGAAAAGTGGATATTTCTGTAGTTTTTTTGTTGGTGTCAATGTAAAGGAAGTAATGGTGAAATAAGTTAGTCTATACATGTATGAGGAAGTTAATACATGTTGGAGTCCCCAGCTCTGAATCCAAATAGTCTGTCTGACATAATTTTCATTCTTGCTAGATACTTAACCCAGCTGCCCCTTACTAGTTTCTCATGACTTCCCTTCCACACTGGTCAGTGGGACTGGTCTAGAATTTGACAGGTCCTCTTTGTTTCTTTATTTATGCATGGGAACAATAGTAACTTTTTCCACTCTTGAGATACTTTGCCTTCCCTCAGAGCACATAATTTGGCTTTGTATGTTATCCACCAATTTTTCCATATACAGTTTCCCTTCAAATTCCAGCTAAAGACCCCGTTTAGGCATGGAATCCCCATTTAGGCATTTAGCCATTCTTGCATCTTAGGTTCCCAACAGTTCAAGAATTTCCTTTATTTCCATCTCTGTATCACTTAACACTGTGCCTCTTCTCTTATCTCCTCCTTCCATGAATTAATTTGCTTGCGTAAAATTGTCTTGAAAACATTGAGTTATAATTTCTACTTGTGCTTTTGGTTCATTGTAAATCATCCCTTCCACTTTCAGCTTGCTAATTCTTTCTTTATGGCTCAGCTTTCCATTGGCAAATCTGTAAAACAATTTTGTTTCTTTTTACATTCTTCTACAATGCCTTACATAGTTATTTATAATTCACCTGTATTCTTTTGTTCTATCTTTCATTTTTCTATTCCATCTGTTCTATGAAACATTTCCATTTCTTTTAGCTACAGTATCTCACATCTTCTATTGAACCAGCTCTTCATTCCTGTTGGCTAATCAACAACAACAGCAGTACCATAAATTTCCAATCTATGTTTTCATTTCTCCTGCACATTTTCTGCCTCATGGAAGGGCTTTCCGTTACATTCAGCAAGGAATTTATGTAATCTCACATTGTTAGCCTTCCCAAAGTTATATCTTCCCTTTATATCTTTTGTCTTTCTGTTTCACAAATTCGTCAAAAATTGTGACCTCCAGTACCATATGGTCTCTCTCTCCAACTGGGCACAAATATTCCAAGTTCTCAATTAGGTCTTTCTCCTTCGTGAACACCAGATCCAGTCTTGCAGGATTGTCTTCACCTTGAAATATATCTTAATTAACCCTTTGAGACCCAGAACGTAATTTTCATTGTAATTTGGATACCATTAGACGATTTTTAGTGAATATAAGCAATATTATATAGATATGACCTGTTTAGTATCCTTGTCGACTAACTAATTTGGTATATTCAGTTACTTTTCGTGATTTTATGGCTCGACAACATATAATTTTTTATAGCAAAGGAAAGATCTGGGCATCAAGGGGTTAATGTATGGACATTATCCATATCTTAAGTTAGCAATTTTTTGCCATTTTTCCCCATTAACTGCTTTAGATGCTTAATTGTATCAATCAACATGTCTTGATAATCATCTTCATTCCATGATCTCATTTTTGGTGGATTATATACCATGGCAATATCCCCTTTACCTCCTTGACTATTTTCTAAACTTATGCTAATTATCTCTGCTGTTCATTTTCCCTTTTCCACTTTGACCACTGTGTGTGTGTGTATGTGCACGCGCGTAAAATAAACATTTGAAACATTTGAAACATTTAATAATAGCCGCAGAAATACAATAATGTTTGTTTACAACTTAGAAGGCCAGCCTTTATAATATATATATATATAGCAGAGCTTTTCAGGCAAGATAGATAGAACATTGAAAAGTATGTGTGGGATACCAATGCAACTCTGCTGATGGATGACAAAGTCAGTGAGTTATGATTGTGTTTATGAATAGATGGGATCATAGATGGAATACAGGGTAGATATTGAATGCTGGAAAATCATTGATGATTGAGAGGAAGATCTGGAATGTAAAAGAACATTTTAAGAAGAAATTTGTAATCATGATCACCAGTACAGTAACAGCAACAGTGTTAGTTGCATTTCAGAGTGGCTGTGATTTTGGTGTAAAGGAAGACAAGGTCTGTCTTTTATTGCATCTGGAATTGAAATCTTAAATGTCTGATATGATGTAGTACGTACTTACAAGTATATAACCTTGGCAGGCGAAGACGATGAAGAAGGTGAGGCCAGTGAGAGGGAGACTGGCACTGGAGGTCTTTTCCCGGGGTCTCAGGACCACGATGCAAGTCCTAAGCCAGCCACCAGGCTCAAGGAGAAGAGGATGACCAGGTAACCTTGGGTTATTGGTGCTTGGAATAATCTGATAGCTTGTTTATGGAGTAGGTGCATTGTGGAAATTGTCAAAATAATGTAACAAGGTAAATAATGGATCAATGTTAGGGGGTGAATGATTTCCCAAGATATATTCTTTTGACCAGGCCGAACCACGCCAACAAGGGGAAGCAGCAACGCGACAGACGGAAACTTAGAGAGAAAAGACGCAGTACTGGCATTGTTCACCTTCCTTCCACAGAGGTGAGCTTAAGAGTAGATATGTAATAACACCAATACCAATATTTTAGGTAGTACTGATACTAAAACTGAGGCTCCTTACTGAGTTAATACTTAGAAAATGTATCAAGAGGAATTGCTGGAGAGCTTTATGGAAAGCATTTTTGGAGGGAATCGTCAGGTGTACCAAGGAAGTATGTAGTATGAAGAAATTAGGTGGTGTAGGACAGAGATATGGCAGTGAATGTTGGAATGAGGAGGTGAAAAAGCTGGTCAGAGAAAGAGAGATAATAGAGGCATGCAACCAGTATTTAAAGAGAAGGGAAGATAGGAGATGGGCAGAGTATAAGGGAAGGTAGGGAAGTGAGGTAGCTGAAAGAAAGAGAAGGTAGATGGAGGAAACATCTCAGATTTTTAGGGAAAATAATAACCAATTCTGAAAAAAAGAAAAAGAACGATGTGTAAAGGGTAAGAGAGCAAGTGTCATAGGTAATCCTGGGTACAGATGTTAAGGTGCTAGAGGATTGGAATGCAATGAAAAGAAGAAGGGGTGAGTAGTTTGTAAGTATGCTGAATGTAAATAATGTGATAGAATTGAAAATAGACTGTTTATTTAAGAAAGGAGAAAGGCATAAGGATTGAGAGATATAAATAAATGAAGAAGAGTGAGATACTTAGTGGTTTGAAGAAAATGGAGTGTGGGAAGTGACTTGGATGGAATCACGTCAAAAATGCACAATAAAGGAGATTAGGTTATAAAGTGGTTTTCAGATTATTTAATGTTTACTGCGAATGATGTTACTACCTAAAGACTGTGAGGAGGAATTTATTGTACTGTTTGATCAGGGCAATGAAAATAGAATGGATTGTACAAAATATTGTGGAATAAGTTAATATAGACTAGGATTGCTCTTTGGTAGAGTATTTATTGAAAGAGCTTTCCAGAAGATTAATGGCAAATTGAAGGGTGACTCTAGGAGATGGCGAGGCTGTTGATCAAGGGTTAAGGATGAAGCTGCCAAGACTAATTACAGAATTTGGGAGCATTTATAACACAAGAAATGTAAAATGAATGAGGCAAAATGCAAACTGCTGAGATGCTATAGGGAGGGAGGTGTAGGAGGTGCTGACATAGTCCTGAATGGTGAGGCTGGAACAGGTAATAAGCCTTGATATTTTGATGTGAATATTGAGGTAGTGAGTTTCTTGGAAGCAGAGATGAGTCAAAGATGGAGCTATGCTTTTGGGAGTACTGCAGAAAATTTTCAGTAAGAGCAATCTTATTCAGAAGAGAGTATTACTCTGTAAGCGAATGGATGGATAGAAAGTTATGTGGCATGATTTAGTTTTATAATGAAATTAGTAGAATAATTTCTGCTATGGCCAGCCAATACAGAATTCCAGAAGGAACTGAAGGATTGAAAATGACAGTGTAACTAATATGCAAATACATACTTATGAAATTTTTTACAACTTTTTTCAACAGTCCACTGGAGGGAGCACTGGTGAAGATGAGGAGCTTCTGTCCATGACAGCTGAAACGCGACGCAACACCCATTACAACGAACACCCAGAAAAAGAAAAGTCTGCTCCTGGTCCAGGGGAGCGAGACCACCACCATCACCACCATCACCATCACCACCACCACCATCACCACGCTAATCAAGGTGCCGCACCTTTGGGTGACCACAAGCACAAGAAGTTCACAAGTCACAGAAACAAAAGGTCAGCTTAGTTTTTCTTCTTTTTTTTTTTGAGTGGGGTTAGGGGACACTATTATTCTTATTACTAGGAAATAGACGTCCACACTAAAGATGTGGAACGTGTCCAAGCTCGCACAGGCTAAAGTCAACTTTTTAAATACCCTCACCTTAAAATACTTCTATTACAACCTGACCTAACCCAACCTAACCTTCACCATCCCCTTCTTTGATTTTCTTTACTTTTTACAAAGAAAAGAAAAGTGCTAAATTGTTCTTGAAAAACGGTCTTGTGGTGGTATGGTGGTGGTGGTGATGGTATGGTGGTGGTAATGGTGGTGGTAATGGTGGTGGTGTGGTGGTGGTGGTGGTATTTCATAATTGTTATATGCGAATGTTGAAGCTCCCTTCGCTCGCTTGGACAATAACACGGGTTTATACTTACATTTTCTTCCTCCTCTCTGTACCCACGGCTGAAATGGCATATTTAACACCTCACACACACCCTACCACGTATATAACACCACGCTAACCCTTAATAACACCTATAACGGCATTAGAAACACGAGTTATAGTGGTTATATGAGGCCTAACACAAGCGGCCTGCCTCCTCGGCTCAGACACTGTTATTGTGAGGGCTACGAGTCGAACACATTTTATTTCCACTGCACTAATGCACTACTTTCGCCACTGCACTAATGTCGCCAGGCACAATATATTACGAATTTTAGCATAAAGGCTAAAAACTCGCTTCTGTCGCTTGGACAATGAGTTAAGAGACGAAATATCTGTGCCAAATTTCTTCCTTTGCGCCTGTATCTTCATTGCCTAGAAAAGTCACAAGAAGAAGAAGAAGAAGAATTCATGGAAACATTTTACAAGCCTATATGACACCTGATTTCGGCTGAAATAGGTGTCCAAGCGAGCGAAGCGAGCTTGGACAAATATTTGTTATTTATTTTTTCCTATTCATCACATATCATAACTTTGCTTAGTTTTAAGGGCTTGTATGTGATCACAGCTGGCATGTTAGGGGGCACCATTCTAATGTAGGTTGCAAAGACTCGAGCTACAGTCTGCGCAGAAAGTAAAGGGACAGGTGTCACAACAAAACATTTTCATGGTTGGAGACAACATAAAGATAGATAAATGGTTTTAGTACTCACCACCCAATTTAGTTATTTATGATGATTCCTTATTACTTCAGGCTCAGTAATATAGGTGTCTATGAACACTGTCAGCAATGTTTTGCAGAGTACATATTCATACACAAATTAGCCCTGCAATGATACATATGGCTGACTCCAGCTCGGGAACAGATGAGGTGTCCCTGTCATGTAGCCGTCTCTTTATGTGAAAACCATAAGTTTTTGATCAGATTTAGGTCTGGGCTACTTCCTGGCCAATCCAAAAAACAGGGTACACCACAGTCTTCCAAACAAGAAATGACTAAAAAAATTAATTGAAATCCTTTGTATCCAAAGTTTTATGTACGTTATGGAGTGTATTATGATGTCATCATGCTTGGACCAGTCAGAAGATGAAGAAGATACTAAGAGAAAGACAATGTATATATGAAAGCTAATAAGAAAAATGAGGAAATTTATATGTTTCGACTCAACTTTCAAAAGAGGGACCAGACAGGGCCTTACAGAGGTGTGGCCTGAGTCTATTGGAACCTCTTTGGCAGTTGAAGGTTATCATTAGGTACTTTAGCTGTCAGACAAAGGCAGGCCTTTGTTTCATGTGTCGTGGCAAAACATAAATATTTGAGAGGCAGAAAAGAGAGTTAGAGAACTGTAGTTTGTGAATGAAGTTTATGACAAGGAAATACGGGAGGGTCTTTTGGTGTGATCGCTCACTTGAGAAAGCTTCAAGCAATAGGCATTATATGAAATAAGCAGACAATCATATTACTAAGAAGAAACTGCCAAATTGAATCTATGATTACTAGTACAAGTTGAAAATATACAACTATCACTTATTTGTTCACATATTAGCCATCAGACATTGAAAATGTGCCAATTTGTTCAGACATCAGAGATTGAAATATGCAGTTGATTGCATAATCTTGTTTATGAAGTTACTGGACAATGGGATTGTTTACTAGGAAATAGACGTCCACACTAAAGATGTGGAACGTGTCCAAGCTCGCACAGGCTAAAGTCAACTTTTTAAATACCCTCACCTTAAAATACTAAAATATTTAAAATATGGACTTTTTTCCGGGACAATCGTTGATCTGGCGAAAAAAGTTGACTAAAACAAAACAAAGTTGGAAGAATTACGAGTCGATTTAGTTAAAAAAAGGATTTTGATAGCGGCAGTCCTTTTGACGGGAAATTCGCTCAACTTTACGGACTTTTTTCCGGGACAATCGTTGATCTGGCGAAAAAAGTTGACTAAAACAAAAAATTGTCGGAAGAATTTAGAGTATTTCGTTAAAAAAAGGATTTTGATAGCGGCAGTCGTTTGGGCACTAAAAATGTTTAAATTCTCCTGGAAAATAATTAGAATTAATGAATAACTTTTTAAACTTGCCTCTATCTTCTAGATTCATTTTTCCCAGATCGCTTTTAAAAAGGCAGAAGTTGAAGCTTAAGTTGACTAAAGTTGACTAAAGTTGACTAAAACTATATCCCAGAAAAATTGACCTAAGAACCTTGCCCCCATTCGTGGAGTAAGCATTTTACAAGCCTATATGCACTCTAGACCTTGCCCCCATTCGTGGAGTAAACATTTTACAAGCCTATATGCACTCTAGACCTTGCCCCCATTCGCAGAGTAAACATTTTACAAGCCTATATGCACTCTAGACCTTGCCCCCATTCGTGGAGTAAACATTTTACAAGCCTATATGCACTCTAGACCTTGCCCCCATTCGTGGAGTAAACATTTTACAAGCCTATATGCACTCTAGACCTTGCCCCCATTCGTGGAGTAAACATTTTACAAGCCTATATGCACTCTAGACCTTGCCCCCATTCGTGGAGTAAACATTTTACAAGCCAATATGCACTCTAGACATTGCCTCCATTCGTGGAGTAAACATTTTACAAGCCTATATGCACTCTAGACCTTGCCCCCATTCGTGGAGTAAACATTTTACAAGCCTATATGCACTCTAGTTCTTGCCCCCATTCGTGGAGTAAACATTTTACAAGCCTATATGCACTCTAGACCTTGCCCCCATTCGTGGAGTAAACATTTTACAAGCCAATATGCACTCTAGACCTTGCCCCCATTCGTGGAGTAAACATTTTACAAGCCTATATGACAGATTCACCAATCTATTTAGTACCAAAGAATGAATTTGGCTGAAATAGGTGTCCAAGCGAGCGACGCTCGCTTGGACAATAACTGTCATAATGCCTTGCAGCCCAAGTGACCTTGAAGCTGATGATGAGGATAACCAAGATTATGACTCCTTGACCATGAGTGACTCCACCTTGTCCTTGGTGCAGCCTGCATCATCCACCACCACACACCCTACCACCACACACCCATCCACCACACACCCATCCACCACACACCCATCCACCACACACCCTACCACCACACACCCTTCCACCACACACCCTACCACCACACACCCTACCACCACACACCCTACCACCACACACCCTTCCACCACACACCCTACCACCACACATCCTACCACCACACATCCTACCACCACACATCCTACCACCACACATCCTACCACCACACACCCTACCACTACACATCCTACCACCACACATCCTACCACCACACACCCTACCACCACACACCCTACCACCACACACCCTACCACCACACACCCTACCACCACACACCCTACCACCACACACCCTACCACCACACACCCTACCACCACACATCCTACCACCACACACCCTACCACCACACATCCTACCACCACACACCCTACCACCACACACCCTACCACCACACACCCTACCACCACACACCCTACCACCACACACCCTACCACCACACATCCTACCACCACACATCCTACCACCACACACCTACCACCACACATCCTACCACCACACATCCTACCACCACACATCCTACCACCATACATCCTACCACCACTCTGCAAGCCACACGTCAACCTGCCAATGGCCGGCCTGCAACACCTACTTCAGAGAGTGTTGATGAAGTACGTATAACACTTATTACAATTAATGAACATATGAATGTGAAGGTATGAAACAGATTGTTCATGTGTGGCAGGGCACAGACAATGACTGTTGTGCATATTCCCTCAGATCATAGACATGTAGATATAACAAGACAATAGATCAAATATAATAATATAAAAGTTATACTAATATAGACTGTCTGTTGTAATAGTAAAGAGTGTGATGTTAGATAGATGATGAACGCTGGTAGTATTTTAATAATGGAAACCAGATTTAACAGGGTATCATTATGGGCTGTGGAGTCAAGAGTCGGTACAGATAACTGACTCCTAATGAATTTATTGGAAAGATTTTTATTAGTATATTAACATCCAGATATTATTTTTATCATCATAAGGTCAAGGAGCAAATTAATTGTCCTCATTGGCATTAGGATACAGAGAAACAAGCAGTGAAGTGAAGGCAAATACACTATACTAGCAACTGCTAGGAGCAGCTTTTGTGGCAATAACTAGAGCAAATGTCTTTCACATTTTCTCATCAGCATCTTCTTTCCCTTGAAATAGGATCATATGCCAAAAATTTCTTCACAACCTGTAGCAGTTTTCACAAACACAAGTTGCAGCAAGTGATTTAGTTTTACTCTTTTCAGCTGCTGGAGAGTGCCAGGGAAGAAAATCGTCGATTATTGGGTTTGTTGGAGGAGCGAGATCGTCGCATCTCTTCGTTAGAATCTCGGTTGACTATATTGAACGGAGAGTTGACACAAGCCTCCACTGACCGCTCTAATCTTCGGCAAGAGAATACATCCCTAATTCGGACTATGGCATCTCTCTCAGCTAAATAATGTTCACAAAAAATACAAGGTGGGATCCATATATATATATATATATATATATATATATATATATATATATATATATATATATATAATATATATATATATATATATATATATATATATATATAATATATATATATATATATATAATATATATATATAAATATATAATATATATATATATATATATATATATTATATATATATATATATTAATATATATATATATATTGCCTAAAATATATACACTGTGTTCCTTGTTTTTGTACAGCTAACTTCAGATGAGGCACTGATGATACTCAACTCTATACTTTGAAGTCTTTTAGTGTGATCTTGTCTTCTGTATACTTGGTATTGGCTGCTATTGTAATTTCCCCCATGTCTGCAGCTGTTCAATTTAGTAAAGCTACATTTCATTGTAAACTTTTTAACTTGAAGTGTATGCTATAGTAATAATTAGTGATGAAAAATTAAAGAATGGGTATTCAAGCTAAATATATAAAGCAGTATTTCCCAACCTGGGGGAAATTTCCCCCTGGGGGGAAATTTCATGATTCTAAGTGGGAAATTTATCCTGAGGGACATCTAAATTACTAGCATTTAGTCGACAGAAAAAAAAAGTCTTAGAATACGGCTATTGACTTTTCGTCAATATATAGATATACTGTAGAAGATAGTGTCTATATACTTGTGTTATTAAGCAAGTAAATTTTGTGTTTTGGCTACTTTTTTTCACATGAAGGGGGAAATCCAGATGGTTGAACTGGTTGAAGGGGGAAACAACAGAAAAAAGGTTGCGAACCACTGATAAACTCTCAAAGCCTCAAACTCTGCATGCATTACTTGTCCCATTGGCATTGAGTCTGTGCCATAGGAATGTTTCAGGTACACAGCATTTGGTAACACATTTGGAGAACTTCTTTTTTTACATTTTCACTTTTATTTCTTAGTCTTTTTACAATTTTTTTAACTCTTACATAATACATCTTACATAATTGATTTATCGCATATGTATCTAATTATAATTTAGCAAAGATTTATTATTCATAAACTAAAAATAAACTATTTTGATATTAATGTATAGAAAATTGACAAAATTCAGGAAATTTTGATTCATTCTCATCAACAATAATATAATCATTATTACAATAATTGGCAGCCATTACTAGTTCACTACAGGACAAAGATGCCCCCCCTAACTGTTTTCTTTCAGCCATGTTTGCTGTTCACCAATGTATGTTTTCTGTGGTGAAACTTTGACCATAACATTTCATTCCATGTCTGTCAAAATTCTCCTCGTGCCCTTTGGTTGCCATTCTGTTTTGTCTAGAATGTTAGTTTTCCAGACTTATTTGATAGGGATGCACACTGTTTGCCTTGGTTTTCTGTGTTCATTATAAATATAACAGTAGCTTATGGGTGGGATGAATGTGGAGTAGTACATTGTTCCTTGAGACATTTCCTTGATTGAAATACAATGGATATTATATATTTTACTCATAATCTAAACGTCCTATAATTTTTAGATGAAAATTGCTTAAGAAACTGTGTACCATCCATTGGGACAAGTCTGTCATGAAGAGGTGAGCACTACTTGGGACCTGGTCAATGGCTTTTCCTGTTCAAGAATTAGAATCTTTATAGTAGGCAGTTTATATATATATTATATATATATATTAATATATATATATATATATATATATATATATATATATATATATATATATATATATATATATATATAATATATATATATATATATATATATATATACACAGCATAGATGTGAATATCCATTATGATTATAGCAAATGCCATAGTTGATTATATAAAGTATATATATATATATATATATATATATATATATATATATATAATTATATATATATATATATATATATATATATATATATATATATATATATATATATATATATATATATATATGAAAACATAAGCTGTATATTAATTAAGTGGTGGATGGGATTCCACTCATTATTTTTCTGCTAAATATCACATTTATTATAATGTATTCGAAATCCCACATATAGCTGTTCAAAATTAGGAATATCAAAATGGTAGGGATTTTAATTATTGATATGTCAGGTCCCACAGTTTTTGTTCCTTGTAGAAGTAGGTTTGTAACTGTCTGGAATATTATCATTACGCTTTATGTCTTGCCACTTTACATTCCTTCTTATCTAATAGAGAATTAGAGTTCGTCATCTATATATTAGTGACATTTCTAACAGATGATGCTTTTAGTTGTATATATGTATATTTTTTTTTTTTTTTTTTTTTTTTTTTTTCATTACACAAGATTAGGTTCCGTAGAAGCATGTGTTATGTATATTTCGGGAAAGTTAAATACAATATTTTTATTAGTGATAATGTTAAATCATGAGGTTGCATCCTGCAAGTAGGTAAATCTCAAAATGTCAAAAAAATTAAACTAATTGAACAGGATTTAAGAACTGCAAATATGATCATCAAACAACAACATATAAAAAAAGAAATCAGAAAACTTAATTTATAATTATATAATGTGTATATATATATATATATGTGTACAAAAACAACATAATGAACTAATAATAAGAAAAAAAATTCAGAGGAGGGAGTGATGATAGCTTGTAATGGCGTTGTCTTCTGTTCGTTGACTTAAAACAATGACAAAGGTCAAACTTAACTAAACTTCATTTAAAAGAGCGTAATTAATAAAATATCAACACTTGAACGAACAAATAAGAAATAAATTACTGAACATACAGTTGAGAGCAGGCATATGATAGGTTTGGTAGAGAAGGCGAGGACAATTGGATTGGAGTAATGGAGACTGAAGCCTTACCAAGGTTGGCCACGTAGCTTCATTATATCTGACCTGGCATATGGAGACTTTTCTGCCCTTGGAAGTGCACCAACAGTTGCACTTTCCTTAGTTTTTTCCTGCATCATTACACACGGAATGCAGCGTGTTCTCACTCAGGCACAGACAGTCCAGTAAAACCAATGCCTTGGCCTCGGTCCTAACAAGTTAACACATTCAAGTTTTCTCTCTAGGCTTATCTACTTCTTTGCACATTTGAGGAGAAGCACGTCAAAAGGTGGAAAGCGGCAATTATAGTTTGCTGCAAATCTCTTCCAAAGTCCAGTGAAAATGAAGAAGTCGCAGAAATGTTAATTTCAGCTTTTAAACTA
The DNA here is from genome assembly GCA_016584305.1 of Chionoecetes opilio. Lineage (NCBI taxonomy): Eukaryota > Metazoa > Arthropoda > Malacostraca > Decapoda > Majidae > Chionoecetes > Chionoecetes opilio. The sequence goes on along the minus strand of JACEEZ010009831.1, from coordinate 964,030 downwards.
AAATTCTCATATAAGGTTTATAAAACACAGTAAATGTTTGAATAGTATGTAATATTTGTGGAAAAATTATTTTATTTTATTTTGATATATGTGAAATTAAGAATTCTCTTAAGGCCGGTTCCCATCAGCCCGCTTGTACGGCCATCTTACAACAACACCGCTCAACAATGACGTCACCATCATCACCGCTTGAGTGGTATTTGTGGTAACTGGGCACAGCTGGCAACTCCACTCGAGCGGACACCGCCGAGCGGGAGAGATGACTTGAATTTAACTTTGTACGGCGGTGCGGTAGACTTTGTTGTGACGTCATTGTGACGTCTTTGTTGTTGTACGGCGGCCGTACAAGCGGGAAGGTGGGAACCGGGCTTTAGTTGGTAATGATGTTCGCCTGACTTTCAAAGCGATTTGGAGTTTTTTTGTTCTTTTAAATTCAAACCACTAAACTATTATGTTCATTCAATAATAAAGTAATGATAAGTTGTTCTATTTATGAAAATTGGAAGAATAGGGCTAAACAATGCTTAAGAGGAAAGAGCTACCCCAGGCGAGCACTAGTGTTAGAGGCAGCCGGGCAGTTATTCTTTTATATAAAAATTAGGGACATTGATCTATTTCATCCCCCAGTTTGTACATCCAGCTAGATCTCTTTTCATTTGTCCCCATTTTCAGCACATTACTTGCATTGAATTATATTTTCCCTTTTACTCCATTCATATATATTTTTTATATCCTCCCGCAATCCTTTGCAATCTTTATGACCTCTTATCTTCTTCATCAACGTCACATCATCAGCAGACAGACATACACAAGTATTTACTCCATTTGGCAGGTCATTAATGCATGTAAAGAACATTTTGGTGCTAAGATTGTTCCCTGTGGTATTCCATTTATCACCTTCCTAGCTCTTTTCTGATTTCTTGTCTAACCACTTTTCTCCTTTCTGTTCCATTTAGGTTGTTCTCCATCCATTGTTCAATTCTTCCCTTCAGTCTCCCATTCTCATCTAACTTCCATGATAGCCTATAGTGGCGCCTGTGATTAGAGGCTCATGCTGCCCCCCTGTGTCTTCCGATACACTCGCCGTCGAAGATTGAGTTAATGGGCAGCATGTGGGTGTTCTTAGGCCACTCGACGATTGCCGAAAGATTTTAGCACCTGGCGAGATTCGAACTTGGTACACCGAGCTTGCCACTTCCAGATGCTAACCACTCGGCCACCGCCTCCCCATTCTTGTTTTTATGTCCAGTGGCGGCTCGTGATAAAATACAATGGAGGGACTGCAAGCTTCACACAACAGTAGGATACACAAATTTTACCTGTCTCAGGTATGAGTTGTAGTTGATGTTTACGGATTTCAGGGCATGGTAGTAGTGGTGTTGGTAGTAGAGGGGATGGCCGAGGTGGTGATGTTAGAATTACAGTATTACTTAAAAATAAAGTCGGTACTGCTTGATTTCAGTCTTTTCATTTAATGTCAGCTGGGATAAGTTTATGTTTTACAAATACTTTACTGGATTTTCCATCGTCATAGGGTAATTAAAGAAAGCACGATTTAACCACCCCGTCTACACGCACTATAAACACGAGAGGGACGAGACTTAGCTGCCTCGGCTGCAGCTCATTGTGTTCACAAGTGGCGCGGCGGCGGCGCAGACATGAATCGTACAGCAAATATGGAAGTAACTTAAAATTTGGTCTGGTTTTAATGAAAATTCACTTAGTAACGTATTGAAAATAATTAATTAACATATGACTTCTATGATATATTTGTTAGAAGTGTATCAATTCTGCTGTGTCTCTAAAGGCATCATACACCTGGCAGTGAGTGTCTGGGGGTGCTGCAGCTCTGCAGCCCTATGCCACGAGCCGCCACTGGTTATGTCTATCGCTAGAATAAAAACTCAATAAGTTAGTAACACATGAAGCTCCTTTTCTGAATTCAAATAGTCTTGTCTGTTAATACCCCTTCTCTCCAAGTATTCTGTCCACTTAGTCTTTATAACTCACAAATTCTACATACTACATATGCTGGTCAATGACACAGCTATATAATTAAGTGGTTGTTATTTGTTTCCATATTTAGATATGGGCACAATCTCATCTCTTTTTACACTCGTACAGGACTTTCTTGGATCTCAATATGAATTCAATATGTATATCATGTATAGGTTCAAATTTTTTTTTTTTACATTTTCTTTAAGACATGACCTGATACTGTATTTGGACCTATTGGTTTTCTTTCTTCTAGTTCTTTTATCAGTTTTTATATTCCTTCTTTGCTTTATTGGTGTCCCATACCTCTGTCTCCTTCCTCAATCAATGGTTGTCTAAACTTTGTTTCATTTTTAAACACTCCGAAAGTTCTTGTTTAGTATTTCACACATCTCTTTTGGAGTCTCATATATTACATGATTCTCTTTTATTTTAATCCCCTTGAGGCCCACAACGTATTTCCATTGTAATTTGGGTACTATTAGACGATTTTTAGTGACTATAAGCAATATTTTATAGATAAGACCTGTTTAGTATCCTTGTCTACTAACTAATTTGGTATGTATAATCAGTAACTTTTCGTAATTTTATGGCTCGACACATATAGATTTTTTATAGCAAAGGAAAGATCTGGGTGTGAAGAGGTTAACCTTGTTAGTCTTTCCTCATATTCCAGCTTTCCATTTAAATATCTATAAAGCAATTTAGGTTCTTCCCTACGTACATTTGTCAACCATATATTTCTGTTTTCCTTAAATCTCATTTCTTATTCTTTTTTTATCTTCACATATTCGTTTCTTGTTCATTCATATTCTTCTCTATTTCTCCAGTTTGTGCTCTTTCCCTCCTCCTCCACACCTCATCTCTCCCTCCTCCTCCACACCTCATCTCTTTCCCTCCTCCTCCACACCTCATCTCTTTATAAAATATAAGGGTTTTTTCCTTTCTCATATACCATACTTTTGTGCATCTAAGGCAGTTTTCTTTTCCTTTAATGAGACTCAAATTTACTATGCGTCCTCAAGGCAAAAAGTAAAATTTTCTACATGTTCTGAGTCAACTGGCTGGTGGTAATTCGCAGTATTACCTCTATATCAGTATTACCAGTATGTATATCAATTTGCTTGCACCGAGACACTGTTAGCTACGATTAACGTAGCTACGTTAGCTACGTTAGTTAGAACGATTAAGATGAAACATGGCTGAGCATTTTATACTGTATACATTTTGTAGTAAATAAAAAAATTCAGGTTCCTGATATGTCAACTGAAAACATAAAGACATCGTCATCAAAGAATTTGAAAGGGGTTAATTCAAATGAATGAACTAATATATTATATGCTGTAAAAGCTGAGCCAAGCCTTTCCATTGTATTGAGAGAGTTGAATGAGCAAGTGAACAAAGACATCAACATTACCGTGAGTGAGCTTTGAGTCTCAACCTACTGTGTATAGAAAGAAAATATGCACAGTATAAGTGGTCAAAAGTATCTACATGTTGCTTAGAAACCCACAAAACATCTCTGTAAGATAGGAAAAATGTGTTGTCTTTTTTTGCTTTTCTTTTCTAAAATGTTGCAAGTCTTATCGGGGTGATTGCAACACGTCAGTGTCTTAGATGCCCGAAAATATGATATTTCCAAGGAAAAGTCATATATATGTTAGAGATCTGTCAGTCTCTTCATTTCTCCAGTCTATCTCCCTGAAAAACTTTTCCAAGTGTGTAATTTGCCTTTGCATAGTTTCACCTTTTTTCTTTGTGTTTTATCTCACTCTACCTCTATATCTCCCTTCATCTCCATTTCTAGTACAACATGGTTGCTTTTTCATTAGGGGCATGTGTAGCAAATATCCCTCATCAGATTTAATCCTTTTGTAAATAGTGCATTTAATCTTGATGTATGGTCTTCTTCCCTGTATCTTGTATTCTCCCTGACCCATTGTATCATCATTAATATTTGTTCAATGTCAGTCTTAACAATCTGTTGCCCCAGGTATTTTCACTTCCTTTGCTGTTGAATATTTCCTATCAGGCTTCATTGCAATTGAAATTCCCAATCATTGCCACTCTTCTGCTGTCCCAATTATCTATTCTAAGCTCTCCAAGAAATCTTCTAAAAATTTTCGGTTGTTCTCTGGTCCAATAATTTATTTTTTATGCCACCATTATTTCATATATTTATCTATTTTTTTTTTTACCTTTATCTGAGAGAGAGAGATTTATATGAACATGTTCTGAACAGTGGAATTAGATGTGGAGGTTTGCAATTAATTTTCACACACTTAGATCTCTACTGTCAATAACACTAAAGTCGCCAGTGCATATTTCTTTTCGATTGACAGGCCAGGTGGCGTTCATACTTGCATTTCTTCATCCATAATTTCAGGAAAGTTGGAAGGGGATACCTGGAGAGCCTGTGTCATTTTGTGTCTTCATCTGTGTCATATTATGGCTATAAATGAACAAATTACCAAAATATCAGCCGAGTGGCGACCTTGGTAACGGCTACACTAAGGTCGCCAACTAGTGTTTTAACTGAACACTTTAATTCGCCACTCGTGGGGAATTCAGGGAAATTAGAGGTAAAGTAATTTCCCCTTTTTGGCATTAAATCAATCAATCAATAGCGGTAAAGTAAAAGATTTTTAAAGATGCTTGTATATAGAAAAGCTCCTCTTCCAACGCGAAAACAAATTCCATCCAAGTTTGAAAAGTCTAGCAAGTCTTACCATTCTTATGTTCTCCCGCCCGAAAGGTGATGAGCTGCCGTCTGTCGTCGCGCGAAAAAAAACTACTGTAGTTGCAAAATTTGAAAAGTTTTTTAATTGCAGATACAAACCATAAAACAACACTGAAACAGGGTAGATTATAGTCATGATGTGATGATACTGTGCATGCCTCTTCAATGGCACTTCCAAACAGTATTGATGTTAAATTTTTTAATATATGACGCCTGGCGACATTCGTGCAGGTGGCGACTATAGTGTGATTGACGGTAGCTGTGCTTGAGTTCAGACACCATAGACTCCGTAGAGGTATATCACGCAACACCAATTAAATGGTTCAAATGTCTTAAGAGCTTTATTAATGCATCTCATTGCTTTGTGATGCATTTCAGGATTTTTTTAAAGACTTAAATTGCCCGTAAGTATGGTACCGAAGTACTTAATTGATAACCATTTTGGATACTAAATGTGTAGATTTGGTTACTCAAATATTTATGAATGTAAGACTTCACATTAGTATTAGTTATTTGTGCATTGTCAGAAACATAGTAGCCCCATGATCTTTCAGGTGATATATCGTATAAGTGTTCAAAACTTTTCATTGGTCTGTGGGTTTCCCAGAACAGACGCTGGTCATGAGTAGGTTGGAGCATGTCTTCAAATAAAATATATTTTTTACAAAATAGAGCTTCAGGTATGATTAAAAAAATATTGCAATGATAAGTTTATATTTTTCTAATGGTGGAAGATGTTTCTTTGTTTAACTCAACTGATTTAGTTATTAACAATAATTGGAAAGTTTGATACTAGTCTCAGTTGTGTGTGAAAACAGAGGTTTCAAATAAATCTTTATTTGAAAATATATGATTATTGAGTAAGTTTTAATTTTATATGTATTCAAAGATACACATTCTGATATTTTTCTACGAGGTTGTGTAAGCTGTGGCTGAGTGCTGCTGTGTTAGGGGATATAATTGCTCATTTATGATTATTTGAATATGATTTTTTTTTTTTAGATTTTGTTGCCATATTTTAGTTAATGACCATGTAATGTCACAAGTATATTTAAGACTTATGCACGGTAGTTTGGCTTCATGTGATGTGAGACAGGTGTCTTTTTGCATTTATTTTTAATCACAGGAAGAGGTATATAATTTGGCTCACAGAGGTGAGCTCTATAGATTCCAGAATTATTTTCCCCCGAGGAAAACTTTGACAAATGCATGAGAAGCTTAAAAGTATTCATCGTCGTAACTTGAGCTTGGGTATTGTCAATATCTATCCATTTTATAACACTGGATGAAATACGTACATGCTCTGATTTGTAGTCAATAAATGTTCAACAACATTCATTAGTTGGATGCCAGACTTTTGTATTGGTATAGTATGTTGAAAGTAAAATACAGTATTTCAAAGGAAAAAGGAAGGTCTTACCTGTGTATAATTTTGCAGCTATATAATTTATAATGAAATGTGATCTGTGGAATCCATGTGAACTGCAAACTTATGAACAGACATGCTTGCTGTTTTGTGATAGCATCTTAGATTAGATGAACTGCACTGCACAAGAAGCACTAGTATCACAGGAAGCTTGTTTGTTGGTAATCAATTTTGAGAGGACTAAGCTTCAGATGAAGCAACAATATAGATGATTGGCTCAGTGATTTTTTTTCAAGGATTAATGGCTTGTGTCGAAAGTTAAAAAAATCAACAATGGCATAATATGTATGTACGTATGTATGTATAGACGAGCACTGCAAAGGATATAAACATCATTCATTTTACATAAATTTCAGTTTCATAATTGAGGGAAATAGGCTAGGGAAATTTTTAATATTCTATGATTGTTTTGATTTTTAGTCCAATGATTGATACTACAAGAAAGTCATATTTATGACTTGAAAAATTACAAGATACATTTTTTAGTACGAAAAGGATATATATTTTGTCAGCTGTTTGCTTTGTTACTGTTCTGTATACCTACTGCTCTCTGGTGGGATTGACTTGTAACTGAGGTTGGCTGTGTCTTAGTTATAAATTATGGCAGCTCTTTAGCTTAAACACTAGGTAGAAGAAGAGAAGTCCTTGCTCATTTTTCCAAAGAGGTGAGGTGAAGCCTCTGGAAAGTATGCTAGTCGGCCAGGTTTGCTGATGTGGTGATAGTTGACCCAAATTTTTTTACAGAGCAATTCATATACTATACAAAACTTAATAGAATATATTAAGAAAGAATTGTTGGATGTACTAACACATTGAATACTTTTTAAGCGGGACTAACAATCATTTGATACTTACAATTCTTGCATGACGTTTTTATTAACTGAATAGTGAGTGATGAAGAGAATAATGTTACTGCTACTAAGAGCTGGTTGCGGCAGGACTTATTCATGTATACGATATAGAAAATACAGAAACAGGAAATGTTCTCTAGTTTATCATGAAGCTTTTGTGAGAGTTTACATTTTATTTATGATCTTTATCTTCAGTCTAAACAGTTTTTCATCCAACTGCCTTATTTGGATAATTATTATTTGTGTGTAATGCTGTTCCAAGCATTTTGAAACACGTTATATTTATGTTGATAGACCCAAAGCAATGCAAACGACGACGACTACTACTACTACTACTACTACTCCTACTCCTACTCCTACTCCTACTCCTACTCCTACTCCTACTCCTACTCCTACTCCTACTCCTCCTCCTCCTCCTCCTCCTCCTCCTCCTCCTCCTCCTCCTCCTCCTCCTCCTCCTCCTCCTCCTCCTCCTCCTCCTCCTCCTCCTCCTCCTCCTCCTCCTCCTCCTCCTCCTCCTCCTCCTCCTCCTCCTCCTCCTCCTCCCATCATGCTAGTATTACTGATGCTGCTACTACTGCAGCTACTGTTACTACTATAACATACTATTGCTTGTACCACCTCTGTTACTACTACTACTACTATTATTACTTCTATTCCTGTTATTAGAGCTCAATCTGTAATGGCAACTGTACTACCGTCAATAACACTATAGTCGCCACTGCACTAATGTCACCTGGCGCCATATATTACAAATTTTAGCATCACTACTGATTTGTATGTGCCACTAAAGACAGATACATAATATAAACTACTGTGCATCCCTCTTCAGTCGCACATACAAATCTAGTGATGCTTAAATTCGTGATATATGGCTCCTGTCGACATAAGTGCAGTGGCGACTATAGTAGTGTTATTGACGGTAGGTCACCACAGGTCATCTCACAGGTCACAGTCACAACAATATGGCATGTGAAAATTAATAATATTCAGCTTCATAATAATCATAAAAATATATTACTAGTTTTGGCCAGGGGTTTTGTGTAATGCAACTCCTGCTGTTAGTTGGTTTCTATAGATAATAAATGCAAGGATGCAAATTATATTTTCATGTCTATATCATAGTCTTGGCCATAAGAGCAGCACACTACCCTCGGGCAGCACTGAACAGGAAAGCTTGAGGGTGTGGTAAAGTTTGGCTGCTGTCATATCTTCATTATCTGTTATGACAGCCTCTCTGTCCGTGCTGATTTTATTTAATCAAATTGAATATCAACATGAGCTGTTTTATTTAACCCTTTGAAAATTTGTTTTAACTATCAGTATGATTTCTCTCTCTCTCTCTCTCTCTCTCTCTCTCTCTCTCTCTCTCTCTCTCTCTCTCTCTCTCTCTCTCTCTCTCTCTCTCTCTCTCTCTCTCTCTCTCTCTCTCTCTCTCTCTCTCTCTCTTTCTCTCTCTCTCTCTTTTTTTTTTTTTTTTTGCCTCGCCAGCTGAGTTTGTAAATAAAAAACGGGTATTTTGCGTTCCATTTGTGACACGCGAACCCAAAACCAGGAACTGAACCCAACCCTGAACTGAAAGAACTGGTTCCTGCAACTTTGGCACAAATGGAAGAGGCCTATGAGGCCTCTTCCATTTGTGCCCAAGTTGCATGAACCAGTTCTTTCAGTTCTGGGTTCAGGGTTGGGTTCGCGTGTCACAAATGGAACGCAAAAACCCCGTTTTTTGTTTACAAACATACTCAGCTGGCGAGGCAATTTAGAGAGAGAGAGATAACTATGTGCTACATATGTGCTCATAGCTAGCTGCTATGTGAAGGGATCATATCAAGTTTAAGATCGCGGGAACGCATGGCCCCCACCAGCCATGTATGCCTCTTTTATGCCGTCTGACATCCTCTCCGACTCGTGCATGCGGAAAACCCTTCACAATAAGAGAAATAGGGCCCAAGGCGACCATTGTTTGTTATGAACTGAAAACTCTACCCAAGCTACCCACCTCTCAATGTGAGTAGAGAAAGTTCACGGGTTTTGCGGCATCACTACGCGCTTTGCCTCGGACCCAGGTTTTCGTGCGCAAATGGAACGCCTGAATTCTTGGGTTCCGTGAACTGGTTCTTGAAATGTCGCAAATGGAAAAGGCCTCATATAGTATCAATGATAATTATAAATATATATATATCATTATAGGGTTTTTTCCATTTTTATTATCTTATTGATAATTATTACAATTTCTTATTAGTATTACTATGCTATTATTTCATTATTACAATTGCTATCATTGTTATCATCATAAGAAAATAAGGAAGCTACAAGAGGCCGCGAGACCTACGCGAGGTAGTTCCTGTTACTTAACACTACCTATACATCCACCTTTCATCCCCATCTATGAATTTATGCAGCCTCCCTTTAAAGCTCCCTAATGACTCCGCACTAACACTAACTATACCCGTCTACTGAGTCCATTCCAATCATTTACCACCCTATTTGTGAACCAGTTTTTCCCTATTTCTTTTTTAAATTACGCTTTTCCAGCTTGAATCCGTTACTTCTTGTTCTTGAAATGAGCTGGATTACACAAACAGCAGATACATATGAAATAAAGATATCCTAAATAAAACGCCCTAAATACTACTATGAAGCATGACATTAAGCATGTTAGAGAATATGTGTTTGACCTTTAGTGATGAGCCTACACAGGAAACCCCAAGAGATATCTCTATCCTGTTTGTACTAGACTTCTGTTAGAGCATAAAGTCCATGTGCCACTACTGATACACTGAATATCAGCCTTAAGGGTACGATCAACAATATGAACACGGCAACCTAGAGAAGTATTTCGGTCCTCGGCTCCTGTTACTGCAGAAGGGAATTACACCAGCCCCTCCCTCTGCCCGCATACCAGGTAGGAGCTGCTACAGGCTTAACCCCTTCAGACCCAGAACGTAATCTCCATTGTAATTTGTAATTAATGTTAATTCTCCATTGTAATTCTTGGATATTGGTTAACATTCTATCTATTCTATCTATTATATTATTGCTATATTATATCTATCTTTCTATATATTGTATTATTTCTATCTATCTTTCTATCTATCATTTCTTTGCTAGTCTGTCTATTTCTACTATGTATCTATTCTATAATATTGTTTATCATACTACCGTAGATAACAGTGAAGTCGCCAGTTCTACGTTTCTTTGTTATTTACAGACGTGTGGTGGCGTTAATACTTACATTTGTACATCCATGATTTCAGGAAAGTTAGAAGGGTCTATCTGGAAAGTCTGTGTCATTTTGTGTCTTCATCTGTGTCATATTAGGGCTATAAATGAACAAATTACAAAAAATAAAACCGAGTGGCGACCTCACTATATATACCTACTACAGTAAAGTCGCCAGCTAGTATTTTAACCCAACAGTTGAGTCGCCACTCTGGGGAATTCAGGGAAATTAGAGGTAAAGTAAAACAAGTCTCTCTATATATTAGCTGCGGAAGATGCTTGAATATATAAAAATTCCTCTGCCAACGTGAAAATAAATTATATTCAAGTTTGAAAGATCTGGCAAGTCTGTTTCCTGCCGCCCGAAAGGCTACTGTTTAATTACTGTCTGTCATCGCGCGAAGAAAAACGCGAGAAGCAAAATGCGCAACAGTTATATTATATATATATATAATAGTGATGCTATAATTCGTAATATTTGGCGCCTGGCGACTTCACTGCAGGTGGCGACTTCACTGTTATCTACGGTAGTATCAGTAGTATCTATAGTATCCTATCTTTATTATTATCATTATGATCATTATCAATATTATTATTATTATCATTATTATAATTATTATTATCATTTTGATTATTATTATCATTATTGTTATCAATAAATCTCGGGTACTCCGTAGTGTAGTTGATCACTACGGCTCTGAGGAATTATCCTCTAAACAAACAAACAAACAAACAATATTATTGTTATTTCGCTTGCAAGCGAAAAAATGTTGATTGCAAGCGGTCACTTTTATAGTGCCCATATATATTTTATAGTGCCCAAACAAACATTTCGCTTGCTGCCGCAACAACAACAACAACAAATTCTTGCGGGTCGGACAATCATCTTCCCTGGATGATTGAACAGCAAGCGAAATTTGAGCAATCAAATTTTTTTCGCTTGCAAGCGAAATCCCCCGCAGAAAACGCCTTAAGCCCCGTCCACACTACCACTCACCACCGTCGGCGCTTGCCGTCGAACAGTGTTCGTCACTCAAAAGTGGCAGTGTGGACACGATGCCGACGAGCAAAATGTAACCGTCGGCGCTGCCCGCCAACATTCAGCAGGTTTAATATTGGGCGGGCATGACCGTCACTCACGGGTCAGCGCCGAACACATGCTTCAAGTTATCGGCAGTTTTCACTATCTAGATATTTTTGCATTGCTATGTACCGTATACCATCAGAACCAAGAAAGTCAGCTGATTACGAGTATGTGATCAACAATTAAATGGGAAAAATGGTCGAGAAATTGCAGCGAGTTGAAGACAAAAAAGTGAGAAAAATGTTTATACACTATTTCTTTTTGCTATATTTTTTAGAATACACAAAAAGGTTTTCGTATATTTTTCTTGCTTATGATATGCAGAAATGTGTCATGAAGATGATAGTTGGGTCAGTTTTTCTAAACCTCCTGTGGTTATTTCATAATCTCGAGTGAGAGTACACGATATGCAGAAAACATGACTCTCACTTTGAAATCAGGAAGCGCGCTGACCGCCGAACAAAACCGTTCGTGTGGACACAACCCTGGCAACGGCGCTTCCCGTCGGCAAGCACCGACGGCAAGCGCCGACGGTGGTGAGTGGTAGTGTGGACGGGGCTTTACACGTGTCTCCGTCTACACTCTACGCCTTTGAAATAATAACAATAATAATAATTAAAAATAAATTATGATAATGATTATAATAATAAAAACAACAATAATAATAATAATAATAATAATAATAATGCCAATGGTATTAATGATAATAATAAGTTATAATAATAATAATAATAAATTAGAAAACGCCTCTTAAGCCCCGTCCACACTACCACTCACCACCGTCGGTGCTTGCCGTCGGTGCTTGCCGACGGGAAGCGCCGTTGCCAGGGTTGTGTCCACACGAACGGTTTTGTTCGGCGGTCAGCGCGCTTCCTGATTTCAAAGTGAGAGTCATGTTTTCTGCATATCGTGTACTCTCACTCGAGATTATGAAATAACCATAGGAGGTTTAGAAAAACTGACCCAACTATCATCTTCATGACACATTTCTGCATATCATAAGCAAGAAAAATATACGAAAACCTTTTTGTGTATTCTAAAAAATATAGCAAAAAGAAATAGTGTATAAACATTTTTCTCACTTTTTTGTCTTCAACTCGCTGCAATTTCTCGACCATTTTTCCCATTTAATTGTTGATCACATACTCGTAATCAGCTGACTTTCTTGGTTCTGATGGTATACGGTACATAGCAATGCAAAAATATCTAGATAGTGAAAACTGCCGATAACTTGAAGCATGTGTTTGGCGCTGACCCGTGAGTGACGGGCATGCCCGCCCAATATTAAACCTGCTGAATGCTGGCGGGCAGCGCCGACGGTTAAATTTTGCTCGTCGGCATCGTGTCCACACTGCCACTTTTGAGTGACGAACACTGTTCGACGGCAAGCGCCGACGGTGGTGAGTGGTAGTGTGGACGGGGCTTAACGCGAGTTTTCTTCAAAATAGATAGATATGTTATAAGATACGAGAAGTCAGTCATCTCTGAGGTGTAAACACACACGCACACACACACACACACACACACACACACACAGACACACACACACACACACACAGTCACATACACACACACATACCTTTGAAATGATTATATTAATAATAAAATCATAATAATAATTTGGATGATAATAATAATAACAATAATGAAAATGATGATAATAACGTATCATACTAATAGTAGACTAGCTAATAATAATAATAATAATACTTATAATAATAATAATAACAATAATGAAAATGTGAGCTAGGCTAGATTTTTATAGTGACGCCTGTGTGATATGTAATGGTTCATTTTCTGTGATGGTCTACCCTCAGGGGTAGAGGGAAGGAGGGAGGGAGGTTTCACAGCGCGGCATTGTCAGCTGAGGTGCAACCGGCCAATGATAACACGCGCCTCAGATTCTGAGCCAATGAGCGTTACGCTACCATACGCGTCTCGGCAGTCGGAGTAGTCACTAGTCAGTTCTTGGTCTTTGTACTAGTCAGGAGTCTGTTTCGAGAAAAAAAAGAGAAAAAAAACCATAATACCTAAATCCAATACCGACCAAATAATATACCGATACCGGTATACCGTTGCAATACTAATACCGATACCGGTATACCGGGAAACCAAAATACCGGTAATACCGCCGATAAAATACCGGTATTTCGGTATACCGGATACCGGTGCACATCCCTACCCCGGGCTGAGGCTGAGGCTGAGACCCTACTTGAACCACAACAGCAGATGTGAAAACATCCGCAAGTGCATCTTCCTAGATTCCTTCTTTACAGAAACTACCACGGTCCACGTGTAGATAATGTTGGCGTGCAGTGAGCGGCTGTGAGCCTGAGTGACAGTCGGTGTGTGTCGTGACAATCCCAATGATTGGGAATGAAGATTCCCGGAGCAGGCCAGCCAGCGAGGCAACAGGTGGCTCGCAACTGCTCAAGTGATCCTCGCAGCCCCCTGAACGGCATGAATAACAAACTGGTGTGAGAATAACTTCATACTTGAGGTGATGCATCTCGGGTCCTTTGGTGACAATTCTCACGATAAGGTAAGGGCCGCTCTAGCGATCTCACCAGCTACCCTTTGCCCGAGTAGCTACACTGCACAAATACGTACTGAAACACTGCTCCCTGGGTGAATAGTTGTTTGACAATGTATACCAATTATGATTTTGGGTAAAACATGGTGGAAACATTGAATGTAGAGTAGTAATCAAAGTAAAACATAGAACATTTCAAGCGAATGTGCCCTTGCCTAGAACACTACGTACCCTACCCTTATACTGAAACACTGCTCCTTGGGTGAATAGTTGTTTGACAATATATACGTCGGTAAATTTTCAGATGAACACCGAACTCACTTTGGTGGACGAAACTATTTTTTTCTGGTGTGTTTTTATGTGTTTTGAATGAATCTGCTAACCGTTTCTGTCGCAATTTTTTTTCTCTTTTTATATGCAAAAATGACAAAAAACAAAAACCTAAACCTAGCCTAATGTTTACGGTATTATTTTACGACGGCACCAAACTTCCCTACACAATTGGGAGCATGGTTTTTGTTTACCTTATTGTATTCTAAGAGACATTTTCTCTATGAGCTTTCCGTCGCAAATCAATAGTTTCGGAGATATTAAACATTTTAGGTGAGAGGAGGAATATGTCTCCTTGTATACAAAATGCCTCCCTCTTCCTCTTCTTGTGACCTGCATCGCTTTTGTGTGGTGTTTTATTAAACTTTTTTATTGGACCCAGTTAGGAAGTTAAAGGTTAGTCCTTGGGGACTTTCCCCCCCCATGGCGCGAAGCCCTTGTCCTCCCGTTCCTCAAACACAATAAATCCGGTACCCTCCCCCAAGATTACCGCCCCATTGCCCTTACTAGTTGCTAGTTGCCTATGCAAGTTACTGGAACGCATGATCAATCTCCGTCTTATGTGGTTCCTGGAATCCAAAAGTCTTCTCTCCCCTTCTCAGTTTGGCTACCGACATGGCCGAAGCACAGCTGACCCCTTAGCCCACCTGGAAACATACATTACCACAGCCTTTGCCCGTCACGAATCAGTCCTTGCTGTTTTCTTTGATTTAGAGAAAGCTTATAATACTGCCTGGCGACATCATATCCTCCACCAGCTAACCACTTTCGGCATAGCTGGTAACATGGGGGTCTTTCTCAAGTCCTTTCTATGTGATCGCTCCTTCAGAGTCAAAGTATCTTCCTCCACTTCTTCTACATTCACCTTTTTAGGTATTAAATCAATCAATCAATTCCTCCACTTCTTTGTCCTTCCCACAATATGAAGGTGTCCCCCAAGGAAGTGTCCTCAGCACTTCCTTGTTCCTCATTGCAGTAAATGGACTCGTCTCCACCTTACCACCTGGCGTCCGGTCCTCCCTTTACGTGGATGACCTAGCCATCTACGCTTCCGGCCCTTCCCTGGCACCCCTCCGCTGTCTCCTCCAATCTGCAATTTCCGCTGCTTCTTCCTGGGCTACTAATCATGGCTTTCGTTTCTCTCCCACAAAATCCTTCTCCATCCTTTTCTCTCGCTCTCGTGTATCACTCCCACCTCCGCTTTCTCTATATGACATACCTCTCAAGTATTGCTCCTCTGGAAATTCCTTGGCCTCACTTTCGACTCAACTTACCTGGAAGGCACATATCCTATCTCTAAAGGTAAATGCCCTTCGTCGCCTCCGCCTCCTACAAACTATCTCATATGTGTCTTGGGGTGCTGACCGCAAGACACTCCTCCATCTCCACACTGTCCTGGTCCTCTCCACTCTTGACTATGGATGTCATATTTATTCCTCTGCCTCTGCCTCCCTCCTCAGCCTCCTGGACCCTGTTCACCACCTAGGCTTCCGTCTGGCTCTAGGTGCCTTTCGCTCCTCCCCCGTTGAGAGCCTCTATGCTGAGTCGGGCCTCCGATCCCTCTCTCGCCGTGGAGCCCTCCTATCACTTCGGTGCTATGCTCGCCTTCATCAATTTCCTACTTCTAAGATTGCAGTCCCCCAATCTCTCCTCACAGTGATCTCCTCCCCTCGTTTGCCACCGCCCTTCCCTGTTCGCATGCGCACCCTTCTCTCCCACTCCTCCTTTCCTACTCTTAATCTTCTCCCTTTCTACGTTCATTCCTTCCCTCCATGGCTTATACCTTCCCCCCATGCCTGTTCTTTCGTCCCCACTACCTCTCCCAAGTCTACCATTCCTCCCATTGTCCTCCGCTCTCACTTTCTTGAACACCTTTCCACTCATTCCTCTAGCACCCACGTCTACACTGACGGTTCTAAATCCCACTCTGGTTCTGGCTTTGCTGTCCTCTTCCCCTCTCTTCATTATCAATACCAACTACTTATAGAATCCACTGTTCTTACAACGGAATTGTACGCCATCCTCTTCGCTTGAAACGCATACTTTTCTACCCATCCTGTTCCTTCACTATCTTCACTGATTCCCGCAATTCCCTTTCTCTTATACAATCTCTTCGCTCACTTCACCCTCTTGTTCGGGAGAACCAAGACTGGTTATTCTGACTATCCATACGCCACAAAATAATTTGCTTCTGCTGGGTACCGAGTCACATGGGTATCTCGGGCAACGAACGCGTTGATTCTTTGGCGCGCTCGGCCACTATGTCCCATTACCTCTGTTTCTCAAACTTGCCAGCCTCCGACTACTACCCTTCCTTTAAATCTTTCCTATTCGACCGCTGGCAATCCCCCTGGACCACTTTCTCTGCCAATAAACTTCGCCTGATCAAACCCTCTATCTCTCCATGGTCAAATCCTTACCACTCTAATAGACGTTGGGAGACTGCTCTCGCACGCTTACGCATAGGCCATACCAAACTCACACACTCCTATCTCATGTCACGCTCCTCCCCAACCCTCTGCACACCCTGTCAAGTTCCTCTCACTGTCCAACATGTCCTAATATCCTGCCCCCATCTTACTCCTGCCCGTTCCAGTTCCTTCCCTCATTTGTCCTCCCTTTCCCGACCTCCCTGTCTTGCGGACATTCTCCCGGAATCCCCCTCCTTCTCCCTGGAAAATGTAACCTCCTTCCTCCAACAAATCCACATCCTACATCTGATCTAACCATCCTGCTGTAACATTCCGTTCTTTCCCCTTCCCTCATCGTTTCACTATTATTCTTTAACCCCTCCCCTTTATATGCTTTGCCATAGTACCATATGACCTCTGATGTCTGGCACATTCCCCTTTTTTGGCATTAAATCAATCAATCATTGCACTTTCAGGCTTTCTATCTAATTGATACACAAAAAGTAATGGAAAATATGACTGCCTAGATATAGTTAACATCTAGACATTCTTTGCTGACTATTTATATCATAGAATAACATTCCCATCGCCGCATTATTCAAGGAAGTAACACGGTCTTGTTTTGTACACTGCACAAATATGCACTGGTTTTCTTGAAAAAATATAAAATTTTTGCATTATTTCCGAATTAAAGTACATTTCAAATGTATAAGGATCAATACTGTGCATATTAAACATAAAGAAAATACTTCACAAAGGGTAAAGTGTCCTTCAAAGTGATTGCTAACATAACTAGTCAGGCCCGGTTCACACCACGTTTTTGCTGGACGTAGTCTACGTGCATCTTGTCATCAGTGACTCACAGTACGTCACAGTGACGTCACTTCCTGCCGGTGTAATGTGAACACAGGCTCCCCGTGACCACCACATTGCTGGAGCAGTGATGACATCACTGACCTTGAGACGTGCGTCTCAGCTCACATTATTCGGAGCTCCCAATTCTTTCTTACGTGGCTGCGGGAGTGGCGGGGCGACGTCACTGATTGCCACGCCCACGTAGACACGGACAGCAAATACGTGTAGTATGAACCCCGCCTCAGACAGGATGGCGAGTCACCTCCACTCGCCTCCTTTCTTATAGGTGCCTTGCACGTGACACCACAGCCCTTGTTGTGGCTGCGACAGACGCGGGAGATGCGAGCTGGAGGACCAACAAACTCCACTTGCCGCCCGTGTTTGCCAGCTTATGGTAATTTTCCCCTACCAAATATATGTTTATCAGTATAAAAGGTATACTGTCATCTTCGGAAATGTTTGTTCTATAATATTATCAAATAAAAAACCGTAAAACACGCTAAATAAATGCCATTATGAGACACTCAAGAAATATGCTTGAACTTAATATTCACTTAAACTCTTCGCCATTTGTGCCATATGACCTCTGATGTCTGGCTCATTCACCTTTTTAGGCATTAAATCAATCAATCAAATCTTCGTCATTTAATACTTTGCGAGAAAATACTTTACATGGAGAATATCTATAGAAGCGGAATTTCATTAGCTTTCCATTGATATATTTCGTTATCTGATAAATGAATTAACAGCATGCATAAATTAGCGTTAACTAAATAAATAACATCATGAAATTGGTAATTTTTCCCGATTGATGGTGTTATTTATTTAGTTACGCTAATTTATGCATGCTGCTAATTCATTTATCAGATAACGAAATATATCAATGGAAAGCTAATGAAATTCCGCTTCTATTGATATTCTCCATGTAAAAAGTTTTCCCGCAAAATATTAAATGGCGAAGAGTTTAATAGAATATTAAGTTCATGCATATTTCTTGAGTCTCATAATGGCATTTATTTAGCGTGTTTTATGGTTTTTTATTTGATAATATTACAGAACAATTATTTCCGAGGATGACAGTATACCTTTTATACTGATAAACATATATTTAGTAGGGGAAAATTACCATAAGCTGGCAAACACGGGCGGCAAGTGGAGTTTGTTGGTCCTCCAGCTCGCTCCGACGGGCGGCATTTGGCGGCAGAAGACGGCGGCATTTGACTTGAAGACGCTAGATCGTGACATCAGTGCAAGGCACCTATACCTTGATGTAGGGGTGGAGGATGGAAGGGACTTGCAGTTGTCGTACTGTCATTTAATTAAAAGATTATATATATTAAGTAACATACAGAAAAAGAAAGAGAAAAATACACTGGTCAAAAGTATATAGAAAAATATTCATGTAGTATTGAGAGATTTAAAGTTGTCCACATTTTTTTTTCTAACCGGAGAACAGCACTACCACTCTGGCACTACCGTAAGGACACTGGCGGCAGAGACCATGAAATACAAGCCTTGATAACCAGTGTTGCCAGATGCAGGGAAATTTCCCTGTTTGAGGGAAAGTTTGGCTTCGAAAGGGGAAAAAAAGGGAAAAAATAAACCATTTGGTTCATCATAAATATATAATATATATATATATATATATATATATATATATATATATATATATATATATATATATATATATATATATATATATATATATATATATATATATATATATATATATATATATATATATACATACAAACCTTGATTTTCCGGACTAATAGGGGGGAGCACTGGTCCGGGAACCGCAAAAGTCCGGGAATCGCAAAAAAAAAAAAAAAAAAAAAAAAAAGTAAAAGTAAAAGTAAAAGTCCGATGCCATTACCCACCCCCGGACGTTTATCCTACTCTAGTATTTACTGTCCGGCAACCAGCAACCGACAATATCAACTACCCCGCCGCGGACTTTTACGTCTGCTGAGCATGCAGCCACCTGGCGGGAGGCAGCAGAAAGTGTTCAATAGTCTCAAGAGACGTTCCTGCACCAGGGGCAGTGGGGGTCAGGGGACTAACGGAGGCTGTGCAGGTGAACCGTGAGTGTCGTGTGCCCAAATGTAAACAATACCACCGCTGAGCATGCTGCCACCTGGCGGGAGGCAGCAGAAAGTGTTCAATAGTCTCAGAAATGTTCTTGCACCAGGGGCAGTGGGAGTCAGGTGACTGACGGAGGCTGTGCAGGTGAACCGTGAATGTTGTGTGCCCAAATGTAAACAATACGACCGCTGAGCATGCTGCCACCTGGCGGGAGGCGCGGACACTGACCAGGGGTGACAGGCGACGCTCGAACCGCCGGAAAACTTGGTCAATTTACGAACAGGACCAGGCATTTAAAAAAAAAAAAAAAAAAAAAAAAAAAAAATGCCCGAGACTGACATCCCCGAACCTCGGATTTTGTCCGGCAAATCCGATATCCGGGAAATCGAGGTTTGTGTATATATATTATATATATATATATATATATATATATATATATATATATATATATATATATATATATATATATATATATATATATATGTGTATTCATCTACAGGGAGGTCAGGGAGATCTATACGAGCATTCGGTATACGAGAATCCGATGATACGAGATGTGTAAATTAGGGTCTATTTTCAATATACGAGATAAAAAATCCAATGATACGACATTCAAACTGGGGTGAGTAAAATGATCAAGTTCAAAATGTGCGCCCTACCACTCCTGGGCTGGACAAAGGGGGATTTGATTGACCCCAGTGAGCTCACCCCTAGCAAGCCGTGACCTGAAGGGTAATTAAGCATATGGCGCGGCCAGACATTTAGACAGACATTTAGCAGGTGTGCGGCCCCAACCTTGGGACCGCAGTCAGGTCACCCCTAGCAAGCTGTGACCTGAAGGGTAATTAAGCATATGGCGCGGCCTGACCTTTAGTAGTAATTAGCAGGTGTGCGGCCCCAACCTTGGGACCGCTACACTACCTTTTCTTGTATCACGCGGCGTCCCCTACATTACGTCTTTTTTGCTTGTTATGCATGTTTTATGTTTAATTAATGTGCAGTTATGTTATTTTGTGTGCTATTTTCTCTTTCAGAATGCTTTTTCTACAGAATAGGTAGTACAGTGTGGGTAATATAGACGCTGTGTGTTTGTTGTGTTTGCTATAGTTTATTTTAGCTTGAAAAATTATTATTATTATTTTTTTTTTTTTTTATGGTCCTGGAACCAAACCTATATTTTACCATTAGTTATGTGTTTCGTTATACGAGATTTCGCTTTACGAGTATGCCAGGTGGAACCTAACTGCTCGTATCTTCGGGACCTCCCTGTAGTTGTATTTTACAGGGCCAGAGCAATGCTCGTATGGCCCCGTCTCCATATCAATTTTTTTTTAACATTCATCCTTAGTGCTTCGTTTTGGCCGAAGTCAGCACCCCGGAGAGCAGGTCACAACCCCCGGCTAACACCCGGTACCCATTCACTGCTGGGTGGACAGGGGCTCGGGTTTTAAGGAAACAGCCCATATGTTTCCGCTCCGCCCGGGGATCGAACCCGGGACTTCTCGGTTGTGAACCGAGCGTGCTTCCCCTACACTACGGAGTATCTTGTGTGTGTGTGTGTGTGACAGGGAAAATCTGAGGTAAAAAGGAAAATTTTGACTTGCAGAGAGGGAAATTTTAGCTGGTGGATCTGGCAACACTGGTGATAACTGATAAGTCGGAAACTCACGATAAGGTAAGGGCCGTGCCCCGCCCTGACACAACTGTTTGAAGGTTGGTAAAGGGGTAAATTTACGGTTTAGGTCATCCGGGTCCCGCTTTTTCGAGGCTGAAACTTAGCTCCTGAATATTGTTGATGGGCTTTGAATGAATCTGGTATTCGTGTTTGCCGGTGTTGCATAAAATAGGTAACTACGCGAAATACGTCGTGCCTTACCTCACACCCCCGCCGTTCCTTACTTATTTACCACAAACTACTCCTTTATAAGTGATTAACCAGGACGTGTATGGTACTGTGGTTCCTGGAGGTACTGGAGGAGACAGGAGAGAAGGGAAGAAGGCATTAGTGTAGTGATTAGCAAAGGTGGGCACCAAACCGTTAATCCGTTAATCGTTAATTAACGAAGTTAACATTTTCGTTAACGATTTAACTTTTAAGTTAAATTTGGAAATCATTATCGGACTAATTAACTTCCGTTACATTTAACTTCCGTTAACTC
The DNA here is from genome assembly GCA_016584305.1 of Chionoecetes opilio. NCBI lineage: Eukaryota > Metazoa > Arthropoda > Malacostraca > Decapoda > Majidae > Chionoecetes > Chionoecetes opilio. The sequence continues at coordinate 942,339 of JACEEZ010009831.1, read as the reverse complement.
AAGTCCGCTAACCCAAAAATTTCATAAAAACTGGTAAACGTTTAAAAGTTTCTATTATTTTCAGATTTTCAATACAGATGTAGAGTCTTAGCATATTTAATATTGTACGCGTCATTTTTCCAACCCCGATATAACACCACTTATTATTATAAATAACTTTTCAATTAAACTTCAAATTGTGAGTTCAAAATGATATTTTTTAGTTTAATACTAATATTGTGTTTCATTTTAAGTGTTTTTTCACCCTTTTCTGGCTCTTAAAGCCTTTAAAAACCTAAAACAGGGCCAAAACTATGAGATCAGCCTTTTTTAGGTTTTTTAAAAAGTTAAAACTATAAAATCTGCCTTTTTTTTAACTAATGCAAAAAATACCTATAGTTTTTGGGTTCTAAAGTCCTTAAAAAAACCCATACAGGCTAATTTTATAGTTTTAGCACTTTTCAAAGGTGTTTTTAGGTGGTTTTAGAGCAAAAACTGATTTTTTTTCTTTTCTAGAATAAAAATTAATGTTAACGGTTTATCGATAACTTCCGTTACATTTTTAAAGAATTAACTGATTAACGGTTATCGAAGTTAATTTTTTGGATAACGGATTAACGGTTAACGAAGTTAACGTTTTGATTAACGGCGCCCACCACTGGTGATTAGTTAGTAAGAGCAAGGCATTGAGTGATCTAGCTCTGTACACGACTTATGTCTATGTTAAGTGTGCTTATATGTATGACAAGGTAGGTGAAGGTGTATCGTGTTAAAAACTTCCATCTCTGTCTCTCGATTCGTCTTCCTTGTGACCTTTGACGCTTAGTATCCCTTCATAGATCCTCTTCAAACTTCGTCTCCTTCGTTAACAGGTTTGTCAACTCTTCCCTTGTCTATTTCACCTGGGATTCTAAAACAATTTCATTAGTTTTGGTCTTTGTGAGTGAGGGCGTCAGCTGATGGTTGTGTGACTAGTATTATACGTCAATCCCTTTTCTCCTGTCTCCTCCAATACCTCCAGCAACCACAGTACCACACACGTCCTGGTTAATCACTTATAAAGGAGTATTTTGTGGTAAATAAGTAAAGAACGGCGGGGTGTGAGGTAAGACACGACTTATTTCACGGCGTACCTATTTTATGCAACACCGGAAGTCAAATTTTTGGTAAAATTCTAGAGTCCTTTCCCGCCCTGGTATTATCTTACGATAGGACCAAACTTCCCTACACAATTCGAGAGAACTGAAACTCGAAAATGCCAGTGGTCGCTGGCAGTTTTAACTCTTAACACTTAAACTTAACACTTTTTAACACTTAAAACACAAAAGTATAATACTAAGAATGATTTTCTTCTATATGTATATTGTATAGAAGCCTGATTCTGTAAAACATGTATATAACCAAATAACCAAGCAGGTTATAGTTGAGGAGGCGATGGAAATGTTACTCTATGATATTACAGGAGAACCTCGTTTAACCGGCATTTAAAACAACGGCAGCCTCAAAACAACGGCACTAATCGACCCAGGCTTTTTTTTTTTTTTTTTTTTTTTTTTTTTTTTTTTTTTTTTTCCACTGATAAACTCTGGAACTCTCTTCCTGTTTCTATTTTTCCACTTTCCTATGACTTACATCTTTTCAAAATAAGAGTAACAAGACACCTCCCGAACTAAATTGGCTCACCCCTCTTTTTTATTTTATTCTCTTACTGTCTTCTTTATAGGGACTGGCAACTAAGCGGGCTTTGTATTACCCAATTTTGTTGTGCCCTTGGCCGGTTCCTTGTGATAAAAAAAAAAAGGGGATTTTGGGCGATTCCATAAGAGTAACTCTCAAAACAACGGCAAAATGAGTTATCCGGCATGCGCTCCCCCCCGTGGGTGCCGGATAAACGAGGTTCTCCTGTATATAGTCAATAACGAATGTTTAGAAGTTAACTCTACCTAGGCAGTCATATTTTCCTGTTATTATCGTGTATCAATCAGATAGAAAGCCTGGAAGTGCAATGAGTCGACGCGTGAAGTAGCAATGTTTTGATTCAATCTCCCCGCCACAATTTCCCCCGCCACCACTCCCCGCCGCGGCATGCCGCCTCCACAATTATAACCTACATTGTCGCAGCAACAGAACGATTTCGGCATTCTATATTCTTCTTTTTTCCAAAGCATTGCTTATTGTATTTTGACAAGCGTTTGCCAGACGCAGCAGTACTGTCTTAGAAAACGGTGTGAACATCGCCCCAATAAAACATGCTACAATATACATGTAAAAAATATATTAAGCTTTGATACTCGAGGCGAGTAATTTGCGTTAAATTGCTATTATAGAACGTTCCATCGTAATGCATGTCATCCATATAATTAGTAGAACAACAGAAGAACTATATTTTTTGGTATTCAGATGCGGTGCATCAATATTTATCGCGAAATAGATTTATCAAAATACGAGTCGCGGACCCAAAACACAGTAGACCAACCTTTGAGTTAAAACTGCCAGCGACCACTGGCATTTATCGAGTTTCAGTTCTCTCGAATTGGGAGCATGATTTTTGTTTACCTTATTGTATTCTAAGAGACATTTTCTCTTTGAGCTCTCCGTCGCAAATCAATAATTTCGGAGATATAGAACACTAGCCGCAAAGCCGCCCTCCGGGCGGACTTTTTGGCTAGCTCCTGCGGAGGGCTATTGGTGGGCCACCACCTGTGTTTGGTGGGCCTAAGGCCCACCAAACACAGACTCTCCATATAGCCCCTTCTAACTTTCCTGAAATCATGGATGTAGAAATGTATGTATTAACGCCAATCCATTCACATCACCCCCAACCCATTCACTCACCCATTACCCATCACCCCCCACCCATTCACTCACCCATTACCCATCACCCTCAACCCATTCACTCACCCATTACCCATCACCACACCCATTCACTCACCCATTACCCATCACCCCTCACCTATTCCCTCACCCATCACCCATCACCCCCAACCCATTCACTCACCCATCACCCCACACCCATTACCCATCACCCCACCATCACCCTACATCAAGGTTTCCTCAATTCTCGCAACCCATTTATTTTTCTCACAATTCTCGCTAATAGGCTGCTAAAAAAAAAAAAAAAAGTGATCGGATCATCCTATAAGTGGGCTTAAAACCTTCCCCTGGTCAACCCGGTTCCAAAAATGTGCCATATGATGGGATTCCGCCACATGGGGCGGCACCTATCGCGGACAGACAGACACACGCACACACACACTTTCGCTTATATTATTATAGATTTTAGGTGGGAGGAGGAATACGTCTCCTTGTTTACAAAATGCCTCCCTCTTCCTCTTCTTGTGACCTGCATCGCTTTTGTTTCGGAGTAAATTTTTCGTGCGCACCCGTGGCTACGAGGTTAATCTCGGGGTTTGGTATTTTATTAAACTTTTTATTATTGGACCCAGTTAGGAGGTTAAATGTTAGGTAAGGTAAGGTTAGGTTAGGTTATGTTCAGGTTAGGTTAGGTAAGGTTCAAGTAAGGTTCAGGTTAGGTTAGGTAAGGTAAAGTAGCCAGGGTGCGCACGGAAAACATGCTCCGAAACATGAGGATGGATATAGCCTTGTTAGAATCAGTGCAGAGAAGGATGACCAAAATTATTCAAGGGATGCGTAACTTTAGTTATGAGAAGAGATTGAAGCTATTAAACTTACACTCACTCGAGAGATGCAGAGTAAGGGGCGATCTGATAGAAGTTTTTAAGTGGATAAAGGGATTTAATAAAAGAGAGGTAGGAAAAGTTCTTACAGCTATTAACCAGGGTAGAACAAGAAGTAACGGATTCAAGCTGGAAAAGCGTGGATTAAAAAAAAAAAAGGAAAAAACTGGTTCACAAATAGGGTGGTGAATGACTGGAATGGACTCAGTAGACAGGTAGTTAGTGCGGAGTCATTGGGGAGCTTTAAAGAGGGGCTGGATAGGTTAATGGATGTGGATGTAGGTAGTGTTAGGCAGTGGTGGGCGCCGTTAATCAAAAAGTTAACTTCGTTAACCGTTAATCCGTTAACCAAAACATTAACTTCGATAACCGTTAATCAGTTAATTCTTTAAAAATGTAACGGAAGTTATCGATAAACCGTTAACGTTAAATTTTATTCTAGAAAAGAAAAGAATCAGTTTTTGCTCTAAAATCACCTAAAAACACCTTTGAAAAGTGCCAAAACTATAAAATCAGCCTTAATGGTTTTTTTTAAGGGCTTTAGAACCCAAAAACTATAGTTTGTTTTGCTTTAGAGTTAAAAAAAAAAGGCAGATTTTATAGTTGTAACTTTAAAAAAAAACTAAAAAAGGTTGATCTCATAGTTTTGGCCCTGTTTTAGGTTTTTAAAGGCTTTTAGAGCCAAAAAAGTGTGATTTTTTTTTTTAAATGAAACACAATATTAGTATAAAACTAAAAAAAATTGGGTTTAGCGGACTTGAGTTAACGGAAGTTAAATGTAACGGAAGTTAATTAGTCAGATAATGATTTCCAAAGTTAACTTAAAAGTTAAATCGTTAACGAAAATGTTAACTTCGTTAATTAACGATTAACGGATTAACGGTTTGGTGCCCACCTTTGGTGTTAGGTAACAGGAATTACCACATGTAGGCCTCACGGCCTCTTGTAGCTTCCTTATTTTCTTATGTTCTTATGTTCTAAAAGCGATGCAGGTCACAAGAAGAGGAAGAGGGCGGCTTTTTTCCTCCAGACCTTCACAGATCCCTTCAGATACCTCTAAAACGTAATTATAAAGTGTGGGAAGAGATAAAAAAAAGGGAAAAAATACTAATCTAACCTTAATATAACCTAACCTAACCTCACTATAACCGGTATTATTTTACGATAGGACCAAACTTCCCTACCTACACAATTGGGAGCATGGTTTTTGTTTACCTTATTGTATTCTAAGAGACATTGTTTCTTTGAGCTTTCCGTCGCAAATCAATAGTTTCAGAGATATAGAACATTTTAGGTGGGAGGAGGAATATGTCTCCTTGTTCACAAAATGCCTCCCTCTTCCTCTTCTTGTGACCTGCATCGCTTTTGTTTCGGAGTAAGTTTTCCGTGCGCACCCGTGGCTAGGAGGTTAATCTCGGGGTTTGGTATTTTATTAAACTTTTATTATTGGACCCAGTTAGGAGGTTAAATGTTAGGTAAGTTAAGGCTAGGTTCAGGTTAGGTTAGGTAAGGTTCAGGTTAGGTTAGTTAAGGTTAGGTTAGGTAAGGTAGCCATGGGTGCGCACAGAAAACTTACTCCGAAACAAAAGCGATGCAGGTCACAAGAAGAGGAAGAGGGAGGAATTTTGTAAACAAGGAGACGTATTCCTCCTCCCACCTAAAATGTTCTATATCTCCGAAACTATTGATTTGCGAAGGAAAGCTCAAAGAAAAAATGTCTCAGAATACAATAAGGTAAACAAAAACCATGCTCCCAATTGTGTAGGGAAGTTTGGTCCTATCGTAAAAATTTACCAAAATTACTAACCTAACCTCAATATATCCTAACCTGATAATATTCTAGTTCTTGGTATCTTTTTTTTTTTATCTATCCATCTAGTATATTTTTTTGGTGTCCAGGGTGGGGATAATGTAGGGGGCAGGTGGGTTTGAAGGGGGCATCTCTCCCCCCAACCAACGGCGGTTGTACTGTGGAGATACGTAGTACATAGGAAGTGGTGCGTGTATTTACCTAGTTGTAAAATACAGGAAAACAGCTATGCTCGTACTGTCCCGTCTCCAAATCTACTATTATCCAGTTTGCCTTTGAAGTCCTGAATACTTCTTGCATTAATCACTTTTGCATCAAGGTTGTTCCAGGCTTCTATGCTTCTATACGGGAAGCTGTATTTTTTTATATCCCTCTTGTATGTTGTCCTTTTCAATTTCTTCTCATGACCTCTTGTACTTCTGTCGTCCCACACAAACAGATAATTTCTATCAATTTTTTCCAGACCCATTGATGCTCTATACACTGCTATAAAATCTCCCCTTTCTCTTTTTTTCTCAAGTGTTGGGAGTTTTAGTCTTGGAAGTCTTTCTTCATATGTTAAATCTCTCAGGCTTGGAGCCATTTTTGTGGCTGCTCTTTGTATTTTCTCAATCTTCCTTATATCCTTCTTTTTATGTGGTGACCAAATCACTGCCGCATATTCCAACCTTGGTCGAATCAGAGATGTTATCAATTTCTTGATCATCTCTTCATCCAGATATTTGTGTGTAACTCCATGCGAGAAAGCACCAAATATTGGCTAGGAAAAATTAGTCAGTGTCCCAGAAAATAACCACGCAGTCCGCGTCCATTTATACCGGCGTGAGCCCTGTACCGCCGCGACTAGGTATGGTGGGGGCACATAATGGTCCATAACAAGCTACTCTCGGGCACACGGGACTCGAACCTGGGATTAGCTCATCGATATTGACCCTTGATACGTCTTTGTAGTATTCAGCGGGAGACACTTAGCGAAAACACGTCAAAATATGCCATTTTACCAAGGTCAGTCATATATTTCAGGGAGAATATTACACTGAAAGGCTAATATGGCGCAATGTATTATCGTCCCACCTATATTTATCACTAACAATACTCCTATTGTCACTAATATGCCATAAATAAGGTATTTAATGGTAAAACTCACCTTTTTTTCCATTAAATAAGTCTACATCGATAATAAACAGTAAACATGGCTGCCTAGTTGGTTCCAAATTTAGGTGACAAATGAATAAGCTCTAAGCTTTGATTTAAATATTGACATTGAAATTTATGGTATGCTAATGTAACTAATAATACATATGTATTATATTATTATTATTTTTTTTTTTTACAGCTTCTGATTTTTGGGCCGAGGCAAAGTTAGTCTTTGGCCAAGGATCTGCCTACATATCAAGCGACACAATGGCCAGCCAGCAGGCCCCTGATGCTGTCAGTGAGGATGAGATTACCCTTTTGAAGTTGATGAAGATGGCCCATGGCATAGCACGCTCTGTCCTGTACGAGGTCTTTCTCTGGGGAACGAAACAGAAACCAGATGAATCTGTGGAGCACTACTTGCGTATAACCAAGGAATACTCCAACAAAGATTACAGGGATTGGTTTGACAACTATCACCGAAAACTTATGTCAGATAGAAACTTAGAATGTACATTTGATGTAACGCTTTTATCCAAGGTCATTCAGCATACTTGTGATAAACTGGACGAATCTTGCCAAGTTTGCCCAACAGAAAATGACACTACACTAGGATTGCTTGTGAAGAAAGTCAAAGACTTCCGCAATGACAGCAGCCATAATTTTTTTGGAATTTCAATGGAAGAGTTGTTCTTGAAAGCCAATAACTTGATGGATCTGCTCAGGAAAACGTTGACTGTGGCTGGGAAGATATATGAAAAGAAGGCTGAGAGAGAAATAGAAAGAATGGAGGAAGACATCAAAAGTGTCAGAGACCAGAATTTAGTAACATCAGAAATCAGTTATTATCAAGTTGTTTTGCAGAATGAGAGATGGAAAGCTAATTTGAAGAAGGATGGTGCTGAAGAATTAAGAGAACGGTATGAACAACTTAGCCAGATCAATCCTGTTTCTTTCTTGGAAGGCCAGGGAGTGCTTCTTGATGTCAGCATGGTCTTCACACAAATTGAGGTTGAAAATGCTGGGCAGAAGGAAAAAGGTCTTCAAATTCCATGCCATGAAATTTTGACATTTTGCAGAAACAATGCAACAGTGAAGCATGGAAGCATGGGACTAAAATCCTAAGTCCTGAAGTATATCTAATCGAGGGCCCGGGAGGGGCTGGCAAGACCACCCTAATGAAGTATATGAAGGCTGTATGGTTGAATCAGCGTGAATCCATACTAGGTCTTCAGGAATTTGATCTCGTTTTGTATATGGAGTGCAGGAATCCTTCACTGTCATCTTTATCTCAGCTTCTTTGTCAGTTGATGCCAAAGACAAATGCAAGATATTTTAGAGAAGGTGAGCTTTTAAAGTTTACCCTTAATCTGAAGACACTCATTCTAGTAGATGGGCTGGATGAACTTAATTCTTCTTCCGAAAAACTTTTTAAGGACATAATAAATCAAAACAACAACAACCTAGTAGTATTCTGTACATCTCGTCCAGAAAAAGCGAGACATTTTAAATTGCATGTTCCCTCTACATTCCATACTGCACACCTCAAGATTATTGGCATTGATGATAGCAAAAGGGAAGAATTCATTAGGAAATATCATGGAGAGATGCAGAAGCATGGTAGGAGCATGCAGGATACAGAGAGTCTCATAAGTTATATCAAGCGATCTGAATCTCACCTCAGAAATCACTACCGACTGCCCATAAATTTGGTATTGCTCACATGGCTATGGGCTGATGATCCTGGCTCTGTGACTCCTGTAACAACCTCCAGTGAACTGTACATACAGATACACAAGCTCATGAAGAAAAAACTTCTGGAAAGATTGGCCCACCATGAAGATGCTTCTGGTATTGATCTGCAAGATTTGGAAAAAAAACTTAAGAGAGTTATGTGTAGTGTATATAAAGCAGCTCTGGATTCTCTAAATAAAGATGCAATTGAAAGTTTATTGCCAGAGTGTGTTGATCAAATGGAGGTCACTTGTAAAGCCAACAACTTGCCATTCAGAGAGACTATGTCTGCCTTTTTTGTAATTAGGCTTGTGGAAGGAAAGGACAATATTAGTGTACCACATAAACTTCTTCATGATTTTTATGCTGCACAATATGTAGTGCAAAACTTATTCAATGAAAACCAAGAAAGTGAGTATAAGGCTTTTTATCAGGAACTAGTTGTATTTATAGAAAAGAAGAATTTTAATCCTGTAAAGGAACAGAAGGTTCTCAGTAAGGCTGCAGAAATGGCACAGATCGCCACAGCTCCTAAGCCAGTCTCCCTGAAAGCTTTGATCGATGATCTTTGCTTAAAAGAGTCTAAACAAAGGAATAAGTACCATAAACAAATTAATAAGTATCAGAGCATGCTGCTGCACGTAGCAGGGATAGTTTATGCCTTGCATGGATCACAAGTTCAAGAGCAGATTGGTATGGAAATTGTTCAATTGCTAAAGGATTCAGAACTAGGTATAGAAGATAATAATCAATGGTTTGATCTATTTAAACTGACTAAAAATGACTCTGATGTCATCAGGCATGCTTCTAACTACATCTCTGAAGCCATAACGGTCACTGATGAGCGTGTGGAAGCAGCCTCTCGCTTGTTACTTACAGGGAGACCCAAAGAAATAGCACTTGATATTACCAGAAAAGCCCAGAGTACTCCAGACTTACAAAGTTTATTGAAGAGAATTGCAAACTGTGGATCACTACTAGATCTGGCTTTCTGGGATGACTTCTGGAACCCTGGCCCATTACCCAGCAATGATCATGAACTGAGGATTATCTCACAAAGGTAAATAACTTGTTTTGTATGGCTTACTTTTTAACTGATCATGTTGCATGCATATTGTTAAGTCCATGATGATAGCATTAAAATCAATGAGTTGAATTAGAGGTTTTAAGTAAACCCTCGTGATAGCAAGATATAAAACACTATGAGATGCAAACAAAAATTCTGAGACAACACCTATATAAAACAGATATCATACCTTATTTAGATTTGGCCGCCATCCATCTGGAAGTAGTCACTCTGTGCAGCAATACAGTGCTCCCGGCACTTCTGTCATGATTGGAATGTTCTCTGGAAGACCTGTTCTTAAAGTAAACTGTATCTAGCACCATCTGCGATTCATACTGGATTTTTTCCATGGTGTCAAAACAGCAACCCTTCAACTTGAACTTCTTCATGGGGAAGAGGAAGAAGTCACAGGGAACCAAATCTGGTGAGTAGGAGGGATTGGGATATTACTGGCACGGCCACTCACTTGCAAAGACAGACAATCTGTGAGAGTATGATCATGTCGCACTAGTCACACTCACATGGGCAACCTCTTTAGTACCTCCCCACACCGTTCTAACTAATTTGATAATGCCACAGCATCAAAAGCAAGCCAAATATCTAATGCAAGCAAGCAAGAAGAGACTAGTATAGACATGTAAAAATAAAGGTATTAGAGGCTGAAATAGATGAAGCAAAATGCAGTACACTTGCCTCCTGCCGCCACCTAAGAGGATAATGTAAGATGTGACAATCACCCTCAACATCAAAATATATGATTGAATAAGAAGAAATATTATCTCATATGATATGACTAATAAGTTGACATGGTATGACTTAGTTATGTGTGAGTAATACCAGTTTACAGCTAGTGAAAAGCTGTACCTGCAAGTATCTCAAAACAAGTTACACGGCCACCTCGATTTACGAATGGGTTACGTTCCTGAAAAACTGTTTGTAAATCGAAAATTCGTAAGTCGAATGTATTTTTCCCATTTAACCCCATTATTTAATTTGAGATACGTTCCTCTTTGGACCGAAACTCCCTACCTTAGATAACACTAAAGTCGCCAGGACAACTTTTTTTTTCTTCGATTTACAGACTTGTGGTGGTGTTAATACTTCCCTTATTACATCCATGTTATCTACGGTACACAGTCTGGTTTCTGTTTATCTTATTGGATTCTATGAAACTTTCTCTATGAGCTTCCGTCGCAAATAATTACTTTTGGAGATAATGACATGTTGTTCATAGGGAGGCGAGAGACAAGTGTTTACGAGCGCCTCACTCTTCTTCCTCTTGTGACCTGCATCGCCTCTGTTCTTCCCTTACCGTGGACACTTTTTTAATGCACTCAAAGGGGTAGCACTTTTAGCACTTGACATAATCTTCTCCTTGTCCTTCTTAATAGTTACGACAGTCGACGGGAAGGGCTAAACCAATTAGCCATGTCCTTCACTCGCACGCCTTCATCAAATTTCTTGACAATCGCTATCTTAAACTCTAGTGTTATGGCTTTTCTGGCTTTCTTGGGCTTAGAACCACCCACACTAGCACTGGCACCATGCTTGGGAGGCATTATTCACTGAAATAATCACTGAAATGTCTGATTATACACAATAATGTTCATAAACACAGCACGACCGGTCGGAGAATATGTAAACAAACAATCTTGAGCGTCCCCGCGTGTGGATGTGCTGAGCCAATGGTTCTGTTTACTGAACTTTTTACAATATTTAGGTGTTATAACTATTCTTACTATTTATGTATTACATTTTTTTAAAAATTTTGTTTATGAATTTACGAACTTTTGTTCGTAACTTCGAATTATTCGTGTGTAAACCGAATTTTGGGACAAAATAATTTTGTTCGTATCTTCAAAAATTCGTAAATAGAGTGTTCGTAAATCGCGGTATGAGTGTATATAAATTTGAACTCCTACTCCTTCATAATTTTTCAACCAATTGAAATTAAAAAAACACTCTACAATGCACAGACCTTTCTGATTGATGAAATCATGACCTTTTCTTTATATCTAAGAAGATTGAATTGTGCTAGATTTTTTTCTTCATTTTTTGAGGGTTGAGAATGAAACTGAAAATATAAAGTTTATATTTCGCAAACAGTTGACTTTCACTAAAAAAATTCACCATTGCTTGCTTTGATGGTATAAACCAGGTTATGATACCATACCAATTTCAGGCATGTTGAGCAAACAGTATAGGAGGAGATATTTGAAAATTGAAAAAAATAGTTGAAAATTGTATAATGGTAAAAAAAAATATGGGTCACAGATTGAAATTTTTGGGTTAGAATTGATGTGTATGATATCCCTTTATTCTAGTATAAGTATCATAGCACTAACCCCATAAATAAATAAGAAAGCAAAAACAAACCGGGTGATCTAAAACCGCTCGAGTCGTTCAAAACACCTTGTTTGGCTTGGTCTCAGTTGCCGATTTCCCGAGTTTAACAAAGAATTTGATGTTTGTTCGCTACTCAAGTTTAGAAATCCATACTGAACTTGCAAATGAGCATGTGAATGTGGTTACAAAATCACATGCAACAAATATCCCAGTGCTCACAGCATGATGCCATGTGGCACATAAAACCACTACTGTTACTGATAACATCACATTCATGGTCGTCCACCACTCATTTTATTTCCAACAGGGACTGTCTTGCAACTTTTTGATCGCACCTCGTACACACTATTCATATGCTCTTGTGAGCAAGATAAATGTGCCATGAACTGGTTAAGTTTCTGTAAAAAATTGTTTTGGGTACAATAGTGTTGTAATGTAGGTAAAAATTTAACAGATAATATCTATAAGATAACCATATTTTTTGAAAAATAGTGCAAACGGAAAAAATGACTTGAAATGACACTCTATCCCTCACTCAGCAGATATTTCCTAACAGCGTTATTACAAACTCCATATTAATCCTATGCACAAAGCCTAGCTTGCACAGCCGCTTGTTTTTACCGTAAATGCCAAGATAAGTCAATTACTACCTACAATATCTAACCAATACAACTCATTCTCAAATTTTGATCACTTAACTGATATAGAAGTAAAATCAATGGCTAATGACCATAACACTACTGTACATACAGGCTGTATTTACTTGTTGTGATATACAGGAAATTAATTACATTCAACGCTCAGCTATCGCGCTTTTGGCTATCACATTTCACAGCTATAGCTAGAACCTCAAACTCTGCACACCTCAGCTATATCACATAATATAATCACTGCTATCACACACCTCAGCTATATCACATACATAATCACTGCTATGATACACCTCAGCTATATCACATAACATAATCACTGCTATCACACCGAAAGTGGCGGAAAATACTGTAACATTTGAAATTTCTGATGCAAATATCATATTTCTGATAAATGTTGCATTTAAATTTGAGCAGATGCAGGCTTGGGAGGATGGTGTGTCACGTGAGTGGAAGTATTCTGGCTGAGATTATCACCTGTCATTATGGCACCATTCTTTGCTTGGCTATTACCAGTGACGAGGCTGCACAGGAACTCATGTTCAACCTTAGCAACAGGAACCCAAACTTCAAGCTTATGGCACTTGGTAAGTACTTACCTTTGTTGCAAGTATATCTTTCTTTGCATCCTCTGAAGTACTAGCTTGAAAACATGAATTTCTTTTATGAATATTTGGCTCTCAATGACTGGACCAGAATAACCAACCTGTCAGTTTTGTAGAATGGATTCCACCGAACTCCACAAAGTTGATAAGTTAATTTAATATACGTAGTTCATTGAAGTTCAGAATGCCGAGTTTTTTTGAAAAAACATAACCAGGCATTTTATAACATGTCACTATGAATATTTGAAATAGTTTGCAGTATTTTCACAGTAAGATAAGAATAAAGGATGGACTGGATTGTATTTGTACTATAACCAGCTACTTTAAAGCTTACTCTGTACAGCTTTATTTGTTTCCTATACAAATCCATGCAATGAATAAGTGGTAAGAACTCCATTAGAATATTCTTTGATGTAGAGGGGACTGGTCAAGGAACATTAAAAGCTACTGTAAAAAAATATTATATATCTTGCACTTTACAAGTACACCCTACCGGTGTACCGCCCACCCTAAATCTTGTTTACTGAGGAATCTTGCTGCAAATTTAATGAGTTATTTAGGGCTAAGTAGAGACTGTAAAACATAAGTTTCATTCAGATCTGTCCAATATATTTTGGACAAATAATAAAAATGTGAAAAAAGAGGAAAATTCGGCTGGTGTAAATTGCTTTCAACTCATAGGATTATTGATGCATTTCTTTTATTATTTAACTTTTAGCTCTTCTACTTATAAAGAACAATTATATGGTGTGTTATTTTTCTATCTTTGTTTATCACTGAGAAAAAAAAAAATCTGAAAATATTGAAAAATTTCCCCCCAAAAATGTTTGAAACACTAGTGCCATGTTCGTAATTGACACAAACAAAAATGTCCACCATACTTTTCTTCGTTTTTTATGCAGCTATCCATTGATATCCTCAAATGTAAAGATCGGATAAAGAATGATGAAGGAGAAAGAAATTGTATTAGAATAACTTACATTTTTCAGAAACGAGTCGTAATTTTTTTTTTTTAGTTTGATGAAGTGTTACGTCAGTAAACCTTATAAGGGTCTTGGAAATAAATTCCATTACATTTTTGAGGTTATTATGAATGTTTGCAGTAACTCAGACACACCTGGTCCCCTCCTGCAGGGCAGGATATTACCTAGTCACTCAGGGTAAGGGTCATTGTCGCTAGTTTTGTGCACTTTTCAGAACATACCAGATTAGTATTCTCAATCAATCAATCATTGGGGGCATACGCCGGGGGGCGCGTCGCCTCGCCCACCCTACGACGCCACTCCCGGGGGTCACCACGCGCGAGTTCCCATGCAGGCTCCTTTCCCATACGAAGCAGCTCTCGACAAGAAACATCAACTTGCCCCAGCCACGAGCCTTGTGGGCGACCCCTTGGCCTCCTCCACGCCGGATTGTCTCTTACAGATACAACCCGATGGGAAGGATCGGTTTCAGGGTAGCGTGCCACATGCCCATATAGCCGAAGTTGGCGCTGACGGACTATGCAGGTAATAGGCCTCGATTCAGTCTCACGGTGCAATCGCTGATTTGACACGTAATCATCCCAGCGATACCCCATGATTCTGCGAAGACACTTATTACCAAAGGCATTGATTCATCTCTTCAAGTCACTATTTAGTGTCCATGTCTCACAACCATAGAGTAAGACAGGGATCACAAGCGACTTGAAGATCCGGATCTTTGTCCTCCTGCACAGGTACCGACAACGCCAAATACTCCCGCTGAGCGAGTCCATAACACCGTGGGCTATGCCAATCCGTCGTAAGACTTCTTGCCGTGACCCGCCGTCATTATGGACTGCGCTACCAAGGTATGTAAAACTTTCCAAGATCTCAATGTCCTCGCCACATGCATGAACAGACTGTACTGCTTCATCTAGTAAGTCTCCAAATACCTGGACCTTGGTCTTGAGCCAGGAGACCTCAAGTCCCAAAGGCTTTGCCTCCTCGTGCAGCGCCTCGAGAGCCATCACCAGGACCTCCAGCGACTCAGCAAAGATTACTGCATCATCGGCAAAAACAAGATCAGTGATCTTGGTGTTGCCGACGGATGCTCCACAATCACTTTGATCTACAACCTTGTCCAATACCCAGTCCATACAAGCGTTGAAAAGTGATGGGGCAAGGACTCACCCCTGCCTCACTCCTGTATTCACAGGAAAGAAGCTGGATACACCTGCCCCACACTTCACAGCACTCGCAGTCCCAGAATACAGACCAGTTATCAAACCACTAGTCCAAAGATGATGTAGATGTTATTTTCTTATTCTTCTTCTTAGTATTCTGATGGCTCAGAATCACTTCTTTTTCGTTTTTATGTGCTTTTGGGTGTGTTAACGGGTTCCTGACTCAATAAGGATATTATTATGAGGCTGAGAACCTCTAACCCAAGATACTGCAACAATACCCTTCCTTATCAGCGGCAACAAAGCCACTGAACTCTGATGCGCTCCCGGTAACTGCTTTACATTCTCGCACGCATTGCCAGACGTATAAGTAATCATTCAAATGCATCAGAAAACTCAAAAATATCATTATAATTGATATTTTATTGTCAAAACTGATGCAAACAAATGAGGCGTGGCGCTCGTGTGGTGCGGGGTGGGGTGGGGGGGGGGGCGAGGGAGCGGGAGGTTAAAATCCCTTTAAATATCTTTATTTTGGAAAAACTATTTACCAGTGTGTTGCCCAAGGCCACAGCTTCCATTATATGACTTAAACTGATTATTTTTTTTTTTCATGAATTTTCATTTTCATTCAGGGTTGGCAACTTAACCCTTAACCCTTAACACCTAGAACTTAATCCCTTTACACACACTCGCTTAAGAAAAATTCAGTAATGCCCAAATAAAACAAATAAAAAAATCTAATGCATTAAAGATTTGAAGTTACGCACAAAATGTTTGGCATAAAAATAAAAGTATCAAAAAATGTATTCATTTAAATAATTGGCTTGCTGGCCTGCTTGCCAGCACTCGGTAGCACTGCAAGACGTTTATATTTATTTGTTTATTTATTTATTATCATTATTTTTGTATAATAGTACCAGGTTGGATTCTAACCCCTGTTCAAGGCGTCGTAGCCACCTCACCGCACGGAGGTGTAAAAGTCACCAACTCTATGGGGGCAGCAAAGACTTTAATTAATCTGTCGTTGGCCGCGATAGATTAAAGTCGTGCCCCCATAGAGTTGAGGTGAGGTGATGTTTGTCTCCACTTTTACACCTCCGTCTGATTTTAGTCTATTTTTAGGTTAAGTTAGATTAGGAGACTAGAAAGTGGGGTTTGGTTTGCAGGTTATAAGGTGCAGTTAGGTTAGGAGGTTCTCAGTGCACTATATTTACCTTCAAATGTTTTGTTTCTCTGTATCCCAATGGTAACAAAGGAAATTCACTTGCTCTTTGATAATATATGATGATGTTAATGTCTGGATGATAATATTTTGATAGAAATCCCTCCCATGACAAAGGATTTTACCGTTAATTCACTTAAATTCCAACTTTAAGC
Organism: Chionoecetes opilio; assembly: GCA_016584305.1. Lineage (NCBI taxonomy): Eukaryota > Metazoa > Arthropoda > Malacostraca > Decapoda > Majidae > Chionoecetes > Chionoecetes opilio. The sequence goes on along the minus strand of JACEEZ010009831.1, from coordinate 925,788 downwards.
CGTGAACACTAGTTTTTTCTTACATTTCGTAATTCCTGCTGTCATAATCTTGCTTTCTGAGTGCCTATCATTAACACTATCACTGTCACATAGCAACATGAGATATGATAATATTACCTCCTTTCCAAGGTAGTCTGCCATTACGTTCTGGTGATTTGCTTCTTTTACTCTCTTTAATTTTTCTTTACTATTGCAGCTTAATACTCTACACAATTGGTAATATGGTTTCTGTTTACCTTAGTGGATTCTGAGAAACAATCTCTTGAGTTTCCATTACAAATCACTACTTTAGGAGACATAGAACATCTTTATAATACAGAAGAGAGGGTAGTGTTTACTTTTGCTTTATCTCCATCATGTGACCTACATTGCTTTTTTAATTTCTTATTCTTCTACAGGAACTACCACGTGTGGGTCTCACGCCTCTTGTAGCTTCTTTATGTTCTTATATTCTTTTATATTTTATGCTTAAAGGTTTTTGATAATGTTTATTAGAGCACTATTTGTCACCTCTTACCAGAAGAAATGAATGTTACTGATAATGGCAATGTTTACAGTTGTGTCTTAGAAGTGTTGGACTTATGCATGTGAGGATTAGGATAGAGATGATTATTCATTATGAGGAAGTGTTTTCAGAATTGAGTATCCGTTACATTAATCATAATTGCTGTGATATTCATTTTCTTGCTACCTATGATGCAGATTTCAAAATTCTAAACACTACAGTTTTCTTCTGTTACAGGCCTGCATTTAACAAAAGATGTATCCCCTAAAGCATTGAGAACGATAGAGGGCATAGAGCTTTTGGCTTTATGCGTGAGTGAAGTGCAGGACTCTGACCTTGACAGTGTGTTGGAGATGGCAAAGGCTATCCTGCCTCAGAACAGGAAGTGAGTAATAGAGATGCAAGTATTACATAATCTTCATGTCTCGCTTAGAAATTTTTGGTGGTTTGTGTAGCAGGTAATAGTTCTGAAGATGTTTGCTTCATCTTTACATCACTCATTACAGACACAAGGCATTACAGACACGCCCTTGTGTCTGTTTGTGACTCGGGACAGATCTCGTCGTTAACAAAAGTCCCGAAGTACATGTTAACCCCTTCACGCCCAGATCTTTCCTTTGCTATATAGAATCGTCTGTTGTTAGCCATAAAATTACGAAAAGTAACTAAATATACCATATTAACTAGTGGACAAGGATACTAAACAGGTCATTATTTATAAAATATTACTTATATTCACTAAAATTGTCTAATGGTACCCAAATTACAATGGAAATTACGTTGTGGGCTTCAAGGGGTTAATAGAAGTATACTGAGGGTAAAGGAAAGTGTCAAAAAAAATAGTAGAATATTTGGAGGAATTTATTAAATATTGTGATGAAACAAAGGAAGGCATTGAAAAAACACGCATGTAGTGCTTGCTCCTCACTAACCTTGCCTTTTGTTATTTCACATATTATTCTAATTAAGATTTTAGCATACATGTATACAAATATAATTTTTCCTGGTATACTCAAAAAGCTGTTTCCTTCATAACTACCACACTCACTCTTACCTCCTTTAAATACTGCAACCTAAGTGGCCTGTATCCAGTTTTGAGGTACTCCTCCTTGCCATGCTATGTTATGAATGACATGATTCCAGCCGCTTATAGCTTCTTCACTAAGTATCAACAGCTGTTATCCCATCACTATTGCCTTTCCTTGATTGCTCACATTCATTAATTCCGCAAAAACCCTATCCTGTTTTGATATCCCTCATTTTCTCTCGGCATCCTTCCATCATTATCGTTTGCTTCCTACCCTCCGTTGATCCATCCACTTCCTCTATCCTTTCCTTCCAATATCATCATTTATTCTCTTTATATATCTCACTCAGCCTCCTTCCAAAACTCTCATCCACTTTTGTTTTATTTTGTTTGATCATCCATTTCCCTTTCCCTTTACATTTTACATTCACTTTGCATGCTATCTCTTACGTGCTCAGGTTCGGTTCTCTGTAGGATCTTGGCATATACTTCCCTCTTTTGTTCCACTGCTTCCTTGGCTTCATCTGTCCACTCCTCAATCATACTCAGTTTCCTTATTTTTATCACTTTGTGCCTACCATTTGTTGTACAGCCTCTATTATTCGCTCTTCAAATATCATAAACACACCCTATACTGCCTTATTTTGAATATTGTCTGGTATGCCACTCGTCTCCTAGGTCATTCTTTGCCTGTACTCCTTTCGAACTTATTCACTGATACATTTTTCTAGTCTTACTTCTATGATTTTAGTTTGCATAATGTTTTCAAGGTGTATAGCTGTGAGAGTTCTTAGATTACAATTATTTTTCTCAATCTCCTTTTCCAAGATTTGTATTCATTGACTAGTCCATAATGAAATCTGCTATATATCTCCTTTCTGATTTCTTCTCTTGAAAATCAGATCTGATCTCCACAAAGCTGGCCTGATATGACAGCAGGCTCCATCACAACAAGCATTTGAAAAAGATTAGAATTAGATAGAATTTAGATTTAAAAAAGAAATAGGGAAAAACTGGTTCACAAATAGGTTGGTAAATGATTGGAAGGACTCAGTAGACAGTTAGTGCGGAGTCATTAGGGAGCTTTAAAAGGAGGCTAGATAAATTCATGGATGGGGATGAAAAGTGGTTGTAGGTAGTGTTAAGTAACAGGAACTACCTCGTATAGGTCTCACGGCCTCTTGTAGCTTCCTTATTTTCTAATATTCTTATGCATTAGGATACCAATGGATGGTTTCTATTTTAGGTTAATAGAGTTGAGATTTCCTCGGAGTCCACTCACATCTGCTGGGTGTATTAGGCTGCTGAAGAACATGAAGAAGGCTGGAGTTAGTGCTGACTATCTATCCATCCCTGAAGAGGTTGTGTTGCAACAAGATGAACAGAAATGGCTGGAGGACTTTGCTCGTCATGCGTTTGGTGGTTTATGTACCTTTCACAGGTATGTTGTCATGAATCCTTATTTGATTTCCGTTAATGATTTATTGATCAAATAATGTGAAGCAAGTTGTAAACATATTAGATATCCAAAGATTAGGTTAAAACAGTTTATTTATTCAATTATACAGGAAAATACCTTTTATCCGGATATATCCGGACTTCCGGTAGCCGTTAATGGAAAAAGTCCTAATGGGTAATATACTTACGAAGCTTATCATTTGTTCTAAAATAACCCATCATATTTATGATGTTTTCTATATATTTATTAGTAGATCATCGAACCTTAATCTCACCATAAATAGACATGCCCAGCCCAATTAGACTCCTTTCTTGTTGACTATCCCGATATAAATGACACTCCTGTATTAGTACCTAAGATAACTAAAGAACTCAATGCGTATATGCAAGACTTTTAACCCAATTATATACTAAAGGAACACTTTTTCCTCCCTATTTTGTTTATTTATTCGTTATATTATTTAGGCATAGCATGCTGGTGAGAAAATCCGGTCCGGGTGGTCTGGGTTGTCTGACAGTGGTGATTGGACTATCAGCACGAGTCTTTGGAGATGTCTCAGGCACAGCAGGATCGCTGTAGTTGATGCTCCGGCACAGTTTACTGGATTTTTTTTCATTCCGTCCAGTTGTTAACATTGTATTGATATCGGTCTATGAGTGCTTTGCGACGTTCATGTCAAGTCTTGTTTGTAACATTGTTTGACATGACTTCTGAGAATAAATTGGTGACGTTGTGCAAAGTTGATCATTTTGTAAGCGTTAAATGATTCCATGACATTTAACGGTTTCATCTTCTACACAACTGAATCCAGATAACTGCTCATTTTCATTTTACGGTGCAATTTATTGGTCAGTACATTCATTGTCACAGAAATATTCTTTAAAAGCAGAGCAACTCATCTAGTATATTTTAAATTTGCTGGTAGTCGATGTGAGAGCTTCGAAGCCTCTGCCGGATTTTTCATATATTTTATGACTGTCATCCAGGTAACTGTTGAATCCTTCGAATCGGGTTGTTCGATTTCCCACGTCCATGACTTGGGGGCATAATTTGTGCCAGTACAATATATGTCTCGTTCCCTATTTCAAGTCTTTGCAAATGTAAAGGTTGTCTTTAATCGATAATACGACAGTTTACGTGTGATTTTCTTGCTGAATTTCGGCATGTTGAAAGTAGGATGATAAATCCTATTTGATTCCGTTCATGTTGTAGCATGACCTTGCAGGACTGTAAACACTATTATATAGCCAATGGGTTATAGCGGATAACAGGTGGCGATAGGTGGCTGTTCACGTCAGGCATGAAAATTAAAAGTTAATATTTCGTTACTTTTTATTTTTATATATTATTACCGCCACAAATTCCGGTTATTGGGTTATTCCGGTTGTTGGGTATCCGGATAAAAGGTATTTTCCTGTATTTAGCTTATTTATTTAGAATCAGAGAGCCTTGAAAGTATATCGGCTCGCTAGATATTCATCGAAGCTTTGGACCGCTATACCGAAGCTCCGATCAGGCAGGGGAGTGTAATCACTGGGGTGATGACGAGGAGGGGATTAGGTAGTTGATATTGAAGAGCAGCAGAGCGCATAGAAGCATTGAAGCATAAGTTCTAATGCTCTGGAGGTGTTGAGAACGAGGGGGAAACTAGGATCCTAACACTAGCCATGCAAGATTAGGGTTCCCATGGTAGTAGTTTGGGAGGAAAGGACGCCACTAAGCATTGAAGAAAGGTAAAAGGGAGCAACAAGACTATTAAGGCTCATGTTTTATGTTATTATTCTTTTGAATGAATTTTTTACCATCCTTTTTCTTCATTAATGCAAATTACTATGAGTTACTAGCACATAAAATGAAGGTAAAAATTCCCTCTGCAAAGGGCCCCAGTAGCTACTATAATGTTTCCCATTGCCTTAATATTCTGCATCCCACGATTTTGCATCCGATGGTAATGTTGCAGTGCCTTGAATTTTAGGGGGGGGATCTCTTCTCTCTTCTTTATCTTCTTTACTTATTATTGTGATGGTATTCTTAGGGAGATTCCTGAAGGGACAGTTGTGGTCAGGGGAAGGGGGGGGGGGGGGGGGGGGGAGTGAGTGCCCTGTTGACAGAACTGCATGGGGCCGTTGATGGAGTCATGTAATGCTGCCCTGGGAAGTTCATCGGGACTAATAGAGGCTTCACATTGCCCTGGGCCACAGATACCTTCTGAAATCCCGTCAGTATGTCCTTCCAACAGACAATCTGACTCAGGGTGGTAATCATAATTCGGAAATATATAATTTTCTTTTTCTATTAGCTGCAGCCGGATTCGAACCGACCTTCACCAGAATATTCTCTCACAGGCGAGAACGTTACCAATCGAGCTAATACGATATATCCACTTAGCCAAGTGGTTCTGGTGATTTTATGCACCACAATGTGTTAGTAATAAATCATGGGATGTAAGACTACTGTAATTAAGCTCCAGATACCCATGGTTCTTTTCATAATGATTATTTACCCATCAGAACACATTTTGCACCCATTCACATTTCCTAGCTGACAAAACTACCATGAATTTCAATGAAATTGAATTTTGACCAGGACTCATAGAAATGACTGCATATTCTAAAAAAGTGTATGAACAGCAATATTTATTAATTCAGAAATGTGCATGAAATCTAGAACCTTCCTTCCCTTCTAGCATACGAATTAGAACTAGAATTCTGATTATATAATTGACAAGAAAAGATGATCCCATGCTTTTGTGTGTGTCATGGTGTGTGTAATCTTTATGTAGCTACACATGGTTTCATGGTCAGCTCTCGCTAACTTACATGTAATTCTTTTACAGATTAAGTAAGGAGAAGATGTGGGCTGACCCATTCATTTATTTTTGACGTGCTTAGTATCCGCCCAGACTCTCCATTGCCATTCGGTCCCAATTGTTTTGGCAGAAATTTGAAGATGTGGCAGTATTAAGGTAATTTTTCTTATACAAATACTTAGAAAAAGTGGATTGGAAGAATAACACCAGAATAGACAAAGGTGACAAACCAAGCAGCATATGAGAATATTGTTTGCAATCTCTTGAGGAAGAAGTGTGAATTTCAATCTCACTTTGCCACAGCCTCCAGGTTCCCTTTCCCACCAGTGTTTTCCATCTACTCTAGCTCCCCCACCTCCCCTCCATGGCATATAGTTTTGTCAAACGACAATGAAGGCCTTGCTTCACCCATTGGTGTTTGTGAATGGCAAAAATAAGCAATAATTGCCCAACTTGATTACTGTTTTTATGTTTTTTTGTGCATGTCGCTTGCCTCACTTTAATGTTAAGTGTTACATTTATGACATTTAATCAGTTTTACTGGATTTTATAGGAATATATGACATATTTTCTCAATAATAAGTAAGATTATATAAGTGCTGTATAGATATGCAATATGTATGTTAGAATTGACATGAACTTCTTGCCAAGAAAGAATATTAACCTAAGTGCCTTATAGACATACAATGACTGTAGAGAACGTGAACTTGAATTTCTTGCCATTTATTACATTCAAGTACCACTTGAATTATGCAGTATTGTTTGTTGATATTTGTGTGAATCGCTAAATAAGTATTTGTGCAATATACTACTTCAAGTTCATGTCCAAGTCCACACAAAGCTCTTGTTGTTTCTTACTCTAGATTAGCATTTACATGTATCTGTCTCTACTGATGCTGATAGATTGTCTACTCTGATTAACCCATACAGCGTAATCGCCGTAACTGTTACGCCGCAAATGTTTACCCTCTCCAGCGTTAATGGCGTAAAGTTACAACGCCCAAGTTACGGCCTAGCAATATTGCGTGAACAATGGCGCTAGTTGGACTGCTAGCCTCCCACACATGGGGACGAGTCCAGATAGGCTATCACTACCCAGTGACACTGGTTGACACTATTTTATGCATTTTTTGCTCCATCATGCAGATTTTCATTATATTTTACGGGATGATTTGTTTTAATGTGCATTCCATTCTCCATTTCCCCATGCTGCCCAACATACCATGTTTGGCTGTCCAATGCTAGGCGGCAAGAGAAGGGCTATGCTCATGGGTTGTAGCCAAAAATCATGAAACGTGCAAGCAATATTTCCTTGAAAAAGGACAAAGCACGCAAATATATTAAACAAATACCTAAGTGTTGCTTTTTAGAGACACGATACATTATGAAAAACACCTACAGACAATGGTAGAGCCCAGAGCCAGCCAAAGGCTTTATGGGACCCTAAGCAGAATTATATTTTAGAGCCCCCCCAGCCCCATCACAGCCAATACTATTGACTGATCAATGCTTGATCATTCTCATACTGTAAATCTTACACAGCTTTTGTACATTTTATTAATTGTATCTTTGCTTGGTACATTATACAATTGTCAGCCTACCCAATTTTTATCTGTCTATGGTTTAATCTTGAAAGTTAGAAAACTCTCAGGGATGGTTTGGTGTAACTTAATTAAACCTTAAGTTAAGCATTAATTTTGGCGTTGACATAATATTGCGTCTTTGTGATTACAAGCACTCTTGGGGGCCCCCTGATGGCCATAAGGGCCCTAACCAGCCGCTTAGTTAGCTCATGTCTTGGCCAGCTCTGGTACAGCCAAAAATTGCTAACTGATCCCCCCCCTCCCCCCAAAAAAAATAAAATAATTATGAATAAAATAATAATAAATAAATAAAATTGATGAAAAAAACTAAGGTAAAAAAATGACACTTTTTTACAAAATTTGACACTGTCAAAACTACAAAATAATGGGCCGATGAGTACTATTATTATGTTCAACCTTCATTTAATGTTGCTAATAATCATATTTCTACAAAAAAACAGAAGAAAAAAGACAGAAATCGGCCGACGCCGTTGGGGATGAAGCTGTTACTTTGTGATTACGATGTTTGGGTTAATGATATTTTGTGTGCAGTTTGCTTAAGAAACAGGTAATGTTTAGATATTCCTATGGTTTACTCTTAGCTAGGGTGTACGTAGATTGAAAGACAAAGGTCAAGGATCCAAGCAGTTGAAATGAGTGATTTGAGAAGTGCCTGGGGGTGAGATGAATGGATCAGTGAAAATAATGAAAGTGTATTATAACAAGTTTGGTTTGTCCAGCCAAGGTGAAGATATTATATGTGGAGTGGTTGAAGGAGTTAATCACAGCACTCTGAGATGGTTTGGTCTTACAGAAAGAATGGCAGAACGTGATATGAGTGATATGCAGTCTGTGTACGAGTGTAGTCAATGCGGTGGGTAATAGATGGTGACCCCCTGTGAAATAGGTGGTCAGGGTGCTAGAGTATGTGAGAGAAAGGGGCAAGAGACGAATGAGAGAATTAGAGCATGTAAGGAGGAATGCAAAGACAGAAATAAATGGAGACCTTTCTGTCACGGCCGATTGGGGGAAGCTCTTAGGAACAGGCATCAGATATGAATATATAGATAAATACTTTTAGCTGCTAAATTCATATTTACAATCTCTCAGAATGTTCTAATACTGACTATTTCTGATCACATGTTGAATATAACAAAGACTTGGATGAAACGTGTCAACAGGGCAGATGGATACTTTAAGTGTCGGGATGAAAGGTGGAAGTAGTAGTATTAAGTAACAGGAACTACCACGTGTAGGTCTCACGGCCTCTTATAGCTTCCTTATTTTCTTATGTTCTTATGTTATGTGTCTATTAGTGTCACTTAAAGGAGCATATGTTAAATCAACAGATTTTCTGTGATAATGAAATTGAAATCAAATTGAATCTAAGGCTGTTTAAAGGAGAATGTTTAGGAGTTGAAGGTGTATGCAAGCCTAGCAGCCTACCTCCTGCTGCTCAATTATTAGATATTGGCAATGATTATATTGATATTTTTATATTTTTCTAGATACAGTAAGACACTTCTTAGCTCAAATTGAAAAAAGTAGATTTGTACATGTACATTTAGTGGTATTAATTGATATTATAAGGATTCTCAGTATGTTAGCGCAGTTGAAGCTCCATTATCCGACCTTAATGGGACCCAAGGGAGTTTGGTATATAGAAAAGCTCTCTAGACAGAGGGTTAACCTCCCAGAAATCTAAAATCAATGAAGTACACCGAGTCCCCTATTTATGAACATTCGAGTTAGGAGCTTTGTATCCTGGAAGCACATTGTGCCACATTTCCAAGGTAAGATGAAAGATCTTGTTATAAACTTCATTTGATGTACAATACAGTATACACAAATACCAAGGTGTCCTGTTAGAGCAGGAGATATAAAAACCCATTGTACCTATACTAGACTACAGAACTGTAAATGTTGTGTACCGCACATGTGTTTGACTTATGAACAACCTCTCAGAGCCTTAACTCGTTTGTAAGTTAGGGATCCATTGTACATGGGAAAAATAATTCCAATACAAAAATTCACACAACTGCTAACCTTTAAAAGTGTTGCTGTATCACCTGTGAAGTCAATAATATGTACAGTGGGAGTAACTTCATACTTATATAAATGTTTGCATGATGCCGGCTCACGATACACCTTTCAATTTTTCTTTTAATGTTCACTATGTGTAGTCGACGTTCATCATGTAGCACTTACTGACTCATTAGCAGGTTTTGATCTGATGTGTATTGTGCAAACCAGTATTGTGCGATTGTATTGAAATAAACAAGTACATATGTGTAACACATTTTATGGGGCTGAATGTGTGTGAGGAGGTGTAGGGAGTGACTAAAGATTATCTTGCTATTTCCCCTCCCTTTTTCCCCTTTTAGGAGAGAAAAAAGACACAGAGGAACAGGAGAAGGGTAAAGTGATGCTAATGATGGAAGTTAGAAAGAAGGAAAGTGAAATATGTGTCCTTCACTTAACAAGAAAACATTATGCTAGCTGGGATAAGTTTGTTTGGGTAGTAGCTTAGTTTGTAATTTTCCTTCGGGTACTATTGATTTGCAGTGGATATAAAGTCAGTTTATCATGAAATATACAAACCCAGATAGAGATATTTGTATGTCTGTATATTTGAATGTTTCTTGAAGGTGACCAATAAGGTTTCTTTAAGACAGATCCAACTATAACTAGTTTCCTCTTTGTTTGTAGTGGTTGCCTCGAAAATACACCACGAGGTACCTGAATGCCTTCTTTTTGGCAATTGAGTTGAAAGGAATTCATCTGTAAGGTGGATTATGGTTAACCTAAAAATAATGGCATCCCTCCTCTTGGTAAGGCTCTTTTGTGACTCCAGTTTCCTGGCTTAGAAGCCTCTGCCCATCACCCTTCTCCTCAGGGCTTCTCTAGAGCTGTTACCGATAACTGAACACGGGTAAATTATCACCTGGTGAGTTAATTTCACACAAAACGGCTCGGAATTATGTGTTGGTCCGACATGATAGGCGCCCCACCTTACCAACAACATACGTACAATCGTACATGCTACACCTACAGGCCATCAAAGTGTGTGCTGCACTGCCAGCCTTGCCGCTGTAAGACGTTGGAGACAGGAAGTTAGTGTGAAGGAAAGTACTAAAGCACCCATGAAATCAAAATACGTTATATTTTGTAAATATTCTTCCATGTATTTACAAAAATAGTATCTACAGTCTTACACACGAGATAATGATTAACTGACAGGTTCAGTCTAATCTTAAAGGGGCGAAGACCACCACCATCCATCGAGGGTGTGAGGTGGGAGGAGGCAGGCGAGGCAGACGGCCAGCAGCAGCGGGCCGGCTGGGGAGGGAACGGCAGTATTGTGGCCGCTCTGTTGCACAGCAGCGCGGGGTTGGTCTAGGATATGGAATGGATGAAAGAACGAGTTCTCATTTGTTAGTACATTTCAATGAGTAGATGCACACACAGCGAACCATGTTGATTTAGTAATTGTAACAACATATTCAAAAGTAATTTATAAAATAATATAATCAGACTCCTTCAAAGCTACTCTTCTAACTTGACAAACCCTAAAGGTAAAAGTTTAGTAAGGTATTATGCAATCTGCAATCACATTACAAACCTGACTGGACGTGTACCAAGACGGACGCAAAGCCGCCTGTGTCTGGCCGGCAGGTGTACCGCCCGGAGTCCGTCGGGGTGACGGCGGACAGCCTCAGGCGACTCACAGTAGCTAGTGGCGTTTTTTCCGTCTGGAGAAAGACAATCCCGTATTCAGTAGTATGTCGCCTCTACCAAATTCTGAGGCTCATCCTCTTTAATCCAACGTAGAGATCTTCTTGCCCAGCGAGTTTAGTGACTTATCACGTTCAGTAAAATATTACCTGTGTGTGCCGAGTATGTGACATGCGCATTCGTACACACATACATACATAAAAACATACACAAATACATACATACATATACATAATCTATATCACATTCTTTTCTCGTATGTATTCCTCGTATTGTTTATCTTATTACAAGTAGAACAACAAAACTTTATCTTTGTAGCTTATTGTTAAATACTAACAAAAAAATCACAACGATGCTCGCTGCTTTTAGTCATGAATGTTATTATGGTATTAGTTCATGTGATTGTTGTTTGAACAATTTCTGTTAAACATGTCAGTTAATCACAAGTACACAACATCCACTACTCGCCTGCAATGCAATGCCACCTCTAGGAGCGTCGTAGTCGAGTCTGGCGGCGCCCCGATACCACACCACTGCCTGAGGTCCCCGGACGCTGAGGTGATCAGCGGTGCAGGTCACGGCAAGGATGCTGCCCTCCTGAATGTACCGCTCACCTGCACCCTCAATACGCACCCGTGAACCTGTTGTGACAAGGCGTTCCGTAAATACAGATGTGACTTTTTTGTCATTTACAGAATTTATCAAGTTCTGTGCACGTACTTTGTATGGAGGATAACTCTGTGAAAAGTCTGTTTACACATTTCTAAATAGTATCGTCAATTCTGTGCATTGGACACCTTTCTCTGACCAAGCCTTCCCCACCAACTCACTGTTGTTGTCCCTCTCGATCTCCGGCATATGGAAAGGATCGTCCAAACTTTTATCTGAAAAAGGACGAGTGGCCTCATTATGAATGCATCAATCTAAGGAGTCAAGTAGCCTATGTTAAAAACTTAATCACATAATGTCATTCTACACATCTATGTAGCCACTCTGTGTGCTTATTTGATCTTTTATCCATTTTAGGCCAATGCAATGGGTTCGATTCTATTTGGATTTTTGCAAATTCATAAAAAAAAAGTTTTCGTTCCCACACATCTACATTGGAATTGAAATAATTTAAGAGCACCATGATAGTAAGATAATGCAGTGAAAGTCCTATAATCTGGTATCCAATGGTTCGGTGGATCCAATGGGCAGGTGTATCCAGCTTCTTTCCTGTGAATACAGGAGTGAGGCAAGGGTGCGTCCTTGCCCCATCACTTTTCAACGCTTGTATGGACTGGGTATTGGACAAGGTTGTAGATCAAAGTGATTGTGGAGCATCCGTCGGCAACACCAAGATCACTGATCTTGTTTTTGCTGATGATGCAGTAATCTTTGCTGAGTCGCTGGAGGTCCTGGTGATGGCTCTTGAGGCGCTGCACGAGGAGGCAAAGCCTTTGGGACTTGAGGTCTCCTGGCTCAAGACCAAGGTCCAGGTATTTGGAGACTTACTAGATGAAGCAGTACAGTCTGTTCATGCGTGTGGCGAGGACATTGAGATCTTGGAAAGTTTTACATACCTTGGTAGCGTAGTCCATAATGACGGCGGGTCACGTCAAGAAGTCTTACGACGGATTGGCATAGCCCACGGTGTTATGGACTCGCTCAGCGGGAGTATTTGGCGTTGTCGGTACCTGTGCAGGAGGACAAAGATCCGGATCTTCAAGTCGCTTGTGATCCCTGTCTTACTCTATGGTTGTGAGACATGGACACTAAATAGTGACTTGAAGAGACGAATCAATGCCTTTGGTAATAGGTGTCTTCGCAGAATCATGGGGTATCGCTGGGATGATTACGTGTCAAATCAGCGATTGCACTGTGAGACTGAATCGAGGCCTATTACCTGCATAGTCCGTCAGCGCCAACTTCGGCTATATGGGCATGTGGCACGCTACCCTGAAACCGATCCTTCCCATCGGGTTGTATCTGTAAGAGACAATCCGGCGTGGAGGAGGCCAAGGGGCGCCCACAAGGCTCGTGGCTGGGGCAAGTTGATGTTTCTTGTCGACAGCTGCTTGGTATGGGAAAGGAGCCTGCATGGGAACTCGCGCGTGGTGACCCCCGGGAGTGGCGTCGTAGGGTGGGCGAGGCGACGCGCCCCCCGGCGTATGCCCCCAATGATTGATTGAATCGGGAAAAATTACCCGATTTCATGATGTTATTTACTTAGTTAACGCTAATTTATGCATGCTGCTAATTCATTTATCAGAAAAGGAAATATATCAATGGAAAGCTAATTAAATTCCGCTTCTAGTGACATTCTCCATGTAAAAAGTTTTTTTTCGCAAAATATTAAATGGTGAAGAGTAAGTTCATGCATATTTCTTGAAAGTCTCGTAATGGCATTTCTTTTGTGTGTTTTACGGTTTTTTATTTGATAATATTATAGAACAAACATTTTCAAAGATAACTGTATATCTTTTATACTGATAAACATTATATTAGGTAGGTAAACTTATACGGGGAGCAGAGCGGGTGGGATCGTGGCCACTGAGATGATAAGGCCTGGTGGATCGCCCGTGACGTCACACCATAAGGATACAACCCGCTCCGCTCCCCGTACAAGTTTACCTACCTAATATAATGTTTATCAGCATAAGATTATTGTTATCTTCGATAATGTTGTTCTATAATATTATCGAATAAAAACCGTAAACACACAAAGAAAATGCCATTATGAGACTCAAGAAATAATGCATTAACTTAATATCTTTGCCATTTAATATTTTTCTTCGCAAATTTTTACATGGAAATATCAATAAAGCGGAGTTTAATTAGCTTTCCATTGATATATTTCGTTTAGTGATAATGAATTATGCGGCATGCTAAATTACTTTAACTAAATTAAAAAATCATGAAATCGGATAATTTCCTACTAATATATGTTTATCAGTATAAATATATACTGTTTCTTCGATAATGTTTGTTCTATATATCTACAAATAAAAAAAACCGGAAAGACACCGAAGATAATGCCATTATGAGACTTTCAAGAAAATATCAATAAACTTAAACTTTTCGCCATTGAATATTTTGTGAAAAACTTTTTACATGGAGAATTATCAAAGAAGCGATATTTAATTAGCTTTCCATTGGTATATTTCCTTTTCTGATGAATAATTAGAAAACCATGCATAAATTGGGTTAACTAATAAATAACATAAGGAAATGGAAATTACCCGATTTCATGATTTATTTATTTAGTTAACGCTAATTTATGCATAGTTCTAATTCATTTATCAAAAGGAAATATATCAATGGAAAGCTAATTAAATTCCGCTTCTATTGATATTCTCCATGTAAAAAGTTTTTTCACAAAATATTAAATGGCGAAAAGTTTAAGTTCATGCATATTTCTTGAAAGTCTCATAATGGCATTTCTTTAATGTGTTTTACGGTTTTTTATTTGATAATATTATAGAACAAACATTTCCGAAGATAACAGTATATCTTTTATACTGATAAACATTATATTAGGTAGGTAAACTTGTACGGGGAGCGGAGCGGGTGGTATCCTTATGGTGTGACGTCACGGGCGATCCACCAGGCCTTGTCTCGGTGGGATCGACATGGTGTGACGTCACGGGCGATGTATCAGGCCTTGTCACAAGGTGGCCACGATTTGAGTCGGCACAGCCACACACACCCAGATTGTGTTTATGGTATAACGTCACTCACAGCTGGGCGCCGCGGTGCATTGATGGGATTAGTGAAACGTACACGGGGTCTAACTGACTCGGGAGCTGTTTGAAAGAAAGTCAACAACAGCCGTGGAGGAGAGGAGAGGAGAGAAGAGGAGGAGGAGGAGAGGAAGAGGAGGAGAGGACCTACGAAGCGATCCTAATACCCGGAAGAGGTCACAAGAAGAGAAGAAGAAGAAGAGGAGTGCTCAGTGATCTCTAGCGTGGATTGTTGCGGAGTAACATTATGGCTGAACTTCAACTTGTTGACTCATTTTTTGAGGCTCCTGCCAAGCCTGGGTGATTTTTTTGGGAAAGCAGCACTGCCATACTTATGTTGCGTCACTGGATGAGGAGTTAAGTCTAACAAATACCTCTGACTTAGCTTCTTTGGCCTACCTAAGATAGTTAGATACCATCTTGGGATGATAACGCAAGGAGTTGATAGCTAAAGGAAGAAATCTCGAGCCAACAAAGACTACCAAAGCCCAAACATCAAACCCTGAACACTTGAAGGTCCGCGGAAGGCATCGCATAACAGGTAATCATACTTCTTTCTGTACCTAATGTTTTGGCCTCGCGCAAGGAAAAACATAGGGTATTATTTCATTATTGGGCATCACTTTTTTCGAAGACTGCATTATTTTTATCTGATTGATTTTGAGGTAAAATTATAGGTTCTTTCCCGCCCTTATTAGTGGTTTTATTTTCTCCAGACCTTCACAGATTCCTTCAGATACCTCTAAAACGTAATTATAGAGTGGAGGAGAGATGCCCGCTTCAACCCCCCCCTTCCCCCGCCCTGAAGCCCCCAAAATAATATTACTAATCTTACCTCACTATAACCTAACCTAACCAATAACCTCCTAACGAGACCTAAGGGCGAGAAAGAACTAGAATTTTACCAGGTTAGGTTAGGTTAGTATTTTTTTCTTTCTTTCTCTCTCCCCCACTTAACATGTAATTACGTTTTAGAGGAATCTGAAGGGATCTGTGAAGGTCTGGAGAAAAAAAAGCCCACTAATAAGGGCGGGAACGGACTCTAGAATTTTACCGATTTTGATGTGTTTTTGAATGAATTTTGCATTTGTTTTTAGCGGAAATCAATATAATTATTACACCGCCCAAACTCTTCTTCGAGGTTACGGAACTATATTTTTTGGTTTACTGCAGTTTATTATATTAGATACAAAGCATGTAGTTTTAATCGTCTTCAACTTGTAGATCTGACCACTTGCAGTATTTCTAACTCATACGACAGCCGTCGGAAATGAATAATAGATTACTAACATAAGGGGGGGTCTGTGCCCTCTCGGTTAGGTCAGGTTACGTAACCAAATATCAGGTTAGTTTAGTGAGCTAGCGGGGGTTGGGGGGCCGCAGCGCAGCCTTTCCCCCAGGGAGATGCTGATGACGTCACGAGGTCACGTTATCGAAAGCACACACATTCGTTATCGTACGTTATCGAAAGCCAACACATGTAGTAACTCACCTCTGACGACAAGTAGAACAGGTGTGGTGATCTTGGGGTCAGAGTTCACCTGGCACTCGTACCAACCCGCATCCCCGGGTCGAGTGCGTTTGATGTGTAGCGTCCATTCATCTGTGTCAGGCGGGTGCAGTACCTGAGGGGGAAAGTGGTGTCAGATTAATTAGGAATAGGGTAAGGAGAGATACGTACTGTACGATATTCTTAGTAGCTTGCGGGAGATGAGGGCAAGGAGCCTCGTATGCAAGTGTTGCAAGGATGAGTTATTTGGGAAAGGAGGTATTTATCATAGGGGGGGGTGGTGCCGGTGGTAGGTTGGTAAATACAGGTGTTGGAAGCGGGTTACAAGGGCCACAAGAGCCTCGCTACTTGCTCGTTTTAATTTCTATTGTCGAGAGACAGAACTCTATCCAGCTTTCGCCTAGCCAAGACTATTGAGTTAAACATCCAGGCTTCCAGTGACGGGTGGACCAACTGGGAGTCCAATAGTTCTGCTGCGGGATTTCGGCACGTTCGCTGTATTTATGTCCAACGGCACATTTATAAATTGTGCACAAGATTACTAGCATACGTTCTATATACGTATAGGGATATTTGGGGAGACGGTAGCAGCAGGGGCGTATTTAGGATCTTGAAACATTGGGGGCTTAGCCCAGCAAGAGATCTTAAAATTTTTACAGGATAATTTTAATTTATGAGTATTAATGAATATAAGATGTGGAACGTCTCCAGCCAAAACGCATCCGGTATTTGCTTAGGAAAACTTCGAAACCATGAAATTTAAAATAATATTAAGACAATTGCATTTGGGGTTCAACCTCGCTATTATTTATTCATCAGTAGGAGAAAAGAGCTTGCGTGATGAAGGCAGTCATATAATTGTATATCCAATGCTTGTTCAATACTGAAATCTGACCAACCTGGGTCTTTTACACTACTTTTTTTTTTACTCACAAAGGACTGGCCTAAGGACACACCAAACTAATGCACTTCAATAAAATGCACTTAAAAAAATGGCACTTCGAAAAAAAGCATTCGTAAAATGCACTTCGAAAAAATGCACTTAAAAAATGCACTCGAAAAAATGTCAACTTCGAAAAATGTCACTTCGGAAAAAAAGCACTTCGAAAAAATGCACTTAAAAAAATGCGCATTCGAACAAATGCACCTCGGAAAAAAATGCAGAAAAAAATGCACTTCGAAAAAATGCACTTCGAACAAATGCACTTCGAACAAATGCACTTCGAAAAAAATGCACTTCGAAAAAAATGCACTTCATTTAAATGCACTTCGAAAAAAATGCACTTCGAAAAAAATGCACTTCGAAAAAAATGCACTTCATACAAATGCACTTCGAAAAAAATGCACTTCATACAAATGCACTTCGAAAAAAATGCACTTCATACAAATGCACTTCGAAAAAAATGCACTTCATACAAATGCACTTCGAAAAAAATGCACTTCGAAAAAAATGCACTTCGAAAAAAATGCACTTCGAAAAAAAAGACTTCTCCAAAAGGTCTTTTGGTGTTTCCTCTGTTCTCTCCTCATCTCTGTTCTCTCCACCTCTCTCATGTCCTGCTCATAAAAAGGATGCCATCAGCATACGCCAAGTAACATCTAACCAAATATCTTGTTTTTTACTATAATTTTATGTTGGCCCCAGTCAGAGCTTATCTTACTTTTTGTGAGAAAAAAAAAATAGGTAATAATAAATAAAAAAAAAAAAAAAAAAGGTATTTGAGATCAGGGGCTATTCTTAAAACATTCGGGACTACAGCCCCCAATGCCCAGGCCTAACTACGCCCCTGGACATTACTTGGGTTTAAGGGTATGCCAAAAACAACCCACTGGCATCTACAGTATATACGTACATTGACGAGAAATTGATTTTTAAAGTTAGATTCTTGAAATGCATCAGGGAGTTGGTCGGGAAATGGGTACATGGAGAAAGCTAGGACAGGAAGGTGTGTTCAAACATGTGCCTTTTATATATATATATATATATATATATATATATATATATATATATATATATCCCTTGATTCCCCGGTGAATAGAGTAGTTAGGTTATACAGGCAATGGTGTAAAAAGTACCAAGCTTTGTTACTTAAGTTAAAATATTGTTACAATGACAAATTTTTACTCCCAAGTACAAAATTAATAAAAGTACCCAAAGTTTGATGATCAAATGACCAATTAAATGATCAAGGTACTTATTTACTTTTTGATCATTGAGTACTCAAATACTCAAGTAATCACCTGCCCGGCCCGCATCCGTCATGTTACGTCCATTAAATCCGACAATTTGTTACAAAAATATGCTATCACTTAAAATTGAAAAATATATAGTACAAAAATGAAGAAATCAAGTTGAATCATAAAAAATGTACCTAGTTTTTTTTTATCCATGTACTTTAAAAATGGTTTAAGAAATCAGGAATATTTTGGCGGTGTGGTCTTATAGACCAGCAGTGAGTCAATTCTCTCCCGCGGAGCTGCTGGACGCTCACGGCGGTCCTGTAAGCTACGTAGATGCACGCGGTGGTGCCGCCAAAGTTCATCGTCGCGATATGTACATTTCATGCAGGCAACCAGGAGGATGCAGTGTTCACCCTTCACGCTGAACACTTAGTTATGGTGGCGTGGTTGGCAATTGTACCTTCCTTCGCGGGGGGATTCCTGCTGTCGCTCACTGACTGGCGCACGTGTGCGCGTGCGCTCTTTCCGTGGTGGCAGCTTCACTCCTCACGGAGGCCACGCGGCGCGCCTCTGAGGTCGAGGTTGTGTGACCGAAGACCTTGGGCCTCATGGTGTTAACAAGGCGTCGGCGGCCAGCGTTCCTCCCAGCAAGGTGGCGCTCCCTGGCTGCCGCCTGCTGCCTGGCCGCGGCCACTCCTTGCTGGCAACCAGACAGTGATGCAGATATCACATTTTACTCCTTAACATTTACGATACCATTCGCGCATGTCGTCTGGGACGTAATCTTACGTGCCTGCGCTCGTTCCCTTATGGCGGCGTCTTTTCTCGCGAAGGCCACTCGGCTCGCAGGCACAGACGTGTTCAAAGATTGAGCAACCTTTGCGACACTTTTCGCCTGTGTCGTCTGAGAGGCACACTCACGCGCGTGCGCCCTTTCCCTTTTGGCGGCGTCACTCCTCACCGAGGCCACTCGGTTCGCAGGCACAGTCATGTTCGCAGCCGGAGTGTCGGTCTGAGCGCCCTCATTTCGGACACTTTTCTTCTATGAAGTCTTAGGGGCACACTTCCCCGCGTGCGACCGTTCTTTAAGGGCGGCGCGAGCCCTGACGGAGGCCACTCGACGTGCCTCTGGCGTCGGAAAGATGGGACTGAACACCCCGTGTTTACTTTCCTTCAGTTTTGTCTTTAAGGCACACTTCTGCGCGTGCGACCGTTCTTTAAGGGCGGCGTGAGCCCTGACGGAGGCCACTCGACGTGCCTCTGGCGTCGGGAGGATGTTACCGGGAACTCCGCGCTTTGTAGATTTCTCGAGTTTTGTCTTAGAGGCATATTTCCACGCCTGCGCCCGTTCATCGAGGGCGGCGTGAGCCCTGACGGAAGCCACCCGACGTGCCTCGGGTGTCGGGAGGATGTTACCGGGAACCCCGCGCTTCTTACGTTTCTCCAGTTTTGTTTTGGAGGCATATTTCCACGCGTGTGCCCGTTCATCAAGGGCTGCGCGAGCCCTGACGAAGGCCACCCGACGTGCCTCTGGCGTCGGGAGGATGTGGCCGAACGCCCTCCACTTCCTGGTTTTGCCAAGGCGTGGGCGGGTAGCAGTCTTCTTAGCGGGGTGGCGTTGACTGCCTGCCGCCTGTTGCCTGGCCGCGGCCATTCCATGCTGGCGTGGTGACACCATTTTCTAGGTTAGTTTGAAGCTCTCAGTTATCGCTGTAGCTTCTATCTCCAGCCTTGAAAGTCTGGCGGGCAACTCCACTGGGATGCAAACATGTTGAGGTGTGGCGGCCTCGCGTGTTCGCCACTCCGCCAACAAGTTCTTGAGGGCGACGTGGCACTCCAGCACGTTGTTCTTGGCGGCCTTGATGTGCAGCCTTTGGCGTCCTAGATCCACGAGGATGAGGACACTTCCTGCCTCCTGCTGAGGAAGGGCCAGCTCTCCAACCTCCTCCAGCACGTCCTCCACATCAGTGTGTTTGACCTGCGAGGCTGCTGTTTCCTGCAGGAGAGGCTCGTCTTGCCCTGCCTTGCTTCCTTTCTCGTGGTGGCGCGCCAGGGTCTGCCGTGCCCAGGAGCGACCCGCCACCAGGACCACAAACACAACCTCCACCACCACACACACGGCACACACGAAGCAGAACACAAACGTCTTGTGTTCCTGCTCGGCCTTCTGGATCTGCCTCTCCAGGCAGGCCAGACGTTCCTTGCTGCCCACCATCATGGACAGCACCTCCCCCCAGCTGTCACCCAGGGGGAAGCCGCACTCCGCAAGGGGGTCCCTTGGGGAGGCCAGCCACGAGGCGGCCACCAGGTGCCCCCGCACCTTCCCCAGCAGGGTGGTGTGGGGCCCTGCATCCCGCCAGGCCCTCATCACCCGACGCAGCTCGTCGGCCTCCAGCACCAAGCCCACCAGCACGAGGGTGATCGCCACCCTCATCACCAACACCACCACCAGGCGGAAGCATCTCAAGCTGACAAAGTTTTGCATTTTTATATGAAATTATAATTGTGAAGAAAGAAGGAAAAGGAACCGCGGCGAGGTGGATGTACAAAAGGGGATGGTAGTGGAGGGCGACCTCCTCGTCACCACCACTTTAACTGTTAAACCAAATTATTCAAGGAAAGAGAAATCGTCAAACTTGGGTAAATTCTTTATATACATGTATATTATTGATGTTATTGTCGATTCATTGGTGATATGCGTATATCATTCATTATATAAAACTGAGTAGTATCAGATTTTGTAACAGAGAATCTTATTTAAAAGACATTTAATGCCTGCTTTTAACAATCTCTCGGTTTATTCTTTCTTCCTGAAAACAAACACGTAATACCATACTTAGATATTATAATTCAATCCCATTTCTCTTAATAATTGGAAGTAAGCTATACAAAATTCTTTAAACATTTCGTAATTCACATACTGCTGTCGTAACATAATTAGCTTTAGTTTTAAATGAAGCATTTTTTTGTGTGTTAATTTAGTAATATGGGAAATAAGAGTCACATCAAATTTGACATCTGATGAACAATTCGATAGTCAATTAATGTCATGTTAATTTATGGCAGCATTTATAGCATAAGGTTTGTAAGTGATTGTTTTACGTTAATGCCAAAGTTTAAAAGCCAGGTTATACATGAAAATTCAATAGTTTAGCATTTGTACTGCACTGAAGGGAAATCAAAGTTTATACTCGACTTATGCGAGTAGATGGTTGGCAGAAATATAGTTTGAACGTAGTTATGTTTCCCCTTCACATTCATGCATATTATCATGTTTAACTTGTTATTACGAACGAAAATGTTGCGTATTGCTAATATGCTTTCGCTGGAAATTTCAAGAGTCGAATAATGCTTAAATGAACAACAGAAAGAATGCCAATGGAAACAACGACACGAATAAGGTAGGTGACATAAGGAGGCGATAGTAACTGAAAATGAGCTGGGAGAAAAGAGTATGTTTGTGGCAAGGAACGCTGTACAATGTATTTACCTAGTAACGTACAGAACTTAACAATGTTCGTGCTATGTGTGTGTGTGTGTGTGTGTGTGTGTGTGTGTGTGTATGCGTGTGTGTGTATTCATCTAGTTGTATTCATCTAGTTGTATTTTACAGGGCCAGAGCAATACTCGTGTGGCCCCGTCTCCATATCAACATTTTTATCATTCATCCTTAGTGCTTTGTGTTGGCCGAAGCCAGCACCCCGGAGAGCAGGTCACAAACCCCGGCTACACTTCCGCAACCGCAAGTCCGTAAATCTGCAAACCAATTATGTGATATTTTCTCTGCATTTATTGCAAAAATAGAGGTAAAACACTTTGTGGTAGTAAATTTATATATTATTTCCTAAATCACTTGTGGCAATAATTATTGATATATACGTATATATATTATATATAATATATATATATATATATATATATATATTATATATATATATATATATATATATATATATATATATATATATATATATATATATTACCTACCCTACCTCTGGGTACTCCGTAGTGTAGTGGTTAGCACGCTCGGCTCACAAACGAGAAGTCCCGGGTTCGATCCCCGGTCGGAGCGAAGATAGATGGGTGGTCTTTCTTAAAACCCGAGCCCCTGTCCACCCAGCAGTGAATGGGTACCGGGTGTTAGCCGGGGGTTTGTGACCCCCCTCACGGGGTGGTGGCTTCGGCCAACACTAAGCTGCAGCGGTAGATCACTACGGCTCTGAGGAATTATCCTCTAAGCAAACAAACAAACAAACAAAACATACCTTTATCTACTGAACTGTGACAAAACTGTGTTAACTCTGTGTCTTGTCCATTTGATATTCTCTTCTTCACCTCTACAGAAGGTCTTTTGGTGTCTCATTTATCTGTTGCACTCCTCATCTCCTCTGTTCTCTCTTCCTGTTTTCTCCGCTCTCTTGTCCTACTCATAAAAAGGATGCAATCAGCATACGCCAAGTAACATCTAACCAAATTTCTTGTTTCTTACTATAATTTTGTGTTGGCCCCAGTCAGAGCTTATCTTATTTTTGTAAAAAAAAAAAAGGCTATTTGAGATCCGGGGCTATTCATAAAACAATCGGGGCTACAGCCCCCAATGCCCAGGCCTAACTACGCCTATGGGTAGCAGAGTGGTTAGCGTCACCGAGTGGCGTTCTCGAAGACCCAAGTTCGATCCCGAGTGAGACCATAAATCCACTTAAAATCTTTCTGCACCGTTCGAGTGGCCTAAGAACACCCACATGTCCTGTCCATTAACTCTACCTTCGATTGCGAGTGCATCGGAGGACACAGGGGGGCGGCATGAGCCTCTAATTACAGGCGTCACTATAAAAATCCTGTCTGCGCCACCGCGGGCGAGGGCCAACCATTACAGCCCTCAAGTGAGCCTCCAGGGCCTACCATACAAAAAAACGGAAGGCGTGACAACGGCACCGACGGGAGCTACACACTGCGATCGCTTCTCACATCTGCGACAGCCGAATAATAGTTGTCTTCTGATTATCCAATGTAATCCTGCCGTTTTCGGGTTGGCTCTTCGATCTGCAGTGTTCACAATTTCGCTGCTCCTGCCTCGTGTCACGTTCGCTCCTCTCGGTCCATTTCCCGTGAATTGTGTCGCTGTGAGGATTGACATATGCAAATCTGGCCTATGCAGACCCGTGCTATTTGTTGACATAAGTGCCAGGGCGAGGCTCGAGTTCTTCACATATATCACGGCGTCGGCCTTCGTTATTATTATTAGTATTAGTATTACTATTGTCATTATTATTATTATTATCATACCATCATTATTGTATTAAGATGTGTTAAATGGCGTATGAAAGATATTGTTTTATGATTATTTTGTTATGGTATAGTGTAAATCATCTTTACATCTTGTACATTCAACTAGATTCACCATCATGTCATCATCATTCTTTTCTTTCTTCTTCTTCTTCTTCATCTTCATCTTCAGAAAAAGCCCTCGTTCCAATTCCTCTGGCACCAAACAAATTCAAGAAGAGATAACAGGCGGGAAGATACATGGACGGAGGTCAAAACACGAACACAGTCTTGTGCATACATTATTCTGTCACGTAATCTTCCATCTAACACAAATAAATCCCATGAGATGTAAGAGTGCGTGGCAAAAGAATACAACGTCGTATATTTTTTGGCACTTCATCTTGTGATCTAAACAGGTACCGACATGACACAACATGCCGACGTGTTCGTAAATCTGTCACGTATTCTTACATCCAAAAATAACTCTGCTATTGTTCTACGTACTAATACAGTTTCGTGTTTTCAAGCCATTCATTTTGGCTCTTGTTATCATCGTGTCACGTGAGTTATAAGCATTAGCACAAGTTTTTTACATCTATATTGGTTCTCATGAATAGGTCAATTTCAGCCTACGTCGATCTCAGCCGTTCACTAATCATAGGCAATGATATAATTTGTCTTATGCGAAGTCTCGATGTATTAATTGTTATGTTTTTGAAGACCCATTGATGCGATAAAAGTCCTGATGGCACTTA
This sequence comes from Chionoecetes opilio, assembly GCA_016584305.1. Taxonomy (NCBI): domain Eukaryota; kingdom Metazoa; phylum Arthropoda; class Malacostraca; order Decapoda; family Majidae; genus Chionoecetes; species Chionoecetes opilio. The sequence goes on along the minus strand of JACEEZ010009831.1, from coordinate 901,231 downwards.
TTTTTATCAACACTGGTCAACGAAACACCCTGCAGCAGTCTTGAGATGCTGGGTGATGGGTGAGAACAGAGCTGTGAAGATCGAACCCGCGTTGCACCAATTCCCAGTGTCTAGCAGAGAATGCAGTGCCTGAGCAACCCATTATGTTGTACCTTTGAAGTCTCTCTCTCTCTCTCTCTCTCTCTCTCTCTCTCTCTCTCTCTCTCTCTCTCTCTCTCTCTCTCTCTCTCTCTCTCTCTCTCTCTCTCTCTCTCTCTCTCTCTCTCTCTCTCTCTCTCTCTCTCTCTCTCTCTCTCTCTCTCTCTCTCTCTCTCTCTCTCTCTCTCTCTCTCTCTCTCTCTCTCTCTCTCTCTCTCTCTCTCTCTCTCTCTCTCTCTCTCTCTCTCTCTTCTCCTCTCTCTCTCTTCTCTCTCTCTCTCTCTCTCTCTCTCTCTCTCTCTCTCTCTCTCTCTCTCTCTCTCTCTCTCTCTTCTCTCTCTCTCTCTCTCTCTCTCCTCTCTCTCTCTCTCTCTCTCTCTCTCTCTCTCTCTCTCTCCTCTCTCTCTCTCTCTCTCTCTCTCTCCTCTCTCTCTCTCCTCTCTCTCTCTCCTCTCTCTCTCTCTCTCTCTCCTCTCTCTCTCTCTCTCCTCTCTCCCTCTCTCTCTCTCTCTCTCTCTCTCTCTCTCTCTCTCTCTCTCTCTCTCTCTCTCTCTCTCTCTCTCTCTCTCTCTCTCTCTCTCTCTCTCTCTCCTCTCTCTCTCTCCTCTCCTCTCTCTCTCTCCTCTCTCTCTCTCTCTCTCTCTCTCTCTCTCTCTCTCTCTCAAGATTGCCAGCTAATCATTATGGCTAATCAGAAACCAACCCCTAAAATCTACGAATGCAGTTAACCAAGCCACAGACATCATGGGCTACATGCATAACTCAGCAATATCGCAATAATCTTCACGCGTCTGTGTTGTTTCCGTCCCCTCTTTAGGCAGATGATTGTCTCGTCTATCATGAAGGCCACATACAATGACTGAGTCTACTCGCCAGAACAGTACTATATCATTAAGTCATTAGACAAAGGACATTTTTTTAAAACTTCATAGTGTGTAGCTACAGTACGAGCAATGTAGAAAAAAAGTCTAAATAAAAAAATATATATTCTTGCCACCGCACCTCCCAGTTTTTTTTTTTTTTTTTTTTTTTTTTTTTTTTTTTTTTTTTTTTTTTAATTTTTATTTTTACGTTGTAGCCTATAGCGTCTGTAGGCATATGGAGCGTCTTGATGTTGGTCGAACTCGCCCGTTGGTGGCGCAGGCTGGATTTTTATAGTGACACCTGTGGTCTTAGGTGAAGATCTCATTTTCTATGATGTTCTTGATCTCCAGGTTAGGCGCATGCAGCCCCTAGAGTCCACCGTCACACTCGCAATCGGCAGACAGGTATACGCTGCATGTGGGTTGCTTCGGTCACTCGACGATGGCTTTGACAGTTGCTCCTTGGTGAAACTTGAACTCGGGACCTTCTGCTTCCCTACCAGGCTCTTGAAAGAGTTGCCCCCGGCAGGATTCGAACTCGGGACATTGAGTTCAGCACTCCAAAACGCTAACCACTTGGCCACCGCTTCCCCAGTTATAAGTATTGTAACGGCGATTTCGATTTCTTTGCAACAGACTACATATTTTTTTCGTTGTTAGTCATATCTTTCACTATTATAACCCTACTTCATTTTTCCCCAATTTACGCAGGTTTTTTTTGTTTTTGTTTTGAAATAGGAGATAAGTAGAAGGTGGAATGAATTGTTACATCTACCAAATATTTGATCCATCCATGATAACAGAGGGTGGGGCGGCCAGCATATTCCCGTTTTCTGGAACAGTATGTCGCGTTTACTCATGAACACGGCAGGTTAGGTTACGGTTAGGGTAGAATAGGTTTCCCAGATCAATGCGGTAACTTTGAGCGGGAATCACAATAAGGGTATTTTTGAGGAAATCCTATGGTTAGTTTCGGAGTTACAGGCAAGCGTCTTTAACTCGGAAACCATATACTCGCATAGAGTTGGGGAATAGCTATGGGGGCGGCCAAGCTAGCAAGGCGAAGCTAGGATTCTATTGTTCCTTCACCACTGAACACTTGTTGTGGCTACAGGCTTGAGTAACAATTATGTACACACGTCTGACACTGCGATGATGATTAACAAACACACGGTCGTTATTTATATATTGGCGTTATTTATATATTGGCGTTATTTATATATTGGCGTTATTTATATATTGGCGTTATTTATATATTGGCGTTATTTATATATTGGCGTTATTTATATATTGGCGTTATTTATATATTGGTGTTATTTATATATTGGTGTTATTTATATATTGGCGTTATTTATATATTGGCGTTATTTATATATTGGTGTTATTTATATATTGGCGTTATTTATATATTGGCGTTAAACGAACAAAATGCACTCATGCTATTTATTCCTGTTTTTTACCAGGTATGAAATTTTCTCCGAGGCACCTGTCAACCTGTCATTCTGCCTGTAAGGATGACAGCGTCCAGCCGTCAGTTGTTATGTCTGAATTAGATATTTTTTCCTCATTTCCATAACTGGCTCACGATTGACACAAAATATGTCATTCTTCCTCTTTGGCTCTTAATGAGCTTCAGTGTAAAATCTAAGCCATTATTGATGTGGATGTGAGCTGAAATTTCGATATGTGACTATATTTATATCAAGCTGTATTTGTTTTGTATACTCTACCTGTCAGAAGAGTTTCTCCCTTTCTGTTCAGCGTGCACCAATCAAACGGCTTTGCCCACCCAACGACCGCCAATCATAATCCCTCGATTCAGCACCCTCCCGTCGCGCACGTCACAAGGTGGAAGGTTATAATCGGAACGGAATATATAAACGCAAACTAAAATGACTGTCTTTTCGAATCTCCGCATTCTTTTTCATCACAACTGTCTTTAAGTTTCTTTAGTGATATGGTGCATTGCAGTGTTATACTCTTTTTAATGAGTCTTACCTTGAAAATTTGACCCGTATCTTATAGAACAAAATAAGGCGAGGCAGAGAGAAAGACTACTCTTTTTCAACTGAACTACGAAGATGCAAGAAATTGAAAACATCGTGAGAAATTTAACATGGTGATGGTAAGTGTGTATAACGCCTTCAGCTTTATCCTGTTCCGTCCAGGCAGCCCTTCTTACCCACCCTGCTCCCTCCCGCCGCAGCCCACCCCATCCTGCATCCTATTCCGGCAGCACCCCTTCCCACGCTTTCCTAGGCACTGCCCATACATCGACCATCAGCGAGAGCGATATGCCAAAGCCGTCTCTATTACATACAGACGGCTTTGGATATGCCCCTGGTGCACATTCCCGTTCTCTATGCGAGTTAGTGGTTTCCGAGTGAAGTTGCTTGGGTGTAGCTCCGAAACTAACCATAGGATTTTCTCGATAATACCCTCATTGTGATTCCCACGTAAAGTTACGGTGTCATGGTCAAATTAACCGAACCTACCCTATCCGTAACCTAACGTAACCTAACCTGACGTGTTCAAGAGTAAACGCCACATACTCTTCCAGAAAAAGGGAATATGCGCCCCGGGTGACTGGCCAAGACTTGAACCGAGGATCACAAACTTGTTATCAGTCACATGAACAGGTTGCAAAGGTATCTACGTAGTTAAGATATTGCATAACACACAGTCATTCGTATACATGTAGATCTTGTGTCTGTGAAAACTGAATACCCGCTCGTTCCCCACCACCCTGTCGCTTGCCTCCCTCCCTTCGGTGTCTCCCAAGCCCGGCACGGTAGCCACCCAGTCCCAAGCAGGGTCGCCAGTTCGCCACTCTAAATTTTCAGAAATCCCAAAACTGAACCCCAAAAATCCCAAGATAGACAAAAATATCCCAAGGTCCTTAAAAAAGCATTGAAACTGAATCCTAAATACGGTGCATATGCTTACCTTGAGATAAACTACTGGAGAAATACTTGAATAATCCCCCCAGAAAATCCCAAGATAGACAAAAAATATCACAAGGCCATGGCCCAAATCCTAAGGAGTGGCATCCCTGGTCCCGTAATCCTCGCCGGTACCTGGAACTGTCGCCGATAGGAACACTCGCCGACGTCGACGAGTGTTCCTATTTTTCATGTCGGCGAGTGTTCCCATTACCCGTGTTTCTGCATTCAGGGATTAAAAACCAACAATAGCCTGAATAGTTAGGCTAGGTTATGTGGTTAGGTTAGGGTATACGATTCCTTTTCATATATTAGAAGTTGAACTGTCGCCGAAAATTTACACGTCGGCGAGTGTTCCAATGTCGGCGAGAGTTCTGGGTTGGTGTTTCGGCGAGAGTTCCTATCGCCGACAGTTCCATAAACCTCGCCGCCCACTTACCCTGTATCGGTCGTCCGGGGAGTAAGTGAGGAGTCCCGCCGTGATGATGTGTAGTCGCCGCCGCCGCAACCATGTCACCTGCAACACGAGAACATAAGAACATAAGAATATAACATAAGAAAATAAGGAAGCTACAAGGGGCCCTGAAACCTACACGTGGTAGTTCCTAGTAGAGTAGTAGCTAGTACACGAGGTTCTGTGAGTGTCAGTGGCTGCGTGTGTGAGGGAGGAGGGTACCAGGGAGGAAAGGGCGAAGGTTGGGAGTAATAGCAGCAAGGGGATGAGATGGGTAGCCGGGGAGAAGCAGTAGCTAATGGGGGAGAGGATCATGGGGAGGCGAGAAGAGAAAAGAGGTCGTGGGTGGATGGAAGCGAAGAGTATGGGAAACTTAATGGGGTGGAAGATGTGGAAGATTGAGGAACGACGACGAGTGAAAGAAGAGGAACGTGGAGATCTAATTAAAGGAGGGAGGACACTGATTTAAAAAAAGGGGTAAGGAGAGTCTGGTAGGATCGGGAAGGACAGAAGAGCGGCAGTGCCAGAGAAAGTGTGTGGGAAAGTCAAAGAGGAATGGTTTAGGCTGGGAGAGGGACAAAGTCGGGAGAATCAGAGAGGAGGGAGGGCAGAACATGCCGCGTGGGAGTTTGTGTTGGTGTGGAGGGAGGAACCGTGCCTGCCGCAATAGCATAACCCTCACCGTGAGTGTGGGTGCGAGAGGCAGCTGAGTTTGTTAGTGTGGGGAGGGAAACAGACGGGGACACTGAATGGAATAGAGAAAATAATAGGCATGAGGGCAGGAAAAAGAAAGGAAAACCGAAAAGGTGATGTTTGTATATATATATATATATATATATATATATATATATATATATATATATATATATATATATATATATATATATATATATATATATTTTTTTTACACAGCCTATATATACATATATAGTTATTGGTTTCCTTGGAGGCATATGAGGTTGAAAACTATGGTACATTTTCCTTTATTGATTTTTCATAACTAATGATAATTACACTACTACTACTACTACTACTACTACTACTACTACTACTACTACTACTACTACTACTACTACTACTACTACTACTACTACTACTACTACTACTACTACTACTACTACTACTACTACTACTACTACTACTACTACTACTACTCCTTACTACTACTACTACTACTACTACTACTACTACTACTACTACTATACTACTACTACACAACCACCACTACTATACTTCTTTTAAGATCACTTAGTATCTAATCGTGATACCTGAAATGCGCAACATCCTACCCCTGCACCACCACTCACACAATCCCGGCGTCCCAACACTCCGCGTCCCCCAACACCCATTGTCATGTCCACCTCATCGTATCTGGCTTAGCGTGCAGCCTCGCCCTCCCGAATCACCATCACTGAGGCGGACACTCATAAGAACATAAGAAAATAAGGAAGCTACAAGAGGCCGCGAGACCTACACGTGGTAGTTCCTGGTAGTTACTTAACACTACCTACATCCACCTTTCATCCCCATCCATGAATGTATCCAGCCTCCTTTTATCCCTTGAGACCCAGAACGTAATTTCCATTGTAATTTGGCTACCATTGGACGAGTATTTGGTATGTTAAGGTACATTTCGTAATTTTGTAGCTAACAACAGACACTTTTTTATAGTAAAGTAAAGATCTGGGCATGAAAGGGTTAAAGTTCCCTATTGACTCCAAACACTCACCGATCTGTCGCCGAGGTTGGCCACTCTGCAGGGTAGGAAGGCGTGGGACCCCTCGCTCACCGTCACATTCGCGGGGGCGTGGACGAAGGAGGGGCCGACGGGCCACGCGCACCAGCCTGTGGGGAGGACAAGGCCACTCAGGAAAAGCAAATAAGTGTAGATTATTTATGAAACGAGACCCAGGAAGTGCTAACGACCCACAAATGAATAGATAATATGCTGATGCTGATGATGATATATCGAGGGTCTAATGCTAAGTTTAAATGATGAAGTGATGGAATTAATTGGAAAGTGCCTCGTCTCTTCTCTTGCACACACCGCAATGCATTACCTTTCAGTACCAATGTTTAGATGAGTTCCCTCTCGTAACTACAGGGAGGACGTACAGTATAGGCTACTGTCGTGCCCTGCGGGATCATAAAGTGTTTTTTGGCAGTTGATATGTGTAGTGCCATATCACCATTTTTATGACGCCCTTGCCAGTAGGAATTCCAAATAATTTGTGTTAGTTCAAAAAGAAACTACTCAAGGCGTGAAAAGTATGTAAAGTTACTTCGAAAAGACTTGACAAATACTTGGTATGCTAAAGATATGTATACATAGGAGCTTGAACGACTGATAGGCTCCAATACTTAGTGGTTCTGGAAAGTCGTACAAGATTCTCCTAATTGAGAGGCAAGAGCCTTAACCCCTTGAGACCCAGAACGTAATTTCCATTGTAATTTGGCTACCATTAGAAGATTTTTAGTGAATATAACCAATATTTTATAGATATGACCTGTTTAGTATTCTTGTTCACTAGATAATTTCGTATATTAAGTTACTTTTAGTGATTTTATGGCTAACGACAGACGATTTGATGTAGCAAAGGAAATATCTGGGCGTGAAGGGGTTAAAGGGCTTCATAATAATTACAACGCCTGTGCCAGTCACCCCTCGACCAAGAACGTTTAACTCCACTCCCCGGCGAGGCGGCTTAATGCTCCCACGTCCTCTTGATGCATGGCCGGACAACCAACTTCTGCAAGGCTGTCTGTAAGTATTTATCACCGCTATCTGGCGTCACTCTTCGGAGATTTTCCTTGTAAAGTCATCACAAATATTTACATGTATTATACGTGTGAATAAAAGACAGGAGTGCTCGAGGACCGTGGGTAACAGCATGCACGTGTATTATTTAGTGAGTGATACTTTTTAGCGGAAAAGTTAGGGTAGCGTGTGGAGAAACATGGAAAGGGGAAGGGGGCTTGAAATCACCTTTGTATTGCCAAAAGACTCGCGTTACCCCGGATAATTCAGGGGGGTCCATGGGTGGGAGGGAATAGTCATTACTTTTACATAAGAACATAAGAAAATAAGGAAGCTACAAGAGGCCTCGAGACCTGCACGAGGTAGTTCCTGTTACTTAACACTACCTACATCCATTTTCATCCTCATCCATGAAATTATTTAGCCTCCTTTTAAAGCTCCCTAATGACTCCGCACTAACTACCTGTCTACTGAGTCCATTCCAATAATTTACCACCCTATTTGTGAACCAGTTTTTCCCTCTTTCGATTTTCCTCGTCTCCACACAAGTTTCTTTTTCTTTACCGAATGAACAACTTGCGACCAAGATAAAGGAAAAGAAAGTGTTTTTGTAGATTTTTTCGCTTAATAACTAAAACATCGGCCAAGTTTCTACACTGTAAAAAAACAAACCGTCAAGATTCTCGCACTAAACACTACAGCATTGTCCTGAGCAAGGCGGCACGTTAGCACCCACAAGGCTGTTCGGTTATGCAGTGTGGTAAGACTAACGACCTTCTCACGTCTATAAAGCTCTAAACTAATGATATATACACGTTGAAAAATAAGCACTATTGTGGCCAAACGTTCCCCCGTCCTTGTCATGGAAGGGGGGAAGGAAATGAAGGCATTGTTAGAAGCTCTGGTGATAGCGATACAGTACCAGGGCAAGGGAAGGAAGGGAGGGAAGAAGGGAAGGAAGGGAGGAAAGAAGGGGAGGAAGGGAGGAAAGAAGGGAAGGAAGGGAGGAAAGAAGGAAAGGAAGGGAGGGAAGAAGGGAAGGAAGGGAGGGAGGAAGGGAAGGAAGGGAGGAAAGAAGGGAAGGAAGGGAGGGAAGAAGGGAAGGAAGGGAGGAAGGGCAGGAAGGGGGGAAGGGAGGGAGGAAAGAAGGGAAGGAAGGGAGGAAAGAAGGGAAGGAAGGAAGGGAAGAAGGGAAGGAAGGGAGGGAGGAAGGGAAGGAAGGGAGGAAAGAAGGGAAGGAAGGAAGGGGGGAAGGAAGGGAAGGAAGGGAGGAAAGAAGGGAAGGAAGGGAGGGAAGAAGGGAAGGAAGGGAGGAAGGGCAGGAAGGGGGGAAGGAAGGGAAGGAAGGGAAGGAAGGGAGGGAGGAAGGGAAGGAAGGGAGGAAAGAAGGAAAGGAAGGAAACAGGGATATTACGAAGGGATAAATGAACAGTGCACATGGTGAATTCTCCTCCTTTTTTCCCCTTTTTGTCTCACTAACGCCGGGCACTTATAGGAGGCAACCATTAAACTAAAGAATGAATTGCCAGTACGTACACATTGCAACACTGAATAGTAAGCGATAGGAACGTTTAATAGATCAATACTAGTACCAACAAAATATCTGGTCGAAATGGCAGCAAATATGTATGGAAATATTTACATAGATAGAATTACTTTTTTTCTTGTTCCCCTCCCTTTGTGCGAGTATAATCACCTTCCGTGGTGTGGCGGTGACTAGTGTTGCCTCTCATATATGTGAGGGGATTCACACCTATGGGATTGTCCGTCTTTCTCACCCCCCCCTACACACACACACATATACACGCACTCATTATTTTTTTTTTTTTTTTTTTTTTTTTTTTTTTTTTTTGCCTCTATATAGGCAGTGGTGACCCAGGGCTCGGATGGTAGGCTCTGGAGGTTCACTTGAGGGCTGTGATGGTTGGTCTTCGCCCGTGGTGGCGCAGGCAGGATTCTTATAGTGACGCCTGTGATTAGAGGCTCATGCTGCCCCCCTGTGTCCTCCGATGCACTCGCAATCGAAGGTAGAGTTGATGGGCAGGGCATGTGGGTGTTCTTAGGCCACTCGACGGTGCAGGAAGGTTTTGGGTTTCTTAGGGGATCGAACTCGGTTCACCGAGAACGCCAGTCGGAGACGCTAACCACTCTGCTACCGCCTCCCCTACCATGCCATACATGGGTGCAGGTCAATTGGTACTGAGGCGATTGGTAATTAAGTCAAATGATCCCCAAGGCCATGAATAATGTAAAACTCGTATATTTTCATTTTGCATAAGCCTATGTTGACCATACAACACTTAATTGTAGCTGGTTTGGTAGGGAATAATGGAAAATAAATCTAGCCTGGCACCCCGAGACCCGATATTCTGGGCGGCCGGGAAGTTCCCAGACGGCCACCAGATGGCAGATCGAGCTCAGTCATCTAGTCTATTGGGTACCAGGTCAAACCGTAACCTAGTCAACCTGAACCTTTTCCAACTTGTACCCTGGTCATCCCGTACCCTAGTCAACCTGTCACCTGGTCAATCCTTCACCAAGCGATCCGTCCTCAAGCCGCGTTTGAGCGAATCCTCTGGCGGTTTGAGCGGCTCTTTTAGAAATAAATAAATACAAGATAAATATATATTAAATAGAAAAGAATAAAAAAAAAAAAAAAAAATATATATATATATAAAGAATATGTATATATATATATATATATATATATATATATATATATATATATATATATATATATATATATATATATATATATATATATATATATATATATATATATAATATATATATAATCAATTTTTTTCTATATTTATATTTTTTATATTTTTAGATTTTTGACTCAAGCCAATTGGGTACCAGGTCAAACCGTAACCTAGTCAACCTTGACCTTGTCCAACTTGTACCCTGGTCATCCCGTACCCTAGTCAACTTGTCACCTGGTCAAGAGTGCTCCATTTAAGTATTTCTGATGCGATTAAGTTCAGAGTAATTTAACGTTGAGGAATCTTATCCAAATGATGGTTGGCATCACCATTGATGGTGATGAATCAGGGAAAGAAAATAACTGTTGACACTTTGCTCCGGAAGAGATGAGGTAATATTAATATGGTAGAATATGGTATGAATAAGGTAGATGAATAAGATGAATAAAGTAGAACGTGTGTTGTTATAATTCAATGCATATGTCGTTTGGGAAATGCTGTAGTTATTGCTGTAGTTATTGGATGCTAACTCTAATGCGCAAAAAAAAGAAAATCTTAATAAGGTAATTTCATATATAGCTATTCTTATAATAATACTTTTGTTTTAACCCCTTGAACCCAGAACGTAATTTTCATTGTAATTTGACTACCATTAGACGATCTTAATGAATATAAGCAATACTTTATAGATATGACCTGTTTAGTATCCACGGGAAAATTTGGTATATTAAGTTATTTTTCGTAGTTTTATGGCTAACAACAGACGATTTTTTATAGCAAAGGAAAGATCTGGGTGTGAAGGGGTTAACATGTAGATCTTCGGGACTTTTGTTCACGACGATATCTGTCCCGAGTCACAAACAGACACAAGGGCAAGGTGAAGGCAACAATGAAGTGGTGGATGCTCGCCTCAGCAGCCTTCCCTTGCTGTGTCTTTGATCCATTAATCTCCGGAATGTTTACTTGTCGTCCCTTCGAGGCACTACCACGCACACAAACACAAACACTGCTTTCATCAATAACTCCACCAGCCTGCCTTCAAACAGCCCCTACACACACTGCTTTCATCAATACCTCCCCCAGTGTGCCTTCAAACAGCCCCTACACACACTGCTTTCATCAATACCTCCCCCAGTGTGCCTTCAAACAGCCCCTACACACACTGTTTTCATCAATACCTCCCCCAATGTACCTTCAAACAGCCCCTACACACACTGCTTTCATCAATACCTCCCCCAGTGTGCCTTCAAACAGCCCCTACACACACTGCTTTCATCAATACCTCCCCCAGTGTGCCTTCAAACAGCCCCTACACACACTGCTTTCATCAATACCTCTCCCAATGTACCTTCAAACAGCCCCTACACACACTGCTTTCATCAATACCTCCCCCAGTGTGCCTTCAAACAGCCCCTACACACACTGCTTTCATCAGTACCTCCCCCAGTGTGCCTTCAAACAGCCCCTACACACACTGCTTTCATCAATACCTCCCCAGTGTACCTTCAAACAGCCCCTACACACACTGCTTTCATCAATACCTCCCCCAGTGTACCTTCAAACAGCCCCTACACACACTGCTTTCATCAATACCTCCCCCAATGTACCTTCAAACAGCCCCTACACACACTGCTTTCATCAGTACCTCCCCCAGTGTGCCTTCAAACAGCCCCTACACACACTGCTTTCATCAGTACCTCCCCCAGTGTGCCTTCAAACAGCCCCTACACACACTGCTTTCATCAATACCTCCCCCAATGTACCTTCAAACAGCCCCTACACACACTGCTTTCATCAATACCTCCCCCAGTGTGCCTTCAAACAGCCCCTACACACACTGCTTTCATCAGTACCTCCCCCAGTGTGCCTTCAAACAGCCCCTACACACACTGCTTTCATCAATACCTCCCCCAATGTACCTTCAAACAGCCCCTACACACACTGCTTTCATCAATACCTCCCCCAGTGTGCCTCAAACAGCCCCTACACACACTGCTTTCATCAGTACCTCCCCCAGTGTGCCTTCAAACAGCCCCTACACACACTGCTTTCATCAATACCTCCCCCAGTGTACCTTCAAACAGCCCCTACACACACTGCTTTCATCAATACCTCCCCCAGTGTGCCTTCAAACAGCCCCTACACACACTGCTTTCATCAATACCTCCCCAGTGTACCTTCAAACAGCCCCTACACACACTGCTTTCATCAATAACTCCCCCAGCGTGCCTTCAAACAGTGCATATTTAGTCGCCGCACGTTAAGTTGGCGAAAATGGGGCCCCTTCATTCCCCCCTTACGAATGCACGAGGTTGGCTGAGGTGTTGGGTGTTGGGGCATCAGGGCGGAACTTGGAGTTAGGCATTCTCACCCAACACCCAACACCTCAGACAATCCCGTGCGTTCGGAAGGGGGGAGTGAAGGGCCCCATCTTCGCCACCTTAAAGTGCGGCGACTATAGTGTTACCTTTATATTTATTCGCTATCCAAAGACCAAGAATTAAGCCGTAGTTTCGTTCTCTCATTGGTATTTCATTTTTATTTCCTTCCTGCCAACGATTTAGATGCAAATGTCAGCGAGCGAATAGTCAGTTAATTTTCGAAACAGAAAACTGGAAATTACCTGTCGATCGTCCGTGTAATTTAGCTGGTGTGATGTGTAATTAACGTGGTAGGACTCGATGGTGTGGGTTACATTGGGTCTGATGGTCCATTTTAAGCCTTTACTCTGCGTCTCCTCATCCACTTATCACCTCGTCCAACTATCTATCAACGCCTGTCACTAGCTCCATTAGTCTCTCTGTCTGTGCAGCTTTATTACGCGAGACAAGACAGACGTGCGACTAGAATATTAGTGGGAAAACGTGTGTCTGCCGCAGCGTGAGGTGAAGCGTTGAGGCGGAGAGTAAGCAGGATTGGATATTTTGTTCTGAAAGGATGATGGTATACTTCTGTGTTGGAAGGAGGGAGAGGGGAAGAGAGAGAGAGAGGGAGAGAGAGAGAGAGAGAGAGAGAGAGAGAGAGAGAGAGAGAGAGAGAGAGAGAGAGAGAGAGAGAGAGAGAGAGAGAGAGAGAGAGAGAGAGAGAGAGAGAGAGAGAGAGAGAGAGAGAGAGAGAGAGAGAGAGAGAGAGAGAGAGAGAGAGAGTAGACTAGGAATATTATGTGAAAAGGGGCCCAGAAATCACATGAGGGGTAACGGTTTGTTACAAGCTGTAACCCATGCTAGGATTGAACCATGACACCTCCTGAACAATATTAGCCTGGATGACACTTGATATTTTCATTTGGGACCTCACAGTGGGTTATTTTGTGAAAGAGGTCAATGGCGAAATATCAGATTTTCTCGAAAATACAAAAATGTCAATAAAATAATCAATACTGCAGTTACAAACTTATTTCTGGTGTCAAAATGAGCAGAATAACAAGTCATATTGTAAAAATATTGGTTTATGCTATAGAATTGGGAAATGTTAAAAATAATGGCAAAAACTACTGTAATGGATTCCTAATCCTTTGAATCCTTTATAAACGATAGACGTATCGACTAGATCTGTTGTTTATTGTTGCATCTATGATTCGATATCACGTGCATCAGTAATTTTCATCGAGGCCAATTTTCACTACATGAAAATGGTATTGATCTTGCTGCAGTTCATACGTGCAGAACGAACCGGAGACTGGCAGATGCATAAGTCAGCATTTATGGCCATGCTGCCTTGGTTTGCTCACTACGACCACACAAACTACACACGCTGGGGAGTGATATATGTTTTTTTTTTTTTTTTTTTTTTTTTTTTTTATCTGTGCTTATAGCGCCTGTAGGCAGTGGTGACCCAGGGCTCGGATGGTAGGCTCTGGAGGTTCACTTGAGGGTTCTGATGGTTGGTCCTCGCCCGTTGGTGGCGCAGGCAGGATTCTTATAGTGACGCCTGTGATTAGAGGCTCATGCCGCCCCCCTGTGTCCTCCGATGCACTCGCAGTCGAAGGTAGAGTTGATAGGCAGGGCATGTGGGTGTTCTTAGGCCACTCGACGGTGCAGAAAGGTTTTGGGTTTCTTCGGGGATCGAACTCGGGTCACCGAGAACGCCAGTCGGAGACTCTAACCGCTCCGCTACCGCCTCCCCAAATATGGTATATGATATATGGTGCTGATATAAGCTCTTGCGTGTTGATTTCACAACGAAACACCATCCATGAATTGTTAGTAGACGTCTGGATGTGAACTGTCTAATATTGATGTGACTGGATGTGAACTATTAGACAGTTCACATCCAGACGTCTACCAACAATTCATGGATGGTGACTTCGTTGTGAAATCAACACGCAAGAGCTTCAACTAAATTAGCACTGATCTTGCACTGAAGCACGTCAACAAAGTCGGGAAAGTCGCTGGTGGTCTGATAGGAATAACTCGAACAGACAGTGCACGGGACAAATGGTGCCTGACATACAACGAGCGAAGCCGAATTGTTGACGAAACCACTCCAATGTTTGCCATGGCAATCGATGACACCGAGTATGCACCATCTGCGTACAAAGATGTCGGTCCAGCAAGAATAAAGAGGGACAGAGAAGATGTTCAAAAGCTACAGGAAAAGTTATCACGATTCACAATATTTGACAGTGAGAGCAACGCAGGCGACGAGTTGACCTGTCTGATGACAATGGATCTTACCCCTGAAAACATCAAGAACGCTTTACTGACCGCTGAAACCCATGGAGAATCAAAGATCAAAGAATTTGTGGAATCACGGATTTGCAAACAAGACGTCGGCTTTCATGTAAAATTGAAACAGTCACAGGGTCCTACACTGACGACAATTTACACACTAGAAACGAGGAAGGATGCTAGTCAAAAGGGTCAAACCCATCAAAGCAGACAGGCTTCTGTTCCAGCGGCTTCTTGTGGCACAGGACTCCGGACGTGATATAGACCTTAAAAGTCTTCTGAGTCATGAACTAACACCGGTACCACTGTCATTGGCAGACACGGCAGGACGCCTACGTCCTACGAATAAAGCTGCGCTCGGGAAGATCTTGGAGGATGGAGTAACTGTTGAGGTCCTGCCAAAGTCTTCGCTTAAGACATGTTTTATCATAGATGGTCAGGCATTGGTACAAGCCATTGGAAAACCAACGGGGGCAAAGTCATTTGGAGATCTGGCTGATGTCTTCAATGCATCAGTGTTCAGTCATTTCAATGAGCACTGCTCAAGAGTCGATGTGGTTTTCGATCGATATCGTATCACATCAATCAAGTCTGGGACCCGGGAAAGGAGAGAGGGGCGAGTACGTTCTATCCGGCGCAAGATCGACAGCAGAGAGATTCCACTCCCTGCCAACTGGAAGCAGTTCGTGGACTTACCAGAAAACAAGGCAAATCTTACCAAGTTTCTCAGCGATCAAATGATGTTGGAGGCAAAAAAGAGCCGACCCACTTGTGAGTTGATCACTGCAGGTGGGTTTGAGGAAGAAACCAAAGTAGCATCGTCACAGGGGTCTGATGTTGAACAGCTGCAATCATCTCACGAGGAGGCTGATACACGTATAATATTGCATGCCAAGGCGGCCTATATGGATGGATACAAACGGATCATAGTCTCGTGCAGGGACACCGACGTATTGGTACTGCTCACACACTTCGCGGGACAATTAAGTAGAGAGCTCTGGATGAGAACTGGCACAAGGCAGGAACGGCGTTATGTGGCTGTGCATGACAATACAGTTGACACCGACCATGCAGCGTAGCATCCTGGTGTACCATGCGGTTACAGGATGTGACACAGTCAGTCAACCAAGTGGACACGAGAAAAAGACGACATGGAAGCAAGGGCGTAGCCAGAGGGGGGGCCAATGGGGCCATGCCCCCCCCCCCAATTTAACACATCTACTTTAGGAGTGTATGGTATAATTTCATCAATTTTAATATATTGAATATCATGCAAAGAACCAATAAATGACCCCCCATAGGGTTCAATATGCCCCCAATTAAGTCATATCTTCAACAATGTTCTCTGGGGGGCTTACAGCGCCTCCCAGACCCCCAGCTGATTAAGGCACCCACCCCTCAACCATCATTGGGAGGTGGCCACCCCCAATTATTTTTCCTGGCTACGCCCTTGCATGGAAGGACTTTTTTTATTTGGAAGGTATTCCAGCAGCACGGAGCATTGCTTAATGACCTCGGACGTGGCACGCTGTCAGAATCCACCATACGGAGTGTGGAAGAGTTGTTCTGCCGCATTTACTCACCAGCTTCGGACGAAACTAACATCAACGATGTGCGATACCGCATGTTTCAAAAGGGCACCAAAGACCAAGAAAAGCTTCCGCCAAGTCGAAAATGTCTTGAACAACACATCAAACGCGCACACCACCAGGCTCAGGTGTGGTTCCAGGCAGATGTACCAATCCCTGAAATCGAGTCGCCCATTGGAAGTGGATGGTACGAGGATGCTACGAGGAGACTACACACACACGTCAGTGTGGACGATCCTCTGCCAAACGAGTTCACAGACATAGTCTGCTGCAAGTGCAAAAATTGTGCAACTTCCAGATGCTCTTGTAGGGCCAAGAACTTGAAGTGCATAGTTGCATGTACCTGTAATAACGGAGTGTGTCACAACCCATACAGTGTGGCAATTGAAACGGACTCTGAGTGACTTTAACACGACATTCTTTCATTTCATTTCATGTACATGTAAACTTGCATATATGCAATGATGCGCCTTTTTCGTCCATCGTTCACTGTTGCGTTACTTAAATTTTCACTAGATGTATGTTATGTTTGTAATAAGTAATTAAATCTACTCATTATTATAGCATAAAGCAATATTTTTACAATATGGCTTGTTATTCTGCTCATTTTGACACCAAATATAAGTTTTTAACTGCAGTATTGGTCATTCTATTGATATTTTTGTATTTTCGAGAAAATCAGATATTTCGCGATTGACCTCTTTCACAAAATAACCCACTGTGAGGTCCCACAGCTTGTAACAAACCGTTACCCCTCATGTAAAATTTTGAGATTATATTCCTAGTCTAGAGAGAGATATGGGGAAGGGCTGGATTTGAGTATATTGAAAATAGGTTCATATCCGTTTCTACCTCTTTTTCCTCTTCCATCCTCCTCCTCCTCCTCCTCCTCCTCCTCCTCCTCATCATCATCATCACAGACGCACGGCTCCCTCCACAAGCACCCACTAGACCTACCCTTGGCCCGCGGTGAGGCCTGTTTCCTCATCCGCCTTGCTTGCCGCGTTCCATTCAGGTGGGCTGCGATAGGAAGCAACAACAACAACAACAACAACAACAACAACAAACAGCAACAGCCAGCAACACAACAACAACAACAACAACAACAATAACGTCAACAATAACAACAACAGAAGCAACAACAACAACAACAGCAACAACAACAACAACAACAACAACAACAACAACATCAACAATAACAACAACAGAAGCAACAACAGCAACAGCCATTCACGCGTGTCAGATAACTGCGGACGAAACCAATTTGCCTGTGACAGACCCCACAACACGTTCACGTCCTCCTCGGCGCCCCTGGGTAGCCCTCCTAAGGACCTTCAGACCGGTGGCATATTCCCGTGTTCTGGAAGAGTACTCATGTGGGGTTTACTCTTGAACACGTCAGGTTAGGTTACGTTAGGTTACGGTCAGAGTAGGTTAGATATGCAGCCCGGTGTTCTCCTTCCTCCACCATTGACCGTCTGGCGTTTGGGAATAGAATGATATCTTTGCTCACTCTTGTTTTGTTTCTGGTGACGGGTGTGAGTCAATTACTGCTCCTCCCTCCCTCGCCATACCCCGTGCCAAGATCTGCTGCCAGGTCGACACTATATACGCCCCTCCAGCGGCATCCAGGCTCCTCCCTCCCTCATGACGCATGGTCGCCTCACCCACCACCATCACAGACGCCATAACCTCCGCTATCGACTCATTTGTCCGCAGCGCCATCATTTATTACGTGGACGGAACAGTTTATTTCATGTGTGGGACGGAACCAGCATTTGTATCAGCCTTGCGTTCCTGTTTCCCGCGCTGCATGGGTCAGTCAGCTCTCCCTGCAGCGTCGCAAAGCATCACACGCGCTGCACTTCACTCTCATGCAGACCAAGGCCGTACAAAGAGGTTTGCCGAGGCGTGGGAACTGAGTTGATTCCGTGACGTCAGAGCGAGTCACCCTCCCTCTCTTGTACCCTCTACTCTCTCGCTCTCCCGCGCTCGCTCTAATAATGTTCTGCCTTGTGTACTTTCTAACTATGTAATGACTTTGATGCAGACAATGAAAAAATTGGCTGATTATCATGTTGAATTTTCCCGTTGCGTGTACATGCATCCGATCTTTACGCTGAAGAATAGTGGCCATTAGATAGGGTTTAACATGGTGTTGCTTTTAATGGACGTAATTACATCCTTATAAGTAATATGTAACGCACGAATCAGCATGGACTTACCACTGTCTGTTAGAATGATGTAGCGTTTTAAGTGAAAAAAAAAAAAAAAAAAATTCTCAAGACTTTTGGCTGTTTCAGATAATTCCTTCTGTGAGCAGTATTTAGGATAGATTTGTGGACATTTTGTACTCTTATAAGTCTCTTCTTTCATGTTTTTTCCTAATAACTTAGCTCTCATGACTCAGTTCATTAACACACTGATTATTATGAATCTGATAATTATTACAGGTCGAGATTGTTACCTTCATGGTCGCAAAAGAGAGAGAGAGAGAGAGAGAGAGAGAGAGAGAGAGAGAGAGAGAGAGAGAGAGAGAGAGAGAGAGAGAGAGAGAGAGAGAGAGAGAGAGAGAGAGAGAGAGAGAGAGAGAGAGAGAGAGAGAGAGAGAG
>JACEEZ010009831.1:845000-877500 GCA_016584305.1 Chionoecetes opilio | reverse complement strand
TCGGGGTTCTGTCACAGTTGGAGGGAAGAAATTGTGTTTGGTTCGGTCACAGTGCAGGAAAATTGTCCGGGTTCTGTCACAGTTGCATGGAAAAATTGTCGGGGTTCTGTCACAGTTGCAGGGAAAAAATTGTGTTTGGGTTCGGTCACAGTTGCAGGGAAAAATGTGTCGGGGTTCTGTCACAGTTGCAGGGAAAAATTTGTCGGGGTTCTGTCACAGTTGCAGGGAAAAATGTGTCGGGGTTCTGTCACAGTTGCAGGGAAAAATGTGTCGGGGTTCTGTCACAGTTGCAGGGAAAAAATTGTGTTTGGGTTCGGTCACAGTTGCAGGGAAAAATGTGTCGGGGTTCTGTCACAGTTGCAGGGAAAAATGTGTCGGTTCGGTCACAGTTGCAGGGAAAAATGTGTCGGGGTTCTGTCACAGTTGCAAGGAAAAATGTGTCGGGGTTCTGTCACAGTTGCAGGGAAAAAGTTGTGTCGGGGTTCTGTCACAGTTGCAGGGAAAAATGTGTCGGTTCGGTCACAGTTGCAGGGAAAAATGTGTCGGGGTTCTGTCACAGTTGCAGGGAAAAATGTGTCGGTTCCCGTCACAGTTGCAAGGGAAAAATTGTCGGGGTTCTGTCACAGTTGCAGGGAAAAATGTGTCGGGGTTCTGTCACAGTTGCAGGGAAAAAATTGTGTTGGGTTCGTCACAGTTGCAGGGAAAAATGTGTCGGGGTTCTGTCACAGTTGCAGGGAAAAATGTGTCGGTTCGGTCACAGTTGCAGGGAAAAATGTGTCGGGGTTCTGTCACAGTTGCAGGGAAAAAGTTGTGTTTGGGTTCTGTCACAGTTGCAGGGAAAAATGTGTCGGGGTTCTGTCACAGTTGCAGGGAAAAGTTGTGTTTGGGTTCGGTCACAGTTGCAGGGAAAAATGTGTCGGTTCTGTCACAGTTGCAGGGAAAAATGTGTCGGTTCTGTCACAGTTGCAGGGAAAAATGTGTCGGGGTTCTGTCACAGTTGCAGGGAAAAATGTGTCGGGGTTCTGTCACAGTTGCAGGGAAAAATGTGTCGGTTCGGTCACAGTTGCAGGGAAAAATGTGTCGGGGTTCTGTCACAGTTGCAGGGAAAAAATTGTGTTTGGGTTCGGTCACAGTTGCAGGGAAAAATGTGTCGGGGTTCTGTCACAGTTGCAGGGAAAAATGTGTCGGGGTTCGGTCACTCAATTCTCGTATTTGAATGTTGGAATAGAGAATGTTATCAATAGTTTAGTGAACTTTAGTCAATGTGAGTAGTAAGCTGCCTGTCCCTATTTCTATTTTTCCACCTTCCTACGACTTACATTTTTATCAAGAGAGGAGTAACAAGACACCTCCCGAACTAAATTGACCCCCTCCCTTTCTATATTCTCTTACCTTCTTCCTTTTTGGGACTGACAGCTAGCGGGTGTCAATAGCTTTCCGTCTCATTGTAGTGATTTATTTATATTACAACAAGGGAAAGTTGATGTGTTATAACCTATTCTTCAAGGGAGTAGTTTACTTCCCCATAAATCTTACTTTAGTGAGTTAAAGTGTGTTGCTCGTTTGTGTGTTTCTGTGGGTGTGGTTGTGGTGTGTGTCGGTTGTGTGGGTGTCTGTGGGTGTGTGGAGGTGGTTGTGTGGTGTTGTGAGAGGGGTGTGGTGTGTGGATGTGTGGGAGTGGTGGTGGTTGTGAGAGTGGTGTTGTGGTGTGTGTGGGTGTGGTGTGAGAGTGGTGTGTGTGGTGTGGGGTGTGTGGGGTGTGGTGTGTGTGGGGTTGTGGTGTGTGGGGGTGTGGTGTGGGTGTGTGTGTGTGGGTGGTGGTGTGGGGGTGTGGTGTGTGGGGTGTGTGTGTGGTGGGTGTGGTGTGTGGGTGTGGTGTGGGGGTGGTTGTGTGGGGGTGTGTGGAGGTTGTGGTGTGTGGGGGTGTGGTGTGTGAAGAGTTGTGGTGTGTGTGGGTGTGGTGTGTGGGTGTGTGTGGTGTGTGGGGTGGTGGTGTGTGGGGGTGTGGTGTGTGGGGTGTGGTGTGTGTGGGGTGTGGTGTGTGTGGGTGTGGTGTGTGGGGGTGTGGTGTGTGGGGTTGTGGTGTGTGGGGGTGTAGTGTGTGGGGTTGTGGTGTGTGGGGGTGGTGTGTGTGGTGTGTGAGAGTGGTGTGTGGTGTGTGGGGGTGGTGTGTGTGGGGGTGCGGTGTGTGGTGTGTGAGAGTGGTGTGTGGGGGTGTGGTGTGAAGAGTGTGGTGTGTGGGTGTGGTGTATGTGGGTGTGTAGTGTTAGCAGCGAGAAGGTGAAATAAAGGTGGCAGGTGAAAGGCAAGGTATGAAATAATGAAGGAATCTGCTTAATTGGATGAGATGAAGAGAGGGGTGAATATATCGAATGCACAAAATTAGAGAAGCAACAGAGACTCAAGACGGTAAATAAGGATAACTAAGAAAGCATCGAATGAGAGATAATGAGATGGCAAGTCAGACAAAGGAGAATGACCGACTCAGCAGAATAAGAATAAAAAAATAACTGAACAAAAAGAAAAGCAGGAACCACAACTTTTAACAACATTCAGTACGTCTATAACTAAAAAGAAAAAGAAGCTTCTCATATGGAAAATAAAATGTGATAGTCAAAATTGCATAACATTTAGTGAGTTCCGTAAAGCAATGTTAAATGAAGGTGAAAGGAACGAAGAGTTTGAATGTTTTTGAAGGCTATAAAGTAAGGAAGGCAAGAAGGGAGGGAAAGATGTAAGGAGAAGAGTAAAGTAAAAGTGGAGTAAAAGTAAAGTAAAGTGGAGAAAAAGTAAAGAAAGGTTTAAAACGCAAGAAAGAAATAGTGAGAGATAAAAGAGAGAGAGAAGGGCGAATTGGGAAATAACAAACAGACAAGTAGAGAGAAGAGATAGAAAGTTAACAGAGCCAGAGACATATATTAATCAGCCTTCCTATCAATAATTCTACTACTACTACTACTACTACTACTACTACTACTACTACTACTACTACTACTACTACTACTACTACTACTACTACTACTACTACTACTACGACGACTACGACTACTACTACTACTACTACTACTACTACTACTATTACTATACTACTACTACTACTACTACTACTACTACTACTAGAGTTATGAATTATAGAGGGTATAGGAATTATTGATAGACTAAGACAACGAATTGGTTTAGGCACTCGTACATTAAGAAACATTACATATTTTATAACATTACATATTTTATCGCTTAGCAACACACACACACACACACACACACACACACACACACACACACACACACACACACACACACACACACACACACACACACACGCACGCACGCACGCACGCACGCACACACACACACACGCACGCACGCACGCACGCACGCACGCACGCACGCACGCACGCACGCACGCACGCACGCACGCACGCACGCACGCACGCACGCACGCACGCACGCACGCACGCACGCACGCACGCACGCACGCACGCACACACACACACACACACACACACAGAGAGAGAGAGAGAGAGAGAGAGAGAGAGAGAGAGAGAGAGAGAGAGAGAGAGAGAGAGAGAGAGAGAGAGAGAGAGATATGATGCAGAAGACAAGCTCAGAAACACCTTTGTGCGGGAGTGTTTAATGAGTTACTTAAAAACACTAAAGGAAAGTTCAGTGTGAGTCGATAATACAAATATAATAAAATAAATATAATATAATAAATAAAATGTAACTTAGAATGTGGAAACGATGACACCAGACGAAGTAAAAAAAAAAAAAAACGGAGACTTACTGTATAGTTTAGAAGAAATAAAAACTTGATTGGAATTTACGCATAACTGCAGAACTAAAGAAGGAAAAGCTACCGTAGATAACAGTATAGTCGCCAGCTGCAATAATGTCGCCATTCGCCAAATATTACGAATTATAGCATCACTACTGATATGTGTGTGCCACTGAAGATGATACACAGTAGTATAGATCATGACTGTATAATCTACCCTGTTTCAGCGTTGTTTTATGCTTTGTATCTGCAAGTATAGACGGTTTCCAAATTCCGTACTCGTTTTTTTTCGGGTGACGACGACAACGGGAGGACACTCTTAACATAAACAGTAGATGGCGACTTTAATGTAACCCGTTATCAACGTCGCCACTCGGTTTTATTTTTGTAATTTGTTCATTTATAGCCATACACAGATAACACATACACAGATGAAGACACAAATTGACACAGACTCTCCAGATAGCCCCTTCTAACTTTCCTGATATCATGGATGTAGAAATGTAAGTATTAACGCCACCACACGTCTGTAAAGTGAAAAGAAACGTTGTCCTGGCGACTTTAGTGTTATCTACGGTAGCGAAGTTAACTAAAATGTGAACTACACTAGCTCTCTTACACAATCCTTGTATTCATAATTTTTTTTTAACCCCTTGAGGCCCAGAACGTAATTTCCATTGTAATTTGGGTACCATTAGACGATTTTTAGTGAAAATAAGCAATGTTTTATAGATATGACCTGTTTAGTATCCTTGTCCACTAGTTAATTTGGTATATTCAGTCACTTTTCGTAATTTTATGGCTGACAACATACGATTTTATATAGCAAAGGAAAGATCTGGGCGTGAAGGGGTTAATCTTATACTGGCTCTGAACACTGGAAGGGGAAGTCGTCAAAAAAACAAAAAATGAAACAATGCACAGTGGAAAATAAATGAAAAAAAAGCGCGCCAAAAAGGGCAGAGGGCGAAATGGAAACAAGAAAAAAATATTGAAAATACAGGAACGGGAGGCGGCGATACACACAAAGGAGAGGAGTGAAGAGATTTTCTTGACTCTTTTTCCTCTCATTCTCTCTTTGGCCGCCCTTTTATTGCTCGTTTAGTCTTGTAGTGCCAACACTTGCTGCCAACTTTTTGACTTTTAAATGGATAGATGAGAGAGAGAGAGGGGAGGAGAGAGAGAGAGGAAGAGAGAGAGAGAGAGAGAGAGAGAGGGAGAGAGAGAGAGAGAGAGAGAGAGAGAGAGAGAGAGAGAGAGAGAGAGAGGAGAGAGAGAGAGAGAGAGAGAGAGAGAGAGAGAGAGAGAGAGAGAGAGAGAGAGAGAGAGAGAGAGAGAGAGAGAGGAAGGGAGAGGAGAGAGAGAGAGAGAGAGAGAGAGAGAGAGAGAGACGAGAGAGGAGAGAGAGAAGAGAGGAGAGAGAGAGAGAGGAGAGATGAGAAGAGAGAGAAGGGAGAGAGAGACGACGATTGATAAAGAAAACATAGAAGAGTTGAGAGAGAGAGCAGAGAGAGAGAAAAGCATAATCGAATATAGAAAAAACAAAAGTGAAAGAGACGCATAGTAAGGAAACACAGCATGATTGAGAGAGAAACGAAGAGAGAGGACGAGACAGAGAGAGGAGAAGAAGCCTAATCGATTAATATGAATACATAAAGCTGAAAAGACGACATAGTAAGGAAACACAGCATTGAATTAAGAGAAACAACCAAAGTAACTTAAATCCTCATAAAAGACACTAAACGGGACCCAGAATATAAATAAACCGAATGTAAACTAAAGTAAACAAGTCTACATGTAAACACTAATATGTATACACCCCGAATAACACTATCACTTTGCCGTATACCCAACACTGCACTAACCCCCCTTTCCCTCCACACACACACACACACACCACACACACACACACACACACACACACACACACACACACACACACACCACACCACACACACCCACACCACACCACACACACACAACACACACTTTCACAAACTATTAAAGTCTACGACGCACTAGATTTATTTATAAAGTCTGAGCTACCCAATACTTCAATTTCAATTCAATCACGACACGCACACGCACACGACACACACCACACACACACACACACACACCACACACCACACACACCACACACACACACACACACACACACACACACACACACACACACACACACTCCTACCCCTTTAAAACACGATATCCCTGTCCGGTGCTGTCCTGTCCGGTGCCACCATTTGTACGTGTCTGGAGAACGACAGAAAATTCGTAAAGCACTAAAATATACCTGCCGTGTCTTCGTCAAGTGATGGCATGAAGTATGTATGTGTAATTCATGTAGTTGACGATGTACAGGTATCGATCAGGTCTTGGTCTTTGCGCTGAGTGACGTGTGTATATATGCAGATTCGGATCACAAACTATAAATTGCCAACCAAACATTTTATTTCACCTTTCCTAAGTTTTCTTATTCTAACGCCTTTCAAATAACCATATAAATACCTATAGATCGATTCATTTACGATTAATTTGCATGCATTCCCTTTTTATCCTTTAATACAGTACCGCATGTATTGATATCGCTATTATTTGTTTTTTTATTGACACACAGACAATACACAATACAGACAATACAGGCACAGACACTTTTAACACAGACAATACAGGCACAGACACTTTTAACACAGACAATACAGGCACAGACACTTTTAACACAGACAATACAGGCACAGACACTTTTAACACAGACAATACAGACACAGACACTTTTAACACAGACAATACAGGCACAGACACTTTTAACACAGACAATACAGCACACAGACACTTTTAACACAACTACAGGCACAAGACACTTTTAACACAGGAATACAGGCCAGACACTTTTAAACACAGAAATATACGAGACAGACACTTTTACATAGAAATACAGCACAGACACTTTTAACACAGACAATACAGAACAAACTTTTTTAACACAGAAATATACAGGCACAGACACTTCTAACACAGACAATACAGGCACAGACACTTTACACGAGGCAATACAGGACAGCACTTTAACACAGAAATACTGGCAAGACCTTTAACACAGACAATACAGGCACAGACACTTTTAACACAGACAATACAGGCCCAGGCACACACACTTTTAACACAGACAATAACCTATGGAATGCGCAGTACCCTATTCCTCAATGACAACAGAAAAGTGAGGGACTGAGAGATGATATATTCTTTCTATATGATCCCTGTCCATCATCCACGTAATCAAATATATATCCAGACACTTCTTTAATAATCCAGACCCTCTTCATCGATGCCACACCACATAGACCCGTAACCTACCTGAGTCATCCGAGAAGATACATCGGCATAGAATGAGGGTGACAAGGATGAAAAATACTACCGAGGCAATAAATGTGAGGTATTTGCATGGTCCCTGAAGCAATCAATGAATATGGAATGGTGTATACGGAGGTTGTGGAGAGAGGGAGTTATGGGGATTGGAGTGTGAGCAGAGAGGGAGTGATGGGGATTAGAGTGTGTGGAGAGAGGGAGTGATGGGGATTAAAGTGTGGAGAGAGGGAGTTATGGGATTAGAGTGTGAGCAGAGAGGGAGTTATGGGATTGGAGTGTGAGCAGAGAGGGAGTTATGGGATTAGAGTGTGAGCAGAGAGGGAGTTATGGGGATTAGAGTGTGAGGACAGAGGGAACTAGGGGGGGCACTCAGTAGAGCGCATACCCCCGCCTGAATATAAAAAAGTAAAAAAAAAAAAAAAAAAAAAAAAATATACGCTTTAATATATATATTATCTTAATTATTATCATTAATATATATCTATATGTATATATATAATTCGATATAAAATATAAATTCTAACATATTTATTTATATTTCTTATTAATAAATAATATATAAATACTATAGATATCATTACGATTAATTTGATCATTACTTTATATACTTATAATAATATGCACCAGTATGAGCATATCGCGATATATTTCATCTTTTCCATGGCAACAGTGCAATAATTATCAACAATTAAACAGCACTTCTTAACAAAAGACTGAATACCAGTTTGTCACAGAATCTTTGTAACTTTTTAAAATACGTACACAGACACTTTTACAGACACAGACAACAGACCAGACATGTTAAAGACATACCGCCCAACTCTTGTGCGAGGACATAAGGACGAACAGTTAACAGGAACAATACAGGCCCGGGACAGACACTTTTAACGGACAGAGAGAACCTATGGAAGTGGAGACAGGATTTCGGATAGACGAACAGAATAGGATTAGCGGTGAAGAGAGAATTTTTGGATAGATCCTGTCAGCATCCAGGGTAATCAGGAATATTGGAACAGAACTTCTTTAACTTGAGATCCAGGACTTGGGATAGATGTCCAGCACACGAATTAGACGAATACCTGAGTTTGAGAAGGAAATTCGGGATAGAGTGGGGAGACAAGGAGAAATTATGGGATACGAGGTAAAATGTGAGGATTTGGCATTGGTCCTGTGAAGAATCAAGAATATGGAATGCGTGTGAACAGGATGGATTGAGTGGGAGACAGGGAGTTATGGGGATTGAGTGTGAGCAGAGAGGGATATGGGGATTAGAGTGTGTGGGAGCAGGGAATATGGGGATTAAAGTGTGGAGACAGGGATATGGGGATCAAGAGTGTGGGAAGAGGGAATTATGGGGATTAGAGTGTGTGAAGAGAGGGAATTATGGGGATTAGAGTGTGTGGAGAGAGGGAATTATGGGGATTAGAGTGTGTGGAGACAGGGAATTATGGGGATTAGAGTGTGTGGAGAGAGGGAATTATGGGGATTAAAGTGTGTGAGAGAGGGAGTGATGGGAATCAGAGTGTGAGGACAGAGGGAATTATGGGGATTAGAGTGTGTGGAGAGAGGGAATTATGGGGATTAGAGTGTGAGGAGAGAGGGAATTATGGGGATTAGAGTGTGAGGAGAGAGGGAATTATGGGGATTAGAGTGTGTGGAGAGAGGGAATTATGGGGATTAGAGTGTGAGGAGAGAGGGAATTATGGGGATTAGAGTGTGAGGAGAGAGGGAATTATGGGGATTAGAGTGTGAGGAGAGAGGGAATTATGGGGATTAGAGTTGTGAGGGAGAGGGAATTATGGGGATTAGAGTGTGAGCAGAGAGGGAATTATGGGGATTAGAGTGTGTGAAGAGAGGGAATTATGGGGATTAGAGTGTGTGGAGACAGGGAATTATGGGGATTAGAGTGTGTGGAGACGGAATTATGGGGATTAGAGTGTGTGGAGAGAGGGAATTATGGGGATTAGAGTGTGTGGAGAGAGGGAATTATGGGGATTAGAGTGTGTGGAGAGAGGGAATTATGGGGATTAGAGTGTGTGAAGAGAGGGAATTATGGAGATTAGAGTGTGTGGCGAGAGGGAGTGATGGGGATTTGAGTGTGAGGAGAGGGAGTTATGGGGATTAGAGTGAGGAAAGTGGGCGTTATGGGGATTAGAATGTGAGGCGAGAGGGAGTTATGGGGATTAGAGTGTGAGCAGAGAGGGAATTATGGGGATTAGAGTGTGTGGAGAGAGGGAATTATGGGGATTAGAGTGTGTGGCGAGAGGGAGAGTTGATGGGGATTAGAGTGTGAGGAGAGGGAGTTTGGGATTAGAGGGGAAAGGGGGTTATGGGGATTAGAGTGTGAGGCGAGAGGGATTATGGGGATTAGAGTGTGAGGAGAGGGAATTAGGGGATTAGGTGTGAGGATCAGGGGATATTTATAGTGGGATTAGAAGTGACTGAGAGAGGGAATTATGGGGATTAGAGTGTGAGGAAGCGCGTGTCGGAGGTCAGTCATATATTTATACGTGGTAGAAGATTAATAGGATTGGGGAAGTAGGTGCTGTGTGTGTCTAAAGTTTATGATATGTAGGAGGAGGAGGAGGAGGAGGAGGAGGAGGAGGAAGAGGAGGAGGAGGAGGAGGAGGAGAAGAGGAGGAGGAGGAGGAGGAGGAGGAGGAGGAGGAGGAGGAAGGAGGAGGAGGAGGAGGAGGAGGAGGAGGAAGTAGTGGTGGTGGTGGTAGAGGTGTGATACAAGGGATTAAAGTGAGAAATGACAACGAAGGAAGCAAGGAAAAACTGACGAATGAGAAGATCTGTCTGGCTATTCTTCACATCAGCATTAAATTTTATACACGCAGAATGTATATATATAACAAAAAGAAAATGAAGTGCAATATTTCAACTTAAATTATTACAATGATCCCTCGAATTCGACCTCCATTGTTCTGATCAAGTACCATCAGTTTCCCGTATCAATATCTTCATCACTATCATTATTGTTATCATATTATCATTATCATTACTCTCTACAACACTTCTCTGTCTGAAGGTTTTGACGCGCTATTTCGGTCCTTAACAATTGAGCTATATAGAGTTACCTGAGCACAGTCAGAAGAGACAGGTGAAGAGGTCTGACTTTTACCTCCATGAATTGTGTGGTGATGGAGGAGGAGGAGGCAGAGGAGGAGGAGGAAGAGGAGGAGGAGGAGGAGGAGGAGGAGGAGGAGGAGGAGGAGAATGTATTACCGCCCCTGCATGGACCGGCCGGTGTGACGCGCTGGGTTCTGCGTCTGACGGGGAGACAAATGACTAGTGATTTGCGAAGCCTTTTTGTGGGGGCTTGGTTTTCCCGCGGCAAGGCTAAGGGTAGAGAGTAGGGAGGGGAAAGGGAAGTTGAGAGGGGAGTAGTAGTAGAGGGGAGTAGTAGTAGAGGGGAGTAGTAGTATGAGGAGAGTGTAGTAGAGAGGGGAACCGTGTGAGCTGGGTTGGGTTAGGTTAGGTTAGGTCAGGTTTCCCTCTTTGTTGGATGAACGTGGAATTCGGACAGGCGGACGGAGTGATTGGCAAACTGACTGACTGACTGATTGACTGACTTGACTGATTGACTGATTGACTGACGGACGGATGGACGTATTCCGTGAAATCATATGTGGTGGTAGTCGCTGCTGATGGTAAACGGTATATGGAGGTATGGCTATGTATACAGATACTGCATGGAAGAGAGAGAGAGAGAGAGAGAGAGAGAGAGAGAGAGAGAGAGAGAGAGAGAGAGAGAGAGAGAGAGAGAGAGAGAGAGAGAGAGAGAGAGAGAGAGAGAGAGAGAGAGAGAGAGAGAGAGAGAGAGAGACCAAGTTACCCAAGTCTCTACACTGCAACATTGATATTAGGCAAAACTTATTGATAAGGGCTTAAAAAGTACCCAAATTTCACTATAATTTGTTTAGTCTCTCCCATGAAAATCTTGTGAACCTTTTGTCCATGGTTGTAATATTGTGCCATGTGGGTGGCGTATATGGCGGGAAGGGAGAGGAGACAGGAGTTGTGCTTCAGAAACAGGACTCGACATGTACCGGAAAAGACATAATCGATGAACGTATAGGAAAGAACGGGATTACTGGAACACAATCAAAAGCAAAGTAACAGCGTGTGTGTGCGCATGTGTGTGTATGTGTGTGTGGGTGGGTGTGTGTGTGGGTGTGTGTGTGTATGTATGTGTGTGTATGTGTGTGTGTGTGTGTGTGTGTGTGTGTGTGTGTGTGTGTGTGTGTGTGTGTGTGTGTGTGTGTGTGTGTCGTGGCAGGGCAGGGTCAGACCTCAGGCGTCACGGAGTTCTGGGTTCTTTTGATTAGTGGAGACAGGTAAGACTCAGCGCGGCGTCCTTGCCTCCCCCCCCCCCCATCGCTTCCCGCCAGGTGGTCTTGGGTCGAGTGGTGATATGTGGTCGATGTTGAGAGTTATCTTTCATTTCAACCATATTTTCAGAGAGTAATCTTTGGTATTCATTGTTTTCGAAGTTT
The DNA here is from genome assembly GCA_016584305.1 of Chionoecetes opilio. Lineage (NCBI taxonomy): Eukaryota > Metazoa > Arthropoda > Malacostraca > Decapoda > Majidae > Chionoecetes > Chionoecetes opilio. The sequence continues at coordinate 865,857 of JACEEZ010009831.1, read as the reverse complement.
CCTCATTTAAACTTTGACAGAGGAGGGGCGCTGGGGTCGGTCAGGGGCGGTGAGGTGTGTGGCGGCGGCGGTGAGGTGTGTGGCGACGGCGGTGAGGTGTGTGGCGACGGCGGTGAGGTGTGTGGCGGCGGCGGTGAGGTGTGTGGCGGTGGCGGTGAGGTGTGTGGCGACGGCGGTGAGGTGTGTGGCGACGGCGGTGAGGTGTGTGGCGGTGGCGGTGAGGTGTGTGGCGACGGCGGTGAGGTGTGTGGCGGTGGCGGTGAGGTGTGTGGCGGTGGCGGTGCTCGGGTACTATTTGTTCCTCTGGTATTCCCGCAGCGACGAGGCAGCGGCGAAGGCATGTGAAGGAAGGTCACTCACCGTACAACAAAGGAACGTCTATAAATCATGAAAAGAACTAAAGATAAAGATATTTTCCATTGTTCGTTGTGCTGTCAATTTGGTTTTATGATGTTAAAGAATGAAGGGACATGAGTAAAGATCAAGTGTGTAGAACTGCAAATCATGTTTGTTGGCACCTCCACTGCCGCCTCCGTAGTTTACCAGAGCTATTTTCTCGTCAAATGCGAACAATACTGGTAATCAGCATGATAACTTTGACCTTTTAAGCTTTAACACATACTGTACACACACACACACACACAGTTAGTCACACGCACACACACACACACACAAACAACACACACACACACACACACACACACACACACACACACACACACACACACACACACACACTAATACGCACACACACACACACTAATACACACACACACACACACACACACACACACACACACACACACACACACACACACACACATACACGGGTCACGTAAGACTAAAAAAGTTCCTGCGGCTGAGACACAATGGGGACGCGCCGCGGCCATGCTCCCACCTCACACGCAGCGAGAGGCCTTTGTGATAGCGAGAAGTAACCCTAGTGCGAGGCAGGAAGGAAGGCGTCGCGTCTCTGAGGAACCAAAGTAAATCCATCTTGCAAGTCGTGGGTCAAATTTGGTGGGTTACTGACGTTGCCGAAATTGAATCCTGTGCAGTCTTGCCCGAGCCTGCTAATGAACAGACGAAACCCATTTGTGTCGCATTCAAGAGCCTGACGATGCTTAAGTTTAGCCGAGGACGCTCACTCCTGTAACTTATGTATTTGCTGCATAGGAACGACATACCACGGTCCTGTAATGGAACCTTCTGTGCGAGGAAACAGCTGCCTTGAATATGATTTGAAGCGTGTAACAGGGCGGCGGACGGGACACCAGCGCTCGTGTTTATCACAATAATACGCTGACGCAGACTGTGATGCCGCGCCGCCTCGATCATTGGCCCTATATTGCACGGCTATGGAAAATGGAGCGAGAGATATATGGCGGCGTTGAGACGTGATATGAAGGGATGACCGTCGAGGGGAGGAAGGGGTCACGAGGCTATAGGGGGGAGGGAGGGGTGACATGTTATTGGGGAATATGTTAAAGGCAGACAAAAGGATGAAAAGATGACCATGCACTATTTTAAAGCTTACAAATGATGTTAAAAATGTAGTAATGGTACTCGTATATATAGATTGATGAACTACTACATTACTTCAGGTCACTGCCTTCCAATCTGTGAGGCCTGCGGGAGAAATGGTGTTAGGAGAAAGTGTAAGAGCGTGAAGCCTTCTCTCCAAAATTACTGTTCTGTTTAAGACTACATGTAATCAGGAAACTTCGATGACTCTCTGTTAATATGTGATGGTCCACGCTCACCCAGCCACGGAAATGAATGAACATGGTGGTGTCAACGATAGTTAAACAAAAAACCAAACAATATGTGTTATCTATGTATATAAGAAAATAGAAATAAGGTAGAGCTTTGGAATTTTGTGGCAGCTAAATATTGGAGGGTGCGTACTTTAAATCGTTGCAGCCACTGTTTTGGAGGAAATTGTGCAGCACGAAAAATGCCGTACACGCGCGCAGGCGAACTCCATCATGCGATCTTGTGTAGGGAAGTCTATTGGACGAGGAGAATATGATTAAATTCTGCTGTACAATATGTAGTTTCCAAACGTTTAGCTTGTCACGATGGGATTATAAGTGTTTGCACGGCACCTCACCGTCCACCCATCAACCTCTATACTCCCCCACCCGCCACCCTCCACCTTTCACCCGTCACCCGCCAGCCACTACCCGTCACCCTCCACCCGCCACCTTCCACCCGCCAGCCTCCACCCACCACTCGCCAGCCACCACCCGCCACCCGCCACCCGCCACCCTCCACCCTCCACCCGCCACCTTCCACCCGCCACCCATTACCCTCTACTCCTCCACCGTCCACCTGCCACCCTCCACCCGCCACCCTCACCCACGTCTTTGCGGTGATCAATAAAGATGGGATGATGGGCAGGAAGTGAGGAAAAAAGGTTCTGGCCGCAGTTTCAAGTTGAGGCGACGACATCTTAAAGAAAATCCTTACTTTTCAAGCAAAAATTCTTACGTTTGACTTCAAGGACGCTCACCATAAGGACGTAAACTACGCTTAGGGGAGGAGGAAGGGGGGTATGTTGTGAGGAGGGAGGGAGGAGGTGAGGCGCCAGGGATTCGATGAAAATGAGGAAAATACTGGGGACATGAAACCCAGTGAGCACAGAGTGGTATCAGTAAGCAGCAGGACGGCGAGGACGTTTGAACCAAGATGCAAGTTATGTCCTTTCATGGAGCATCTAAGGAACTTATTGACCTCCATTTATTACGGTTGGTTGCAAGGTTACATTATGCAATCATATCGAGTGTCTAAAGCTATTTCCCAAACCCCTGGTGAGTGTGTCGCCCTTTAAACTTTGAATGACCGGTGACGCATTCTTATTCAGGACTCTTAGTTACTTTATATGGAGTGATATATGCTTTACGAAGACTAATACCACACCATAATCTATATTACTGATGAAACTCTAAGCAGTAATTTCCGTGACATTTTTTTAAAATAGTATATGTGGATGGCTGAAAGACAAGATAAACGCAAAAACAAACATTGCTGCTCAATGTGCTCATGATTAAAAAAAACAAAAGACTCATAAACATCACTATCTTAAGAACTATAGATGACGTGATTTTATTCAACATGCTCACACTTTAGTCATTAATACTCAAATAATTTGTGTATAGTGTCGTGACAACTTCATATCATGACATACTTACTATACACAGCTGGCAAACTTACGGGTAAAGAATTTAACCCCTTGAGACCCAGAACGTAATTACCTCCGCCAACGAAGTTGGAGAGGTTATGTTTTCACCCCGATCTGTCTGTCTGTCTGTCTGTCTGTCTGTCTGTCTGTCTGTCTGTCTGTCTGTCTGTCTGTCTGTCTATCTGTCTGTCTGTCTGTCTGTCTGTCTGTTAGTGTACAGGATTTCTCGAAAAGTTGCGAATAGATTTGGACCAAACTCGGTATACCAAGTCTATTTGGTATAAGGAAGAACTGATTTAATTTTGGATGAAATCTATTGACAACTGTTGCCATGGCAACCAATTGATGAAATATTCGGCCGGAGGTATGCGCTCATACTGAGTGCATATATATATATATATATATATATATATATATATATATATATATATATATATATATATATATATATATATATATATATATATATATAATATATATATATATATATATATATATATATATATATATATATATATATATATATATACGTATATTTGATTAAATATTCGGGCGGAGGTATGCGCTGTACTGAGTGCCCCCCCCCTAGTTTTCATTGTAATTTGGGTACCATTAGACAATTTTTAGTGACTATAAGCAATATTTTATATATATATATATAGATAGATATAGATATATAGATAGATATGACCTGTTTAATATCTTTATCGACCAACTAATTTGGTATATTCAGTTACTTTTCGTAATTTTATGGCTAACAACATACGATTTTTTTTAGCAAAGGAAAGATCTGGGCGTGAAGGGGTTAATTCCAGAGAGGTGTTCCTGTCATCTATACAGTACCTAGGCCGAGAGAGAGAGTCCTTAAGCCTTGGTACCTACTATGTATCTTAACTCCACACCCACTTGCCTCACCTTCCTTCTCCTCATTAGCTTACAAATTTTCCTCCTCTCATTTATATATAATGATTGGCCATATTAATTTCAACTCCTCCTTCCTTTCACCTCATTTGTTCATTATGTGTCCTCTTCCTTTCAATCACGCCCCCCTGACCGAAATTGGGGCGGTGAGCGACTGACCCCATGTACATATTATCTGTCATATGACTCCACGAACACTGCTCTCAATCGGCAAGCCTTCCAACTTAAATAAATGACCGCACTGCTGTCTGGTGGAGGATTTCTGAGCTGAATATTTTCTGAGCTGACCTTTGGCGGAAATATATCGCACCATTTTGGTTACTGCATTGCCCTCTGGCGGTAGATTTTCAAACTAAAAGTATCAGAAATACCATCTTGTGTCTGACTAATATACATAATTTTTTTTCTTCATGTCATTGCCCTCTGATGTAGATGTATTGAGTTAGGAAAATGTATTGCTATCGACGCATCGGTTTCACATCCTTTCAAATGTCTCATGTGATTATCGTGAGTATCTCTTGGCATGCTGGTCCGTCCTCTTGGTGTGTTGTGGAGTGGGTGACTGGAGCGCCGTGTTGTGTGTGTCTTTGGTTGATGAAGGTTAATTAGCGAGGTGTCCTGACGCCAAGCACACCTGCGACGTGAGGTATTCCAGAGAGAAATACCAATGTTGACACTGCGCCATCACTGTGACAACGTACTGTATGCTTGAGGGACTGGAATTACGTGCATATGTCCCCAGTCCCGAACCCTTGGGCTAAACTTCAAGCCGCTAAAGGATAAAAAGAAGCCCGATAACTGGCCATTTTTAACGCATGATTAAATTTAACGATTGAATAAAAGACTATTGGATCTGGAGGGACCTGCGCCCAAGTAAACACCCTTTCAGACCAGAATAGGACCGACCAATAGCTTAAAGGAAACATGTCCTCTTGGCGGTGCAATATAGTATAGCTCGTATGCGTCACCTACAGAAAGCAGAACGTTACGGGGAAAAAAAGAAGGAAATAGGGAAAAACTGGTTCACAAATAGGGTGGTAAATGATTGGAATGGACTCAGTCGTCAGGTAGTTAGTGCGGAGTCATTAGGGAGCTTTAAAAGGAGGCTAGATAATTACATGGATGGGGATGAAAGGTTGATGTAGGTAGTATTAAGTAACAGGAACTACCTCGTGTAGGTTCTCACGGCCTCTTATAGCTTCATTATTTTCGTATGTTTTTATGTTCTAATGTACGTACCTACATACACCACCGAGACGAGAACAAGCGTCATATTCATGAAGTAATTAACACCAAGACTGTGATTTGGCTGAGACATGAACACCATTGCGAGGCGGCTGAGTTATGCTGAGCTGTATTGACGACAGAGTGAATGGAGCCAGGAAGCTCTTGGTCGTGTATTGACAGTTCCTCCTTTGAGAGTTGCGGAGTCAGGTTATACGGAGAGACACTGACTTAGGGGACGGTCATTGTTAGTCATTGTTAGGCATTGTTTACAAGTAACTGAACGCCGTCCTCAGTTTCAATTAATCTCGGTAAGTTATTCCAATGAGAGGCTTTGTGGCGTATGAATAATTACGAGAATGTTATTAAAAACTGACTTGTTTTTTTTTAGGGGGGGAATGGTGAGTCATGGCGTGCTGTGAGCTATTACGAACTGTGTTTTATGTTTGTAATGCAATGCGGCAGCGACGGGGTGCTGTAGATGATCTCCAGGTAACATTTATTAGAGATATATTATACGCAGAACAAGTAATAATAGACGCGAACATAAGAACATCATAAAATAAGGAAGCTATAAGAGGCCGTGAGACCTACACGAGGTAGTTCCTGTAATAATAACTTTGAACTTGTAACATACTTTGATGGCCTTCAGACATCACTGCTATACTTCAAAAACTATCTTATGCTATCAAACTGCGACTCACTACAAGCCTCGTCCATGAAGTAAACACTATAAAGAGCTTCAAAAACGTCGTCCATCCGTACCCCCTTCCAGCCTGGCAAGACAGACGACACCCTGAGCACAGTACTCACCAAAAGAAACACAGAAACACACCAAAGGGTTATTAGTAGACTTAAAAATATGTGTTTGGATTGTAAGTGTGGATGGAATATGGTGCTTCTCTTGATTAACATGAACCACGTCGACGCTCACCATTTTCATCATTGTGGCTGATGAAATACACACACACACACACACACACACACACACACACACACACACACACACACACACACACACACACACACACACCACACACACACACACACACACACTCACACACACACACACAACACACACACACACACACACACACACACACACACACACACACACACACACACACACACACACACACACACACACACACACACACACACACTTACTCCTCCGTCGGCAGTAGGTTGATGGCAAGGTTTTATGGCAGGTAGTGTTATTACAGGACAGTCTGAGGCCGCGGGATTATTGTTTGCGCGCCACTATTTACAGCTTCAATATTCCCCCACGTAAACAAAGCGCGTTAGTCACACGCCGGCTTATTGCCACCGCGGCGCCGTTGCTCTGCCGGGCCGCACCATACGTGTTATTTTTCTCTTTTTTGTCCTGTTTCCACGCGTTTTTATTTATTCCTGCAGTGAGACAGAGAGGCAGGTTGTGCAAAAGTTACTTAGGGTGCGTTTGGGAGTAGAAGTGTGGGGGTAGCGTTTCTTTAGTGATTTCAGCATTGATTTTTTAAACGGTTTTTTCTATACCCACTCCTTGTTAGTATTATACACGACCAGCGATATAAGTCATATAGAGGCCTACTAAATTGGCCCACTCCCCCTTTTTATATTTTCTTACTATCATCTTTATAGGAACTGGCAATTAAACGGGCTTTTTGTTACACTTTTTTTTTGCCCTTGATCAGTTCTCTGTCATGTAAAAAAAAAGTCATGAGTACAGAATGGTGTAACTCTTAAGGGATGATGACCCAGGTTTCACTGACCAATGTGTTGTGGTCGCGGTGGTCTGCGAGGCGAGGGCGAGGAACGATTATATTGTACATCGCTGAGGGTTGGTTCGAAAGTGATGTCTGTGATTTTTTTATAAGAACATAAGGAAATAAGGAAGCTATAAAAGACCGCGAGACCTACACGTGGTAGTTCCTGTTACTTAACACTACCTACATCCACCTTTCATCCCATCCATGAAATTGTTTAGCCTCCTTTGAAACTTCCTATTGATGAAGTTCACTAAGTCGCCTCACCTTCCCTTTCCTCTACAATGAGTGACCTATAACCAAGCCACCGGTATTGTCTGCTAACCTTAACACAAATGGGAAGCGAGGAAGCATGACATACCACCAGAATAACACGAATACCGTTAACTTGAAAATGAAAGTTTCAAATCAACGAGTCTTATAAACTTTTTTAGTTGAAGCAGATGATACAAAACCAATCTGTGTGTCTCGTCTTTCCTCCAGAGTGTTCGTGATGCATGTTCCCTTTCCTTCCTTTCCTCCTTCTTGTTTTCGGAGAGCGCCATTCATTCCATCTCCCATCACCGTGATTCTCATTGTAAGTCTGTCAGGAGAGATGCCACAACTACTGCTGTTGCTACTAATGCCACCTACACGCCTGCAAGTATTACCATAATGGGGATTCAGTGTGGAGCTCCAATTGTATATCCATTATAGGAAAATACGTGTGTGTGTGTGTGTGTGTGTGTGTGTGTGTGTGTGTGTTGTGTGTGTGGTGTGATGTGTGTGTGTGTGTGTTTTTGGGGTGGGAAAAGTAAATAAATGTCCATTGATACGAAATATCTGTACAAAAACTTACCATTTTATCCTCCGCCACAGAGCATCAGTAAAATAGCATCAGCTGACACACCTTATTTTGGAAACCACCTGCCTTTCCTGCTAACGTGGCTGCGGTAGGTGCAGGGGGTGGCGGGCTGGGTGAGGGAGGCACGGGCCCCCCACACACCAGCGCAAGCCTCACGTGGGCGAAGCTGCATGCTAAAGCAAATGCTGAACCAATGCCGACACAATACTTCGTTAAGTCCTTCACATCGACCAAGATACAAGTCACAGTGATTGCAGTGGCCATGATGGAGGCATTAGTCAAGCTCTGCTAATGGGCCAGAACGAGGAACTACAGACATCAGTGTACCAAGACGTGTTTACAACCACAGACACGTTATTAGTATGTGTATCTATATATAACTGATTATAATTATGGAGGCGCACCGAAGACGCCTCTTTGCGGTGGAATAATTCCTATGCGAACAAGAACCCCTGGCAGGCGTCCAGGAGCCGGGCTGATGAATGCCGTGGCGGGGTGTGTGGGGGGATGGGGGGGTAGGAGGGGTAGGAGGAGGCCGATGAGGAACGAATGTTGGCATTGGGGTTTGTGGCCCCACCATGCAGCGACTCGGAACACGACTTATCACATCCTGTGTGTGTGTGTGTGTGGTGCAGGTTTCCTTATGAGCGCCAGAGGAGGGCTGCCAGAATGACTTCCGGTCTCCCTCCCATTGCAGTCCATTCGCCGCGACACATGTTTGTGAGGTCACCGCGCTGGCTGACGCTGTTCGATACAAGGTGGTCATTTTTAGAGTAAAAAGTGTTTGCACTTCTTTTTCTTGACTTACCTTCTGTTTGTGGGATTCACCTTCTTGGTGAACTTGTGATGCGAGGGACTGTTTTGCTGTAGTTTTTCAGCAAATTGCCAGACTTGTGCTAGGAAAAGAAAGGACTAAAGGAAGACACATTTTTAGGACTGACGCTTTGCGTTTCTTTCATCCTTTGCCTCGAGCCATATGATAATATTTATAAATATATATATATATATATATATATATATATATATATATATATATATATATATATATATATATATATATATATATATATATATATATATATATATATATATATATATATTTGTATGTATGCATATTGAATATACCATCGCGGTATTGCTGCGAATTAAACATGAAAGTGAATTTGGGCATATCTTTTTTTTCCATATTTTTCACGTCCCTCCAATTAGAGGCCAAGTAACAATTCACGATGACACATGATTCGAATACGAGGGTGGCACGCTAATTCAAGGGAGTCTGCGCGCGGCGCTCCCAGCGACCCCCAAGGGCCCCACCCAACACACCTCCCCAAGCACGCGGGGCATGTCTGCTCAGAGACAGTCATCGGTCACCCCCAAAACTTGGGACTCGCGTGCCTCCCGCAAGGAAATCCATCTTCACGCCCATGCAATTGAATCATAACTTGGAGAATGGGGAGACAGACAAGAGATAGCGAGCTCTTTGGTGTTTGGTAAGTCTGGAGAGCGGCAGGAAATTCGGAAATACGAAGAAAGGGAAGTTGAATTAAGAGAGAAGGGAAATTAATTTTGATTCCCATAGGATTAACTCACCTCCAGAAATTATAGACATGAAGGTATTATTGAAATTGTTTTTGATTGGAGGGAAGAAAAATAATAGTTCTCCCTTCCTTCCGAACTCCTTACTGATTCCAGGACACTAAAAAATTTCCTCAGTCCTCAAAACTCGATCAATGAAACTTGGTGAGAGAGATGGACAATTTTCATGTTTTGTTCACTGGTGTACAGAACCGTAACATTGTTTTTGGCACACACCCTTATCTGTGCTGTCCTCCTGCCACGACCCCCCACCCCCCACCCCCCTCCCCCACCCCCACCCCCCAACCCACCCCCCACACACACACTCAGCCACCCACACCCACACCCACACACTTTTCCATTACACAAACACACACATATACACACACACACGCCCACACACACACACCCACACCCACACACACACACACACACACACACACACACACACACACACCACACCACACACCACACACACACACACACACACACACACCCACACCCACACTCACACCCACACACATGGACTATCATATCCGTATCTCATTATTCATTTCTCTGTTCTTCGTGCGATCAGGAGCAATAAATGAGAAAAAAACAATATATGTTCCTGTAAACGTTATTAATTATATGAAGTAACCAGAGACGATCAGTGTACTTATTGTGACGGTTTTTATACACAGTGTATTGAACGAAGTCAATAAGGTGTGATTCTTCCTAGAACTTACTATGCAGTGCATTGTATTGTGATTTTCATATCACTGCAAGAAAGTAATATGCTGAGAGAGAGAAGAGATAAGAGTGAGGAGATGATCGAGAGAGAATGAGAGAGAGAGAGAGATGAGAGAGAAGAGGAGCACGAGAGCTAAGAGATACGAGAGAGAGAGAGAAGAAAAGAAGAGAGAGAGAGAGAGAGAGAGAGAGAGAGAGAGAGAGAGAGAGAGAGAGAGAGAGAGAGAGAGAGAGAGAGAGAGAGAGAGAGAGAGAGAGTATTCAAACAAACATTACTACAGTGTTGTTACTAGTGCACGTTAACAAAATATACTGTAAGCGTCATATTATCTTACGGTCTTACCTATATACAAGCACCAGACAGCACACGCAATAACATAATCCCTTTGACAGCTATTATAAGAACACGAACCATACCCACAATTTGTAGTAAAAGTATAAAGCAAAATATATATAAGGGATAGTATAGTATAAGAGGCGTAGAGTAAAGGGCGATCTGATAGAAGTTTTTAAGTGGTTAAAGGGATACAATAAAGGAGATGTAGGAAAAGTTCTTACGACTAGTAATCAGGGTAGAACAAGAAGTAACGGATTCAAGCTGAAAAAGCGTAGATTTAAAAAGAGAATAAGGAAAAACTGGTTCACAAATAGGGTGGTAAATGATTGGAATGGACTCAGTAGACAGGTAGTTAGTGCGGAGTAAATAGGGAGCTTTCAAAGGAGGCTGGATGAATTCATGGATGGGGATGAAAGGTGGATGTAGGTAATGTTAAGTAACAGGAACTACCACCTGTATGTCTCGCGGCCTCTTGTAGTTTCCTTATGTTCTTATGTTCTTATGTAAGGGAAAATAGTATAAGGCAAAGTAAAGGTATATATATATAAATCACCTTCCTCCATTTGCACCGAGTGTTCCTGTCCTGCCTCAGAGGATGCGAGAAGGCTGCCCTGAAACCCTCAACGTGTGGTGGCCTTTGTGTGACCGCGGGAATATTCAGGTAATGGAGATGTGTGAGGAGGAGGAGGAGGAGGAGGAGGAGGAGGAGGAGGAGGAGGAGGAAGGAGGAGGAGGAGGAGGAGGAGGAGGAGGATGGATGGATGTACAAGGAGCAGATGTGGGGATGTTAGTGTATGTATGTATGTTTGTATGTATTTCTATGTGTGTGTTTCTCTCTCTCTCTCTCTCTCTCTCTCTCTCTCTCTCTCTCTCTCTCTCTCTCTCTCTCTCTCTCTCTCTCTCTCTCTCTCTCTCTCTCTCTCTCTCTCTCTCTCTCTCTCTCTTCTTAGCACACACATAAATATTTACAAACATACATGCATACATAAATACATACATACATACACACATACACACACACACACACACACACACACACACACACACACACACACACACACACACACACACACACACACACACACACACACACACACACACACAGTCAACCGGTGGAATAATCAGTCCTTCAATACATCTCTCTATATGTCAACCTTATCTTTATTTATTGACATCTATTACCGAATAGAATAGAATAGCCGCAGGACGTGAAGGCAATGGTAAGGCAGGTGGGCCACACACGCCCCTGCACCAGCTGCGGGGCGTCGCCAGGTGCTGTGCTGTGCCTCGACCTGTTGCCTGCGGCTGCAGGGTCGCGCTGGTCCCGGTGGTACGAGAGAGAGAGAGAGAGAGAGAGAGAGGGGAGAGAGAGAGAGAGAGAGAGAGAGAGAGAGAGAGAGAGAGAGAGAGAGAGAGAGAGAGAGAGAGAGAGAGAGAGAGAGAGAGAGAGAGAGAGAATATATATATCAAGTATAGGCGTCCAGCCTCTGGCCCCTTTGCTTTTGGCTCATTTCTTGCGGCTGGAACGTGGCAGCGAGCCACGTTCCAGCCAATTAACTCATTACGCGTAATTACTCATTAAGGGCTTGTTCTACGCAAAAAGTTTGTTTCACAGACCCCCATTGCTTTTTACAGCACTACTTGCATGTCAAATTTCAGCTCAATCCGACAATATTTAGGAGTAGTTATTAACTTTTTGGCTTAAACTTGTTCCACTCCCCTTACGCGAATGGGTCTTATGGTAAGTAGCAGCTCGCTTCGCTCGCTGCCAATCAAGTATAGGTGTCCAGCCCCTGGCCCCTTTGCTTTTGGCTCAGTTCTTGCGGCTGGAACGTGGCAGCGAGCCACGTTCCAGCCATTTTTTTTTTTTTTTTTTTTTTTTTTTTTTTTTTTTTTTTTTTTTTTTTTTTTTTTTACATTTGTGCCTATAGCGCCTGTAGGAAGTGGTGACCCAGGGCTCGGATGGTAGGCTCTGGAGGTTCACTTGAGGGTTCTGATGGTTGGTCCTCGCCCGTGGTGGCGCAGGCAGGATTGTTATAGTGACGCCTGTGAGGCTCATGCCGCCCCCCTGTGTCCTCCGATGCACTCGCAGTCGAAGGTAGAGTTGATAGGCAGGGCATGTGGGTGTTCTTAGGCCACTCGACGGTGCAGAAAGGTTTTGGGTTTCTTCGGGGATCGAACTCGTGTCACCGAGAACGCCAGTCGGAGACTAACCGCTCCGCTACCGCCTCCCCAAAATTAACTCATTACGCTAATTACTCATTAAGGGCTTGTTCTACGCAAAAAGTTTGTTTCACAGGCCCCCCTTGATTTTGACAGCACTACGTGCATGTCAAATTTCAGCTCAATCCGACAATATTTAGGAGTAGTTATTAATTTTTTGGCTTAAACTTTGTTCCACTCCCCTTACGCGAATGGGTCTTATGGTAAGTAGCAGCTCGCTTCGCCCGCTGCCAATTAGGTATATCAGGGGTGGCACGAGGCCCTAGACTGGTCATCCCTCCCCAGTAATTGCGTTCGACCTCGATGAGGGATTTGGCTGCGTGTGGCACAAGGGACTGTGTGGCGGCGTGCTGGGGCAGCTCGGGGCTGTGGCTGTGGCTGTGACTGTGGCTGTGGCTGTGGCTGTGGTCTGTGGCTTGGTTGGCCGTGGCTGTGGCTGTGGCTGTGGTTGTGGTTGTGGGTGCTGTGGCTGTGGCTGTGGCCGTGGCTGTGGTTGTGGTTGTGGCTGTGGCTGTGGCCGTGGCTGTGGCTGTGGCTGTGGCAGGGTCCTCCTGGATCTTTTCTCCAGCTGGCTGACTGACCAAAGACTGAGAATTGTAGTGAAGGGAGCGCATTGTTGTTCTTGTTCTTGTTGCTGCTGCTGCCACTGTTGCTGCTACTACTCGCTGTTCGGTAGTTGCTGAGCAACGAGTAGTCAATTATGTCGCACTGTTTACTTTTTGTCTCGAAAGTTAACTACACATTTTGCGAGGGTTTCGGAAAAAAATAGAATTTCATCGTTGCGTGAATGGAAATGCATAGTGTGATGACAGGCTGTCTTTTGAAAGGGGAAAAAAAGTCTGCCTGACACAAAGGACAAGAACAAAAGTCTGCCTGACACATAGGTAGGAAGCTTAAAAATATTCCAACGCTATCAAGGTTGTTGATGTGTTTACTTCATCAACATTATGATTGCACTTCCCTGCTTCTGCATGGACGCGTGTTTTAATCCCATAAAAGCCTTATATTGGTCACATAGGGTAAATATTATGAAAAAATCGAGATTTTACTTGAATGTTTCCGCCAACCTTCAGAAAACTTTGTAATATTATTGTATACTTTCATTGGTGACGAAGTTATAATTTATTGTGGTATCTAGAAATGTTTTAGAATTATCCAAAAGTATAACAATGGTTATTTTCTTTGCCCTAGATATTGTTGTTAGTAATCAGAGATGTGCATAACGTTTGAGAAAGAACCTGTCATGGAGATAAGTAGCAAAGAGAGCCCGGCCTGGCCACCAGTCCTGCTCGCTCGTGCCGGGCGTGTGGGTGGCTCGCAGGGTGTGAGAGCGGCGGGGTGGTCAGGTGGGGGCGGCTCACATCCCTCCCTGCTTGGGACTTGTCTTGCCGAAAAAGGAAATGATGGTGCACACGATGCACAGGATGGCAGAAGTGATGCACACACCAAGGGAGACGCCTGACATCGTGTCGAGATTCTTCAATTTGACAACGATCTCACGACTCGGAGACCGCACTGCGTGGTGGGTCGGCGTCTTCGCCCCCGACGGCTTCGAGGGCGACCCCATCACAGGCTTCGAGGGCGACCCCGTCACAGGCTTCGGGGGCGGCCCCATCACAGGCTTCGAGGGCGACCCCGTCACATGCTTCGAGGAAGTCCCCGTCTCAAGCTTCGGAGACTTTGCCTTTACAGAGGTCGAAGACGTCTCTATCTGGTCGGGGGCAGACCGGTATACGTTCAAATGGTGTGACATTGAAGGTACCGAAAATTATTCTTATACCAAAAGTAATGATTAACTCTGAGCAAAGCTCTCGACATCCTGCAACCCAACCTGAGCTTGCTGCTCGCAATGTTTTTTGCTGGGACGCCACATTTTGACTACTGTGATTTATGTATACATGGAAAACATATGAATCAAATATCAATATATATACGAGTAGGAGCTTCAAGTAAGCATGTGACCGAGGTGGTGTTCACTACGTGGCAACATCTATGGAGCGAAGACATAACTGTCTCTATGCGGCACCGTGTCCATGGTGTTAGGTAAGCAACAGGCTCGTGGGGAAATGACTGTTGTTGATCATCAAAATTCATCGCATGCTTTGCGTCTTCATCTGTCATCGCATTTTTTTTTTACCACCCTTCGGCTTATCATGTGTGTGTAGTACATGTGTGTGTATATGTGTGTGTGTGGTGTGTGTGTGTGTGTGTGTGTGTGTGTGTGTGTGTGTAAAGAGCTAATTCAACAGTATGCGTGTGTGTGTGTGGGCGCGAACACACATGTAAACAAGCTTATTTTGGTGCGCGAATTTACACACGCACACACACATACCAAAGCAAACTGACCGTAAATCTGACAAGTACTGCATGCCCGAGAAAAAAAAAGGAAAAGAAAACGAGAAAAAAAGAAGACTAGTAACGAAGTAAAGAGGAGAAAAATAAGAACCGGAAAAGTAGGAGCAGGAGAAGAAAGCATCAAAGCGATAGTTGTTATGGCAAAGCAGGCAGGCAGGCAGGCAGGCAGGCAGGCAGGCAGGCAGGCAGGCAGGCAGGCAGGCAGGCAGGCAGGCAGGCAGGCAGGCAGGCAGCAGGCAGCGCAGGCAGGCAGGCAGGCAGGCAGGCAGCAGGCAGGCAGGCAGGCGTGCAGGCAGGCAGGCTCGACAGCAGCATGCAGGCAGCAGACAGGCAGCAGGCGCAGCTGGCAGGGAGAGCACAGTGTGAGCGCGTGTCTTCCATCAGCTCCGCGTGCCTGATTAACGGGCGTTGAATGTAAGTGACGCAGATAAGTGAGTTTAGATTAAATCATAATCACTACCTAAATTTGTCTTTGCAGGTCACTCACGATAGGGTTGTCATGTTATTTGTTTTTGTCCTGCCTCTTCATCGACTGCATTTCATTCTCTCTCATTCTCTCTCTCTCTCTCTCTCTCTCTCTCTCTCTCTCTCTCTCTCTCTCTCTCTCTCTCTCTCTCTCTCTCTCTCTCTCTCTCTCTCTCTCTTTATCTATCTATCTTTATATCATCTGTCACTTTTTTTCTCTATCTATCTCTATCTATCTATCTATGTATTTTTTTTTTCTCTCTCTCTCTCTGCATGTCTGTCTGTTTGTCTGTCTGACGGTCTATTTCTGACTCGCTCTTTCTCAGTCTGTCTGTCTCTCTGTCTTCTGTCCCTTTTTTTTCTCTCTCTCTCTCTCTCTCTCTCTCTCTCTCTCTCTCTCTCTCTCTCTCTCTCTCTCTCTCTCCTCTCTCTCTCTCTCTCTCTCTCTCTCTCTCTCTCTCTCTCTCTCTCTCTCTCTCTCTCTCTCTCTCTCTCTCTCTCTCTCTCTCTCCTTCGCTTCCATTACAGTATTAAGTGAATAACTCTGCTGCGAGAGGTAACGAAAAACTATCCTTAGGTGTGTTTTATATATTTTGTACCTTTCTTTTGCTGAGGTTTTGCTAATTAACGTAATGGGCGACACCGGCATCAACGGGTCGGCACTACGCGTATCAAAACAGTCTACATTTCACTGAGCAAGCATTGTAACGAAGAAACAAAGATAAAGTTATATTGAGTTCAAAAAGAAGCAAAATGATGACTATGATGTTCCTGTTACTTTTGCTTGAGTCGCATTTATTATTCTAGCTTTTATATTTTGTTTCATATTCCAATGGTTTGTATCCCGTCATCAGTGTAGTGAAAAGGAAAAAAAGAAAAAGCTAAATTTGTGTATAGTTTCTGCCTGCCTTTCCTTCCCTTCCCTTCCCTTCCCCCTTTCTCCGCCACCCACGACCCTCTCCGATAAGGGATTACATTCAGGTTACATCGCGTCATAAGATAATATTCACAATGCACATAAATGTTATCATACCCCTAACAAACATACAACCTTTCGGAGCATATTCTTCGATTTGATTTGCATATTCTTCTATTCGATTTGCATATTCTTCTATTCTATTTCGTTTTGCGCGATTTTGATGTTGTCTCCTGTATGTAGAAGTTAATTTGATACTCGCGATATTTTCCTTAATTTTCAAATGAACCGTAACATTCGGGATATAGTGAGAGTGTGAAGATGAATAGGTGTATAACAACAATAATAATAACGATATCTATTTTCCGCCTTCATAAAAATTAGCACACAATCTTGGCTTCGAAAAATAAATATAACGTTCATTATTTTTTCCGCCTTGATAAAGAGTTTGCATATAATCTTGGCATCGAACCCAGGGCCGAGTGAAGCAAAACAAAACACTTAACCACTCCACCACTAACATACCTTCCTCCCTCTGACCTCTTTCCCTCTTTCCAATCTATTATACGGTGCTTAAAATTCCCTTCTTCCTCCTCCCTCATCTCCCTTCTCCCTCATCTCCTTTCTCCCTCCCTCATCTCCTTTCTCCCTCCCTCATCTCCTTTCTCCCTCCCTCATCTCCTTTCTCCCTCCCTCATCTCCTTTCTCCCTCCCTCATCTCCTTTCTCCCTCCCTCATCTCCCTTCTCCCTTCATCGGATGCCTTCACCGAGGATGGGTGTTGTTTTGCTTTTCTAAGGGCTCCCTTCTGGGTTTGCCTGAGCGAAATTTTGTTTGTGCCTCTCATATACACCGTCAGTAAAGCTTCCTGGACGGGGAGGGTTATGGGGACGTGCATGTGTCTGGAGGAGGTGCTGAGGGGGGCCTTCATCGTCATCTAAATCTATATGTATATTTTTTATTTCTAATATAACATGTTCAATATTCAAGTCCACGACTGTTGTAATTAAGAAGTCATCAGGTACCGTAAAAGAGTCTCACCTCAATGGACCACGGCTTGTATATCAGTAATGTATAATTAACTTTAGGTATGTTTTGTTAAGCTTAATAAATAAATAAATAAATAAATCAGTCAATCAGTCCTCCTCTCTAGAAGGCGAAGACGTGGGCAAGCAAGTGAGCTACTGGGTTCTTTCTGCCCCAAAAGTTAACCAATGTCCGCCTCTCTCGTGCTTCTTCAATCGTAAATTTCTGGACAGTTTGCTTTCTATTGGTTTTCTTCCTTTCTCTATTTTATTTCTTTTTGAGAGGAGAATATCAGGGTGGTTCCGGTTCACTAATAAACTAGTTAACCAATGTCCGCGCCTCTCGTGCTTCTCCAGTCGTAAATTTTGGAACAGTTTGCTTTCTATTGGTTTTCTTCCTTTCTCATTTTTTTTCTTTATTTTTGATAGAGAAAAATATCAGGGTAATTCACTAATAAACTTACCCTGTATTTGGAAGGATTATCTTTATGAATAAACGTCACACATTCCTATTATTTTCTTCTTTTCTTATTTTACTTTAAGTTCCACAGGTCTTTAACCCCTTCACCCCCAGATCTTTCCTTTGCTATATAAAATCGGCTTTTGTCAGCCATAAAAATACGAAAAGTAACTTAATATACCAAATTAGCTAGTCGACAAGGATCCTAAACAGGTCATATCTATAAAATATTGCTTATATTCACTAAAAACCGTCTAATGGTACCCAAATTACAATGAAAATTACGTTCTGGGCTTCAAGGGGTTAATCTTGTATGATAAAAGACTACACACGAGGCTGACAGGGAGGAAGATGCGACGCACTGCGGGGGACGCTCGTTTTGTTTCAATTTCTTCATTCATGGTGTTACCTTATCTCACTCGTACTCTTTGCCGGACCATTGCCAGGGTCCGCTCGGCAGCCCCGGGTACAAAGCCTGCTCAGACCTCTAAGGGTTTTTCGCTGACAAGTGGGCAGCCAGTGTACTCCTTGACCTTTAGCAAGAGGGTGTGGGGTGTGAGGTTCCAGCCTTTACTATAGATCGGTCTCCATAAGCTCTATAGACTCTTTTCGGAAGAGTAATAGCTTGTGATCATGAGTCCAGCGCGTCATCAAGGCAGAAAGCGCGCGCACACACATACACACACACACACACACACACACACACACACACACACACAAGCTCCGTATGATATATAAATTAAACATCACCGCTGTATATATAGAGAATCAACCTCTACTATCATCATCATCATCACACTTTCCTCTTAGTCTTATATTCATTTGTTTCTCCAATATTACAATGTCATGCTTTGTGCTACTCTTACGGCCAAATATATCTTCCTAAGCCTCTATGTTTGTCCATCGATGCACGAATACCTACCTATACGTGTAAGGTTTTGTTTTTTTACTATAAATCTATCAATCGGTCTGTCTGTCTGTCTATCTAACTATTTATGTATCCATCTGTGTAAAACGTGTATTTATCGATACATGATATTGCCTTCCGAAAACAAGTAACAGACGTGAATTCTCTTACTCGGCAATAGTTTCATAATTCAGTCAACTAATTTATGACGAGAGATTGGTTCGTTTGTCTGTCAATACGGCCTTGGGGAGAATCAGGGTTAGCGGCATCTACAGCTCATGAGGAGAAAACAATACCCCTAAAGAACCTCCACATGTCCTGGTGAATAATACAAGGGTTGAAGGGGCACGTTACTTCCTCTGAACCATAATGCAAGGGTTGAAGGGGCACGTTACTTCATCTCAACCTTCCGGACCCTTAGAGGCTTTTGTGCATCCACGTCCAGCTGGTCTCGTGTGGCTGCAACAGGTCAAGGTCACGCGGGTCAGCTGGCACAGGTACTTACCTGGCGTCGTGACTGTCAGAAGCAGGGTGAGGGTCAGAGTCCTCATGGTGACGGTGAAGCGCCTGTCAGTCCACCCACCACCAGTACAAGACGTGTATGCGTTGCTTGGGCGTGTGATGGGCTGTCCTTGCACTCCAGGCTTAGTTACGTGACTGGTAATAGCAAAAGTGCATTGTTCCCTTGCTCTAAAAAACTTTAACCGCTCGTATCGCAGTGGCCAGGACGAGAATGACACTTCCGCTACAACTTTCTCGCTCCATCATGGCACGACAGCAGGCCGGGGCAGGTGGTTCTCTCGCTCACTATGCAAAACAAATGTTGTTATCAGTTTAATACACCCACAAAGTTACTAGAGAGACATGCCGAGACACAACCACGATACAAAGCTTCCCTTCTGTGCGAGGTGCGAGGCGGCCAGCAAGTTGTCAGAGTGCAAGGCTGCTGGAGGAGGGACGCACGCCAACACACATCGGAGCACACGCCACTACTGAGCCTCGCCGCTGCTCCAGACGTCACCTCCAGTCCAGCGGCATGAGAGACCGCGCACCTCTTCCCTACACTGGTTTTTTTTACGAGGTGAAAAATCCTGATCCCTTTCTACTTACTGACTGATATTTGATGCCAGGAGAAGGGAATACTAAGGTTCTTCTAAATTTCAGATGTATTTTATCATATATTGTTAACCATATTATCAGGTAAACATAGGCATCATTTTAAGTATGAGGCATTATGATAGAATGGAATTTTTGCCTTCGCTAAAAGAGATAGAGTATAGTCCCGCGGGGTGGTTTTTAGGCTCTCAGCTCTTTACAGGCTTTCTTCCTCCAACTTTTCAATCGGTCTGTCTGTCTTTAAACGTTGTAGTTCTCTTCTTGACTTCTCGCTTGTCGTCTGTTATAGTCGCTTGTTTGTGGTGGAGGAAAACGAACATTGAGAGGCATGACACACTCCAACGTTGTGTTTGTAGGGGCGACCTCTGCTTTCCTATTTTTTGTGCACCTCTTCATACTGATAAGACAATCGCTGCAATAACTACGAGGACTAAGAAACTCCAAAAATTCAATCTGTATACGCATTCAAAGTTAAGGTTAGGTGTATATAATATTTTAAACTTTGTAGCCAGCATAACACACACACACACACACACATACACACACACACACACACACACACACACACACACACACACACACACACACACACACACACACACACACACACACACACACACACACACACACACACACACACACACACACACACACACACACTAACACTAACACTAACACACACACACACACACACACACACACACACACACACACACACAACACACACACACACACACACACACACACACACACACACACACACACACACACACACACACACACACACACACACACACACACACAACACTAC
>JACEEZ010009831.1:827500-840000 GCA_016584305.1 Chionoecetes opilio | reverse complement strand
TCTGTACAATTTCCTTTTCGGGGGAATTCAAAAGAAATTACGAATAACGATAAGAGATATGTAACGATACATCACTGTCAATATTTACGACGGTCACAAATTATCGCCCAGCTGTACAATTTGACATGAATGCGTCTTGACACGTAAAAATGGACTTTGAAGCTCCGTACATTCTCCAAGGAATGGAAGCCCTTAAGTGTTCACGAACCTTACACACACACACACACACACACACACACACACACACACACACGCACACGCACACGCACACGCACGCGCACGCGCACGCACGCACGCACGCACGCACGCACGCACGCACGCACGCACGCACGCACGCACGCACGCACGCACGCACGCACGCACGCACTGCGATTATACAAACCACAGAGCAAAGAATACAAATCAGGCCAAGGCGCCTCACCCTGTCGTAAAAGCAAGTGTCCTTTCATCAGTATCCCCGGAATGGCACTGTCGACACCCTCCATCAGCGCTGCCCACGAGCACTGCCGCCGCTGGAGTTCACTACAGGGCGGGGCGGCAGTCATGAAGGCGGAATGATTTACGTGATGCAGTGAATGTTTTACTCTTGGGAAAGGAACGTGTGCTCGGCTGTATATGGAGCGACACGGGCGTGACTGCAGCAACTTGGGGACGAATTATACCATTTCCGGTGTGTGAAATTAACACTGAATCTGCTTATACGCATTATATTCGATGAACTTTCTCATTGTCGTCCAGAATATATTAAGGCATTGACTTATTGTGATTTATTTTTTTTTTTTAATTTAAATATTGAGTCACATGCACAGTTGCAGGGTGAAGGCAAGGCAGCAGCGAGCCACTCAGCAGAGCTATGATTATGACACAGCTTATCGTTGCAGAGCGACTCAATGATAATTATCCAGTCATCTGATCCATGTAGCCTACTGCATGCCAACACTGCGAGTACATTCACCAAACGTTCATGCATCGTGTGTGGCCCTAAACGTTCATGCATCGTGTGTGGCCCTAAACGTTCATGCATCGTGTGTGGCCTAAACGTTCATGCATCGTGTGTGGCCCTAAACGTTCATGCATCGTGTGTGGCCCTAAACGTTCATGCATCGTGTGTGGCCCTAAACGTTCATGCATCGTGTGTGGCCCTAAACGTTCATGCATCGTGTGTGGCCCTAAACGTTCATGCATCGTGTGTGGCCCTAAACGTCATGCATCGTGGTGGCCCTAAACGTTCATGCATCGTGTGTGGCCCTAAACGTTCATGCATCGTGTGTGGCCCTAAACGTTCATGCATCGTGTGTGGCCCTAAACGTTCATGCATCGTGTGTGGCCCTAAACGTTCATGCATCGTGGTGGCCCTAAACGTCATGCATCGTGTGTGGCCCTAAACGTTCATGCATCGTGTGTGGCCCTAAACGTTCATGCATCGTGTGTGGCCCTAAACGTTCATGCATCGTGTGTGGCCCTAAACGTTCATGCATCGTGCGTGGCCCTAAACGTTCATGCATCGTGTGTGACCCTAAACGTTCATGCATCGTGCGTGGCCTTAAACGTTCATGCATCGTGCGTGGCCCTAAACGTTCATGCATCGTGTGTGGCCCTAAACGTTCATGCATCGTGCGTGGCTCTAAACGTTCATGCATCGTGCGTGGCCCTAAACGTTCATGCATCATGTGTGGCCCTAAACGAGATAATTTAGCGTGCATGGGCCTGAGCGATGGAATGATGCGTCATGTTGGGTGGAGGGGCTGCCTCCGCGAACACCACTCCCTCACGCACTCCCAACACGTGCAAGCGGCTGCTGCATTAATAGTGGCAGGCAGTGGTGGCAGTGGTGGCACCCCGACACGTCCCTTCCGTTGACACAGGCACAAGATGGACTAGTGGGCAGCCGCATCATTGCCTCATGACTCACCTCGAACTCCTCCTCTGCCACGAGTTAATGGGTCAGGATCGATGAAGGAACAGGAACAGGATGATGAAGGGAGAAGATTAACTACGCGCCGGTAGATACTATGTCAGGGGAAAATTAAGTAATAGGTAGAGAGGAAAATTGGAGCAGCAGAAATACAACATAACGGTAAAGAACGACCTTAAATAACTCAGACATATATTTTGATCTTGAGGGCAATTGGAACTCAGAGTGTAGGTAATAAGTCTTCTTTACATAGTACTTGCTTTGTTTTCTGGGAGTGAGAAGAGAGGGAAGGAGGGGTAGGAGGAAGGAAGATCGATTTATTTCCCTTGGTGTTCTCCCTATGATTTAAGGCAACACTGTGTTGTCCTGGAGGCAGAGTGAGGAGGCGTGCGAGGTGTGTTGTGAGGGCTGCGATGAGGCATTGCGGGAGGTATTGGCAGCACTTATTATGCTGTTATCTGCATATTCTGTCTGTGTGTGTGTGTGTGTGTGTGTGAGAGAGAGAGAGAGAGAGAGAGAGAGAGAGAGAGAGAGAGAGAGAGAGAGAGAGAGAGAGAGAGAGAGAGAGAGGAGAGAGAGAGAGAGAGGAGAGAGAGAAGAGAGAGAAAAGCCAACGAGAAAAATAAGAAAGCAAATAACAATATGACTACGAAAACTGTCGAATCCCAACATTAACATTGATGTGAGCGAACAGCCAACCAACCAACCAAACAAATAAGCAAGTAAACAAACAAAAGAAACACAGGAACAACGTAGGTGCGCCATGACCTAAAACAGGGAAATAATAAAAAAAGGTCACCCTGAAGTGAGGATCAGCGGCTCTCCACGGCAGCACAGGTGGAAGGCTTCATCAATATTGACCTGGCGTGGAGCAAAACATCTGGTGGAGCTTTGTGTTTAGTCTGGCAGGGGGGAAGGGAAGTGGGGTGGGTGATAGTTTCCGCAAGAGGTAAAGCCATGGCCATCCTCACAGCCACGACTCTGCTCCCTCAACACCTTCACTACTCCAGCACGGTGGGCTATAATAGATCTATAGTCGTCGCTTGATAATAGAACTTGACGCTTAACCCCTTGAGGCTCAGAACGTAATTTTCATTGTAATATAACCACCATTCACGATATTAATGAACATAAGCAATATTATATAGATATGACCTGTTTAATATCCTTGTCCATTAGCTAATTTGGTTTATTTAGTTACTTTTTCGTAGTTTTATGGCTAACAACAGACGATTTTATATAGCAAAGGAAAGATCTGGGTGTGAAGGGGTTAAATTGTGTTTCGGCTTCGGTTGTTTCGCCGGACGCCTAGACTTTCCTCTTCACAGCCACTTGTTGAACTTCCTTCTCGGTCTCAGCAAAAAGGAGAATCACCATCGTGTCTCATGCGTTGTTAGTTTTTTTATATTTTTTTATACATCACAAAGGACTGGCCGAGGGCAAAAATAAAGGGTGACGTTAGGCATGTTAGTGCTGTTGGTGTTAAGAAACTCGAAAGAAATTGATGAAAAAAATAGAAGAAATACATGTCTTGCTGTGTGTCATATCTCAAGCCCGAAAGATTAACGGAAAGCCACGACCATTCTAATCACTCAGTTGGCTATACTATAATGGCCTCATGTAAAACCAAATTACTGTTCATTGGCTGTGTTCTAGTCTAATGGGATACATACTAAATACCTAACTTTCCCTTCAGCACTATCCAGAATCCAATGTTCCCGCTCTCACAGCTATATATTTTCCAGCAGCCGCATTATCCCGGATTCCACAATGCCACGCTCCCCAAGATGCCGCCGCCGTGTTTTTTTTTTTTTTACATCACAAAGGACTGACCAAGGGCACAACAAAAGAGGTAACAAAAAACCCGCTTAGTTGCCAGTAAAGACAGTATAAAGAAGACAGTAAGCGAATAAAGAAATGGGGGTGGGCCAATTTAGTTCGGGAGGTCTCTTGTTACTCTTCTCTTTAAAAGGATTAGGTCGTAGGAAGGTGGAAAAATAGAAACAGAAAGAGAGTTCCAGAGTTTACCAGTGAAGGGGATGAAAGAGTAAAGATACTGGTTAATTCATGCATTTGAAGGAAAAACTTGATGAATATGGATTTGGAGACAGGACCACACCAGTATTCCTCAGACCCTGACCGTACAAATTACAGTAAGCGAATATATAAATGTGGGGGTGGGCCAATTTAGTTCGGGATTGTTTAGTTCGTGTGTGTTTGTTGTCCATCTGGAGGAGGACGTAAGAAGGAACGCGCCTTTGTTCTCACTTGTCAGGTTAATGAGGTCATTGTTTAGCACATCGACGTGCTCAAACAACACTCTGCATCTGTAAACACGGCCATAATTCTTCCCGGACCTTAAGGGAACACACCGAACTGCTATGTCCAATACACTCCTTCAACGCTGAAAACACTAAAACCTCCCGGCGCTGCGGTGCTCTGTCTTCTGAACCCCTTGAGACCCAGAACGTAATTTCAATTGTAATTTGGCTACCATTATAGACGTAGATGTTTTTTCTTTCGATATATGATTTATTAATGCTAAGTATTTGTGATGTTGCCAACTGCCTTTGTATATATATATTGTAGACCAAATGGACTTGGTAAGGCGATGTATGCTCGGCTTATCTAGGGAGGAGGTGAAGGGCGGAGGGACTCATGGCGAGGCGGAGGAACGCGACGCAGCAACAAGTCAAGATCATGAGGTGACACGAACTTTCCCGAGTGTTGCATCGCCTCGCTAACTACTCGCACGCCACTCTGAAACTCGCGTCCGTCCTTCCTGCCTTTACTTCCGAGACGGTGCGTGCGTGTTTGATCGGCACCTGACATTGCCGTAGTTGTCGTTGTTGTTGCTTCCACTGCTTATTATTGGGTAATTGTTTAGT
This sequence comes from Chionoecetes opilio, assembly GCA_016584305.1. Classification (NCBI taxonomy): domain Eukaryota; kingdom Metazoa; phylum Arthropoda; class Malacostraca; order Decapoda; family Majidae; genus Chionoecetes; species Chionoecetes opilio. Next base: position 835,197 of record JACEEZ010009831.1, on the reverse strand, counting down.
GAATGAAGATGAATGATGTCACACTGTCCATGCTTTGCCTAGAGTTAACTTTGCATGAGTTTCGTTATACAATAATACTATATATAATAATTGTATAATGATAGAGTCGTCCCCGTGTGTGAGTTTGTCCGAGGAAAGATTAAAGTAGTGTGATGACAGGCTGTCTCTTAAGAGGGAGAAAAAATCTGCTTTTTAACACAGGAACACTCGTTATGCTCTTCACTCCATCAAGGTTGTTGTTGTGTTTGTTTCATCAACATTGTAATTGCACTTCACTCTTCCCGGATCGCGTGTCTTAATCCCATAAAAAAAAACTTAGAAAATTATAGGGCAAATAATTATTTTTTTTTTTTACGCCAACCTTCATAAAACATTAAAATATTATTGTATATTTTAATTGGTGACAGCTATAATTAATTGCGGTATTTATAAATATTTTAGAATTATCCAAAAGTATAACAACTTTTCTTTCAACTAGATATTGTTGTTAGTAATCGGAAATGTGCATTACTTACGAAGAAGAACCGTCATGGAGATAAGTAACAAGATAACCCGGCCTGGCCACCAGTCCTGCTCGCTCGTGCCGTGACTGTGTGAAGGATGGGCTGCCGGCAGGGTGTGAGGAGCGGCGGGGGTGTCAGGTGGCGGTGGCGGGGCTCACATCCCTCCCGGTTTGGGACTTGTCTTGCCGAAAAAGGAAATGATGGTGCACACGATGCACAGGATGGCAGAAGTGATGCACACACCAAGGGAGACGCCTGACATCGTGTCGAGATTCTTCAATATGACAACGATCTCACCCGGAGACCGCACTGCGTGATGGCTCGGCGTCTTCGTTCCCGACGGCTTCGAGGGCGACCCCGGCACAGGCCTCGAGGGCGACCCCGCTACAGGCTTCGAGGGCGACCCCGGCACAGGCCTCGAGGGCGACCCCGCTGCAGGCTTCGAAGGCTTTCCCAGTACTGTGGTCGAAGACATCTCCTTCTCCGGTGCAGTGATCGAAGGCTTCCCCAGTACAGAGGACGAAGACGTCCCCGTTACTGGCTTCAAAGGCTTTCCCGATACAGTGGTCGAAGACGTCCCCGGTATAGTGGTCGAGGACGTCTCTGTGTGTTTGGAGGTAGGACGATGCTTGCTTAACTGGTTTGACATTTTAGGAAACAAATTATTTTTTTGCCTAAAGTAATTAATAACCAGAGTGTGACAGTCGCAACTTTCCCACCCGTGTATGTAAATGTACTAAGTATATAGCAGTCCCGCAGACACTGGTAAAATAACATGACACGGGAGCAGTGTGTGTACTCACTGAGGGGAGAGGAGAGATGAATACCTACCTGGCACAGGAGACATGACCTATTGGGTCATAGCGTGGCCACCGAGATGATAAGGCCTGGTGGATCGCCCGTGACGTCACACCATAAGGATACAACCCTCTCCGCTCCCCGTACAAGTTTATCTACCTAATATAATGTTTATCAGTATAAAAGATATACTGTTATCTTCGGAAATGTTTGTTCTATAATATTATCAAATAAAAAACCGTAAAACACACAAAGAAAATGCCATTATGAGACTTTCAAGAAATATGCATTAACTTAAACTCTTCGCCATTTAATATTTTGCTCGCAAACATTTTACATGGAGAATATCAATAGAAGCGGAGTTTAATTAGCTTTCCATTGATATATTTCGTTTAGTGATAAATGAATTAGCGGCATGCATAAATTAGCGTTAACTAAATATAAAAAATCATGAAATCGGGTAATTTCCTACCTAATATATGTTTATCAGTATAAAATATATACTGCTATCTTCGGAAATGTTTGTTCTATAATATTATCAAATAAAAAACCGTAAAACACACTAAAGAAATGCCATTATGAGACTTTCAAGAAAAATGCATGAACTTAAACTTTTCGCCATTTAATATTTTGTGCAAAAACTTTTTACATGGAGAATATCAATAGAAGCGGAATTTAATTAGCTTTCCATTGATATATTTCCTTTTCTGATCAATGAATTAAAACCATGCATAAATTAGCGTTAACTAAATAAATAACATCATGAAATCGGGTAAACTACCCGATTTCATGATGTTATTTATTTAGTTAACGCTAATTTATGCATAGTTCTAATTCATTTATCAGAAAAGGAAATATATCAATGGAAAGCTAATTAAATTCCGCTTCTATTGATATTCTCCATGTAAAAAGTTTTTGCACAAAATATTAAATGGTGAAAAGTTTAATTTCATGCATATTTCTTGAAAGTCTCATAATGGCATTTTTTTAGTGTGTTTTACGGTTTTTTGTTTGATAATATTATAGAACAAACATTTCCGAAGATAACAGTATATATTTTATACTGATAAACATATATTAGGTAGGAAATTACCCGATTTCATGATATTTATATATAGTTAACGCTAATTTATGCATGCCGTTAATTCATTTATCACTAAACGAAATATATCAATGGAAAGCTAATTAAACTCCGCTTCTATTGATATTCTCCATGTAAAATGTTTGCGAGCAAAATATTAAATGGCGAAGAGTTTAAGTTAATGCATATTTCTTGAAAGTCTCATAATGGCATTTTCTTTGTGTGTTTTACGGTTTTTTATTTGATAATATTATAGAAAAAACATTTCCGAAGATAATGGTATATCTTTTATACTGATAAACATTATATTAGGTAGGTAAACTTGTACGGGGAGCGGAGAGGGTTGTATCCTTATGGTGTGACGTCACGGGCGATCCACCAGGCCTTGTCTCTCGGTGGTCTCGGTCATAGTGACCTTGACCTTTCATCGGATGATGCTCATTTTCGAACTCGTCCAAAACTTTGGTCATATCTTGTTACCATAAAAATTATGAATACCTTGAACGGTTTTAGAATAATCGTGGTGACAAACAAACAAACAGATAAGTACTGCTGAAAGCATTACCACTCCGCCAGCCTGGGTGGTAATTGGCGAGCAGAGTTCTCAGCATCCTGCAGCGCTCTATACTGAGTTTGCTGATCGCAATGGTTTGGTTAGGACGTCATAGCGTGGGCATAGGTTTGGGGTAAAGGTCAAATGACCTGGATCAGGCCTTCTTACCTAGGGCTCAAGGATACACACATTTCATGATTTTAAGCAGTAATTTTTATAGAGGGAGTACATTCTTTGGCTCCCCCTTGGCAAAGTTGCAGTGGGCGCCTTTGCGTCAGTTTGATTTTCGTAGTTTAAATGAAAAACAAAATTTTTTATTATGACGAGGCTTTCATAATTTTACGCTTGCAAGTAAATCAAATTACTGTACCTCCAAGGACTGATGCATCCTTTATTTCCATGACGTTTTTGTTGAATCACATTTTTCATTTTAAGACATAGGACTCTCGCCACAAAAAAGTTATATCTACATGATTACAGAAAAATTAGCTGATCTCGAATCCAGGTAGTGTTGGATGCCGCGTTGTAGGGTGAGGCCCAGATCTCGCCAGTGCATCTTGGTGGCCTGCAGGGCTGTGAACGCCAAGAAAAGCACGGCCCACACGGTACAGAGGAAGCACAGCGAGAAGCCCCACGTGCCGCCGTAAGACTCGTCCAGGCGCCTGCCACTGTCGCCTCCTCCGCCGCCCTCAAGCTCACCCTCGGTCGTCACCTCCGCCCTCAAGGCCGCGCCACATCCCGGCGATACAAAGCTGCAGTTTCGGTCAGCTAGTGGAGTACAAGTAGGAGCTTTGTTTCGGTGCTGCATTATTCCTTTGTTGTGCTTCTTTCCATCGATGTTAAATAACCTGTGAAAACCTGAAAAGATAAATGTGAGGGATTCTGTGACGTGACTTTTTTTATTCATCGATTTTGTTTTACTATAATATATAATTGCTAACCTTATTTCATATTTTATTCAATTGTAGTCTGTAAATGTTCGAACTCTCTCTCTCTCTCTCTCTCTCTCTCTCTCTCTCTCTCTCTCTCTCTCTTCTCTCTTCTCTCTCTCTCTCTCTCTCTCTCTCTCTCTCTCTCTCTTAGCTACTACTTCTTTAACTAACTACATTCATTTACATATTTTTATACTTATGTTTATCTTTTATATAATCTTTAATATATTGTACATTTTTATGTGAATAAAGAATATTGAACTGAACTGAACTTCTTGCATCTCTTCTTCCTCTATCTACCTACAAATATATCTAACAACCTTTTCATCTATCTATACAAATCTATCTAAGCCTTTCTAATGGAACCACTTTCTTCGTATTTCTTGCTTCCTAATCTCTCACCCACCTGTTTTCCCTCCTTCCTTCCCTCACGCTTCCCTTGACCCCTTTACCCCCTCTTCCTCTCCAAGCGACCCTACCTACCACTTAACCGCCCCCGACACACACACACACACACACACACTCCCTGCCGCTCCTTCTAACTCACAGCGTCGATAAGCAAGTTTACCGTCCTCACACAGCCTGCACAGCTCACCCCTATCCTTGTTACTGCTGCTGTGATGCTGTGGCTTAGCTGTGAAGAGAGAAGACAGCTAAGGACAAAAAAGAGAATTGATACAGAAATTATAAAAGAGTAAGAAAACAATACCATAACTTCAAAATTTATACGCGTAACAAAAACAAAACAAAAATAATAATAGTAGTCACTTAAACGAATCTTGAATTGACTGCCACGGTGGTGAGGCTCATTATCATTTTTCATTATTTTTCCAAACGACAGGAGATTCAGCCTCAGGAGACGACTCAATCAATGTATAAAAAAAACTCAAAAGCTGATTAATTTGTCCTGGCGTAAGATGCTTAGAGCGGCAGCCACGAGACAGGACGCGTCGCTGAATCGCCAGGAATTTAATAGATATTATATTTTTTTCAGTTTCCTTCTTCCTCTCAACTCCCTTAGAAAAAATCGCTGGTTGGACGCCGTGGATTGGTTGAGAGAGAGAGAGAGAGAGAGAGAGAGAGAGAGAGAGAGAGAGAGAGAGAGAGGAGAGAGAGAGAGAGAGAGGAGAGAGAGAGAGAGAGAGAGAGAGAGAAGATTTTCATCCTATCTAGACACTTTGCAAGTACCAACTACAAGGTTATTGACTATACAAAGCGCCGCCACGTCAGCACGAACTAGGCGGACTCGAACCGCTGACCGAATGCACAGGGACGCTGCACATTGCAAGCTCACGTCTCTACCAACCTTGCCACCCTGACGGGCTTGAGAGAGAGAGAGAGAGAGAGAGAGAGAGAGAGAGAGAGAGAGAGAGAGAGAGAGAGAGAGAGAGAGAGAAATGATACAGGAAGACCCACCTCACGATGAACAAACACGAAACAAACTGTGGCAGTTAATTAAATATGAATATGCAAAAACAAGGACATATATATATATATATAGATATCAATACACCCTGAAGCTGACCCTACATATACGTATACACTCTGGCGCCCACTCGTCACACACAGGCAATACAAATGTTACACCGGAGCACACACAACAGTGGCCATGGTTGAGGCCCTCATCACCCGGACATTACACGCAACCAATGACTGACACGCAAACCTTCCTATTGCATTCAATATTTCGACAAATGGAAAAACCGGCATAAATGTAAAGTATTTCGCTATTAATGTGGGCTTTTTTTACTTTTGATGTATGATCTCTTTCATGTAAACGCACGCACGCACGCACACGTGCGTGCGTGCGTGACCTTTCCCTCACACTCCCACTCCCACTCCTTCCATCTCCCCAAACTCAAATTTCAATAAGTTAAACTAATTAAAAATAAAAATTATAAATTGAAAAATAAAAATTTATATTATATTTATCTGACCGCGTATGGTGCATTACATTGATTACAAACAAACAAAGCCCCTCATCTCACCATCCTCTCTAACTGTTCTTACCCTTGTCAATCAAAACAGACATGCTGGAATTGACACAGATTGGACACTTTTATTCCGCCTTTGTACACGTAATCAAACCGCCTCCCCCCCCTTGCGTGTTGGTAGCGAGGTATTGTGGTCACAGGATTCTAGACTAGCATAGTGATTATCCTGTGTGTGTGTTTTCTCTGGGTATTTCTGATTATGCTGATACATAAAGCCGGTAATTGCATACTTTTTGGCAGAGATATCAGTGGGTGCGAGTGTGGGTGTGTGTGGGTGTGTGGGGGGGTGTGTGGGTGTGGGTGGGTGGGGGTGGGGGGTGGGTGTAGGGTGGGTGTGGGGGGGGTGATCAGGAAAGTTACATTTGATCATAATACACAAATTGAGTATTTTCACAATAGGTTAGTCACGTTCAGTCTCATAACTATTTCCACACGGCTTGAAGCACAACTGAACACACTATTTCATCCAGATGCCTTGTAAGCTATCGATATAAGACATGATAATAAATGCAGGCAAGAAGAAACAGTGGCATCAGTTTTAAGTCTTTGTCTCTCTCTCTCTGCTTCGTCTTCGCGGCTCACCGGAGACTAATGAACGAAATTCAGGGAAGTTCTAATAAGCTTAAGTTATTTTTGCAACATTCTGAGGACTTTAAAATAACTGCAGATATCGGGATGAAATCAGTCAATCGGAATATAAGGCCTAGATAAGTTTAAGTATAGCTATGAAATTATCCCGAAATCCATTAAGATAAGACATTACTAGTTTAATTAAGTAGTCCTATCAATCTACCTTGACACTTAAAATTAAATAATCTCAAGGACGGCCACTATTGATAACTACCTATATCATATCTAATTTGTATCTACTAGTCATAAGAACATCTGAAAATAAGGAAGCTACAAGAGGCTACACGTGGTAGTTCCCGTTACTTAACACTACAGTCCGGCAGCCAACACTAGTCATTAGTTACTGAGGTGATATCGTGACATCAAAGGCCTGAAGGTTATTACGTAAAGGGTATTCAGGGATTTGATAAGTCACTTTCTTTTGGTCAAATGTGTGATCGCCTCCTGTTTTTTTCAGTTTTGCGTATTTTGTAGCGCGCACATTTTTTTTCCAGTATTTTAAGCAATCTATTATCAGAGGTAATTAAATGCATCCGGATTAGTTAGACTAGTAGCTCTTAAGTTTCTATAGTATAAAAAATTAGTTACTTGTGTTTAGTTTCTAATATCGATCTAATGTAATGTGTGGTTAATTAAACTAACTAACTAACTCTGTGAACTCCCTTTACTTCTATGAGGAGTGTATGATAATATATAACTTGTGCTTTTGTAAATTACTGCGTGAAAGCATCTAATATTAAAACTATACAGTGTTGGGTTTAATATTCTGAAACAGATTGCTTGCTATGCATGATTGTTCTGCTAATAAAACTTAGCTGCCCCTCAATAACGAGATTGAAAAGTTGAAAACTCTTTTGTTAATGGTTCTGCATTAAGATAAAAAATATTTGATCCATCTTTTAATAGAATTTCACTGCCTTTCCAATAACAAAAAACTAACTATATAAGAAGTTGTCCATCTTGTCTCCTAGATTTAGAAAAATTTAGCTTAACAAATAGCGCTAATCTTAATCCCAGGTAATCGGCGCTAATCTTATCCCGGTAATTCGGCGCTAATTTACATCCCAGATACTCGGCGCTAATCTTACATCCCAGGTAATCGGCGCTAATCTTACATCCCAGGTAATCGGCGCTAATCTTACATCCCAGGTAATCGGCGCTAATCTTACATCCCAGGTAATCGGCGCTAATCTTACATCCCAGGTA
>JACEEZ010009831.1:807500-822500 GCA_016584305.1 Chionoecetes opilio | reverse complement strand
TCTATCTCTATCCATCTCTATCTATCTCTATCCATCTCTATCTATCTCTATCCATCTCTATCTATCTCTATCCATCTCTATCTATCTCTATCCATCTCTATATATCTCTATCCATATCTATCTATCTCTATCCATCTCTTATCTATCTCTATATTTTTATCTATTATCCCTCAGCTGTTTCTATCCACAAGTTGGTTTCTCCCGCCGCCTGCTTGTAGCGTCGCCGTGCCCGTCCATCACTCCTGTTTATCGCGTGCGGCGGTAAGCAGGTTCAGCAGCGTCAGCAGGATAGCAGAAATTTACGAGGCACCGCGGAATCATATCATTTTCTTGGCATTAATATTTTAGTAGTGAGGAATAATTTTGTCAGTGTGTCGTTGGAAAATAGTATCGTCTTGAAGAAGAGTAACAGTTATTCACTCATGTCTGTATTAAAAAGAAGTTCACGTGTCCACTTTGAAAACACGATACGTAGACCCAACTCTATGTCATAACAATGTAGACAACAACTTATAGTAATACAGAAGGTTCCTATACGACAGAGTGATAGCAACGTTCGGGCATCACAGGCGATATTAACCAAGCAAACAGACATATTTTTTTTTTTTTTTTTTATGTTTTTTTTTTGTGCCTATAGCGCCTGTAGGCAATGGTGATCCAGGGCTCGGATGGTAGGCTCTGGAGGTTCACTTGAGGGGTGTGATGGTTGGTCCTCGCCCGTGGTCGACATGGCCGTATAAGTCTGTCAAATGCCCGTAATTTAGTCAATCCTCTACCATCGTCTCATACTCATAGGCTTCAACGAGCATTAAGACGACAAACATAGGGTTAAGTGCAGTGCTTACCAGGCCACGACCTTTTTTTATTGAACCCTAACTCCTCTGTATATCCATGAAGCCAGATCTTTCGTACGAATTCTTTACGTTACCTGTAATACTATACTTTTCCTCCTAAACCTTCCTAAACACTATATAGTCCCATCCTTTCCCTTCCTTCCTAAACCTACCCTTCTACAGGTTAGGATCGTAGACTCGTGGTGAAGAATAGTGTGTGTGGTACAGGAGACAGTGGCGGTGGTCTTCTGTTCACGTCCTTGTAACAGTTTATAATCCCTTCCCTTCCCTTCCTTCCTAAACCTAATGCCCTTCTACAGGTTAGGTTCGTATATAAAGTCTGGTGGTGAAGAATAGTGTGTGTGGTACAGGAGACAGTGGTGGTGGTCTTGTGTTCACGTCCATGGGTATAGTAAATCAGAGAGACAGGACAAACTCATCATGCTTCTCATCCTCCTCAGGGGCTGCGTAATGCCTGGGTATATAGTCGCTTGAGATTCCTTACTGACATCCCCAATGAGCGGTGAATGTTGTAATGACCACCTCCCATCCTGCTGACTTATTTGGGTGATTACTTGGTGATTACCGTGGTGATTAGAGGCGCCGTATGTAGTGGGGAGTGAAAACAGTGTGTATACGTACTAATCGTTTCCCATAATGATATTGTGCTGAGTTCATGTTCATCATAATTACCTTCATAGTCCTTTTGATCTCAGCTACAGAGGAACCATCACTACTACTACTACTACTACTACTACTACTACTACTACTACTACTACTACTACTACTACTACTACTACTACTACTACTACTACTACTACTACTACTACTACTATTTCTACTACTACTACTACTACTTACTACTACTACTACTACTACTACTACTACTACTACTACTACTACTACTACTACTACTACTACTACTACTACTACTACTACTACTACTTACTACTACTACTTACTACTACTACTACTACTACTACTACTACTACTACTACTACTACTACTACTACTACTACTACTACTATTTCTACTACTACTACTACTACTACATATAACTACTACTACTACTACACTTACTAACTACTACTACACTACTACTACTACTACTACTACTACTACTACTACTACTACTACTATACTACTACTACTATACTGACTTTACATACTACTACTACTACTTCTACTATTATACTCTATACTATACATCATTAATACATCACTACTATCATACTACACTATTATACCACCATCACCATCAGGGAGTGAGGTGCTGTACTCCTTCACGTGACGGAAGATAAATTGTAAACAAACGAGACTGATGTGAGTGAGTGAGGTTTGAAGGGGGAGCAACGACACTAACCAAGCAAACAGTGAATGCGTTCAAGTAGAGGAGAGAACAGTGACTTGCGATAACGTTATTCATTCTGTAAGCGTAAAGGAAGGAGATGCATTTATTTTTACATCACAACAGCAACTATAATTTATGAAGATTGTGGAGAGAAATAGGAGAGAGAGATAATGGATGCAACGCGAACTATCGTTGATTAGATATTTGCGAGACTGTTCGTGTGCAATAATTGTGACTGTAAAAAGCTGTTCCAATGATAAAGAAGTCGATTGCTTTCTCGTAATGTTATTTAGTTCTCAAGTTAAGTGATGCTGTTTTTCATCCTGGTCAAATTTTACTCTCCTTGTGTTTAAAGAATGTGTTGATGTCTGAGTGGGACTTTTATGATGTTACTCTTAACCCCTTGAGGCCCAGAACGTAATTTTAATTGTAATTTGACTACCATTAGACAATTTTAATATATATAAGCAATATTTTATAGATATGACCTATTTAGTATCCTTGTCCACTAGCTAATTTGGTATATTAGGTCACTTTTCGTAATTTTATGGCTAACAACAGACAATTTTCCTAGATATAAGCAATATTTTATAGATATGACCTATTTAGTATCCTTGTCCACTAGCTAATTTGGTATATTAGTCACTTTTCGTAATTTTATGGCTAACAACAGACGATTTTATATATCAAAGGAAAGATCTGGGCGTTAAAGGGTTACGTATCGTATAAACGCCAGTCTGTGAATACTTTGTTTACGGGATAAGCTGCATGATAACGGCATTTCATAGATTCCGTATCACATCTGCATGTCCTTGAAATTTCTGCAGCCGATACAATTGTACATAAAACCGTAATACCTATATTCTTTAAGGGGAAGGAGTAGTAACAAATGAAATACTGTCTTGTTTCTCCAATAGTCAAAATATTATGTGGTGCACCGTGCATCGATAATAACAGGGATACGCGTCCTCTAGTAATCCAAGAGTAACACACTTTCATTGCAACAATACAATACAGTGTTCCTATTGTTTGTTGCGGGTCGCGTTGGTCTGGTCTGTAATGGATCAATGACTATCACGGAAATAGAACTTGTGTTAGTGTGCTTTGCATCGGTACTTGTCTCTAATTAAAAGAGGTAAATGACAGCGCAGATGAGTCACTAAACCTGCGTAAACGTTTTTCGGTGTATTTTTGTCCCTCTCTTTTTCTTCTGCATTAATTGAAGTAGAATTCAATATCCACATTTATGAAGCGTGTGGGTGAGGACTGCCATATCTCATCCCTTCTTGACCAGTCATGCCTCCCTCTCCATCTCCTTTTCTTGCTTTATACTGCTTATATCGTCAATCTTGCCTCTTTTCTCCACTCCCTCCCTCTCACCACTCTTTGGCATTTGCACCAGCGATATGCAATAATAACAAGTGTTAATAAACGTAAAGCCAGACAATTAATGAACATAAAAAAACTATTCAAGTCCAAAAGGGAAGATAGGAAGAGAGTTGAGAGTGAATAAAGGATGCTTATTTATAGATAGGGTATTGCGCGAGTCCCGTTGGAAAGGAGGAAAAGGTGTCCACAAATGTAAACAAAAACGACGCCAGTGTGTTTGATGCCTTGTGGCGAGTGGGTACGTTGTGTTGCTGCTACCTGTAAGCCTCTCAACCTCAAGCCTCTACTGCCCGTGATTCATTCCAGGTATGATCAAGGTGTGCTTTGTGGTCAGTTGATTGATGCTTCCATGTATTGGGGATTTTTTGGGTATTATTCCAGTTTGACACCGAATTCACTTTGGTGGACGAAACAATTTTTTTTTTTGGTGAGTTTTGATGTGTTTTGAATTAATCTGCTAACCGTTTCTGTCGCAAATCATTGTTTTTTTTAGTGCTTTTTTGAGTTAGTTTGCTAAAGGCTCGGTTAGGTTCGGTTAGGTAAAGGTTAGGTTAGGTACCTATAGGTTCAGTTAGGTTCAATTTGTTTTTCAATAATTTTTGTCGCATAAAACTAACTAAAATAAAATAAATGCGACAGAAACGGTTAGCAGATTAATTCAAAACACATCAAAACTCGCTCCAAAAAATAGTTTCGTCCACCCAAGTGAATTCTGTGTCAAACTGGATATTTACCATATTTTGAACTATGGATAGCCTAATATCGAAATAGGAAAGTTTTGAAGTCGTGCACAGCCTCCTCTTTAGAAGTTCCTGAATCTTATCTACATCGAGTAATCCTATCTAAAAATCTTACGAATCTGATTAAGTGATATTTATGTTGTTGTTTTTTCTTGTGTTTTTTTCCCTCGTGCTAAAAAACGACAAAGTATTTCAGCGTGATGGATGGAGGAAACAATCGCATAATAGGCTGCGGAATCGTTCTCACACAGTAGTATACCCTTGCTTTGGGGAAGAACTTTGCGTACAACAGTGTAAGATTTTAACCTATTAGGATACTTTATTTTGTGAACATCAATACCATTTATTAGTTTGAAGTGTAGTCAACCTGTAGTTCAGCCCTGCGTACTGTCTTGAAGTATGTACTAGAAGGTCTTAAGATCAACTGGCCATTTATCATCATCTATCTATGTTAAAAGTCAATTGATCTAGGAAGATCTAAGTTCATTGCGTTTATTCATTCTCGTAGCGTCCGTTAATCTTCCTTGCTGCCTTACCCTCGATCCTAAGCTACAGCCGCACCATCAGTAGCACCGTCACCTCTCTATAGGAACACGTGATGCTTGTGTTGAGCTTAATCGTGTTTGGCAGGAATGAAGATGAATACTGGAGGCCACATTCATTTCAATATTGGAGAAGACTATAGTGATTTATTTTTAATCTCGCTGACGCTGAAGAATGCTGACGGAGAGGGTGAAGGGCGTAGAGGGGCGCCCCGTGATTGAGGTGAAATTAGTGTTATTTCCAGCTGAATGAAATCGATGACTCGGTGACAGTGTTGCGTCGCTGTTGGAAGGAGGGAAGACGGGAAGGAGGGGAGACTGGGTGTTGGGCGGGAAGGAGGGGAGACGGGTTGTTAGGCGGGAAGGAGGGGAGACTGGGTGTTGGGCGGGAAGGAGAGGAGACGGGGTGTTGGGCGGGAAGGAGGGGAGACTGGGTGTTGGGCGGGAAGGAGGGGAGACGGGGTGTATGGCGGGAAGTAGGGGGGACTATGGGTGTTGGGCGGGTCATGGTGGTGTGTTGTTCTCTCTACACTCAACGCAGTAATTATGTTTTTTTTTTATAACAAATTGCGTTGTTCTGATTATGCTATTGAAATAATTTGCCGTGTTTCGGAAGTAATTGAACTGAATAAAGTGGTATTTTATCTATTGCAGGGGCGTGTTGGCGTTAATGGTGGCACTGCTGATTCGACCCCACCTGAGGACTGTCTTCAAGGGTGAGTAATACAATTTATTTTAGTTTTTTGTCCTGCTTTGCAATATTTTTTTTTCAAAGGACTGGCCAAGGACAAAAAGAAAAAGTAACAAAAAGCCCGCTAGCTGCCAGTCCTAATAAAGAAGACAGTAAGAGATTGCAGAAAGGGGGGTGAGTCCTAATAAAGAAGACAGTAAGAGATTGCAGAAAGGGGGGTGAGTCCTAATAAAGAAGACAGTAAGAGATTGCAGAAAGGGGGGTGAGTCCTAATAAAGAAGACAGTAAGAGATTGCAGAAAGGGGGGTGAGTCCTAATAAAGAAGACAGTAAGAGATTGCAGAAAGGGGGGTGAGTCCTAATAAAGAAGACAGTAAGAGATTACAGAAAGGGGGGTGGATCAAATTAGTTCGGGAAGTGTCTTGATGCTCTCTTGAAAAAAAATTATGTCGTAGGAAAATGGAAAAATTGAAACAGGAAGAGAGTGCTAGAGTTTACTAGTTTACCATGTGTTTGTCTATATCGTCTGGGTCATGTGTATAGCCTTATCATATACTACATACCTACCTAAATATGCCAGGTTTTAAGGCTTATGAAGTTAAGTTATGCTCCGAGTTAAGTTTGTAGATTTTGGTAATAGGCCGATGTGGCTCGAAAATATTCAGAAACACCTTTGAAATGAAAATTCTCGGAGGGATTTGACGAGTGGGAGATTAGGGCAGTAATTGCATTTTTTCATACGCACGCACGACTAATTCTTGTGTTTTGATGGATCAGTATTATGTTTGCTATTACTACTACTACTACTACTACTACTACTACTACTACTACTACTACTACTACTACTACTACTACTACTACTACTACTACTATTTCTACTACTATTACCTACTACTACCACTACTCTAACTACTACTACCACTACTCTAACTACTACTACTATTACTACTACTACTATTACTACTACTACTACTTACTACTACTACTACTACTACTACTACTACTACTACTACTACTACTACTACTACTACTACTACTACTACTACTACTACTACTACTACTATTTCTACTACTATTACCTACTACTACCACTACTCTAACTACTACTACTACTACTACTACTACTACTACTACTACTACTACTACTACTACTACTACTACTACTACTACTACTACTACTACTACTACTACTACTACTACTACTACTATACTACTATACTACTACTATACTACTACTACTACTACTACTACTATACTACTATACTACTACTATACTTACTACTACTACTACTATACTTCAACTACTATTCTATCTACTACTATTCTACTACATACCTACTACTACCACTACTCTAACTACTACTACTACTACTACTACTACTACTACTACTACTACTACTACTACTACTACTACTACTACTACTACTACTACTACTACTTTTCAGCTACTATACTAATACTGTTACGAGCACTACCCTTTATTATTACTATTACATTACTACTACAGCTACTTGTATGATCTAAATGCGCTTTACACATACCTAACGTAAGTCCATGGGCCATATTCAAGAATTTTTCTCCACCCGTTGTATCGGTTTTTGGTATACAAGAATCAAAATACGACGCAACGCGTCGAGCTCAGGGGTGGAGGTTTGAGTCAGCTGATTGGCGACAACTTGCACATCCCCCCCTTCACCCCGCTCTCCACTTATTCCATCGTATTTCTTCCCAGACCATTACAGGAGAGTTTTCAACACAACCGAGAGTGACAGCCATACACTGTGAATGCACACGTGTCATCATTAAGGTAAAATCAGGTCCAGGAGGCCTTATATAGGTGTGTTAACTTGTGAGGAAGCCGGGCGGCGGCGGGAGAATGGAGGTGGCCATTGTGTGGAGCAGTGGCGGCGGGCCGTTCAAATGTACTCGCAAGCATCACTCAGGCCAATTTTTTCTGCACCAACGCCTCAGACAAGTGGCGAACACTAACTTAGCTATTATTTTAATGTCAGAAATGATAAATTTCACTAGTAAAATGTATTAGATATGTATAAAACAGTCAAAATACTGATGCCGCTTTGGGCTCGCTTGTGTTGGTACGCCTGTCAAATATCCACCAGTCGGGGCAGTTCTTGTAGATGTTACCAGTGGAGGTACGACGGTGGAAAATCTCCACCGGCCGGGATTTGACGAGCATTCTTGAATATAGCCCCATGTCGTGGCAGAAAGGGTCGTACAATGATAACATGATGAGAGGAGGAGGAGGAATACAAAGGAATACAAAGGAGGGGGATCAGGCTGTCGTCCATCTGTAGGCTTCCCGTTGGTGGCGAGTCTGGTGGGTTATTGATGGCGGGCAAGGCCTATGTGGGAGGGAGACGGCAGAAAGGGTCTTGGAGTTTGATATAAGGCTCTTAAACGGAATATCTGTGATTTATGTATTCTCTATGGCCATAAATACACCCACCCACCCACCCACCCACCCACCCACCCACCCACCCACCACCCACCCACCCACCCACACCACACACACACCACACACACACACACCACACACACACACACACACCACACACACACACACACACACACACACACACACCGCGCGATGGTCAGGTTGATAACGTGACGGGCTCCCATTCTGTGCGTAGGCGGTTCGAATCCTCGTGCTCCCGGGGATTTTTCACTGACAAATTCGGGCGGTTACTGTCCCCCTTGAGCAAGGGAGGGGGTGTGTGGTGTGTGAGGTCCCAGCATTGCCCAAAGATCGGTAATAATGAGCTCCAAGCTCGCACTGAGAGGGTGAAAACTGGCGATCGCGAGCCAGCTCGCGTGGACAAGGCCATGGGGGGGGGGGTGAATAACACACACACACACACACACACACACACACACACACACACACACACACACACACACACACACACACACACACACACGCACACACACACACAAATACACACACACACACACACACGTTTGCGTCCCTGTGTATCATAATAAAGCTAGGAAGGTCGAGATATTATGTACATTTAGATAAAACTATAAAAACACACGTGACGGGTTATCCATAAAATGATCGATCTAGAAACTGAGATTAAATTGGAAACCGCAAAACTGGGTGAAAAAACTCCATGTTCAGAATATAAATGAGAGCAGCATACGAAAGAGAGAGAGAGAGAGAGAGAGAGAGAGAGAGAGAGAGAGAGAGAGAGAGAGAGAGAGAGAGAGAGAGAGAGAGAGTATAATCTAATCATAATGTTCAAAGTGGTAAGGGGACAAGAAGGGCTACATATAGAGAGGCTGTGTTGATGAAGGACGCTACAAGAACAGTGGCATGACTGCACAATGAGAAGGACCAGTCTTTTATGTAGTAAAGAAACTCAGGTGGCTTCAATAACAATACTAGAGGTGGTGGTGGTGGTGGTGGTGGTGGTGGTGGTGGTGGAGGTGGAGGATGTGGTGGTGTGGTGGTGGTGGTGGGAGGTGATGGTGGGTGGTGGATGGTGGTGAGGTGGGGTGTGGTGGGGGGGGGGTGGTGGAGGTGTGGGTGATGTGGTGGGGTGGTGGTGGTGGAGGGGTGGGGTGGTGGTGGTGGAGGTGGAGGGGTGGTGGTGGTGGTGGAGGTGGTGTGGTGAGGTGGTGGTGGTGGAGGTGGTGGTGGTGGTGGTGGTGGAGGTGGAGGCGGTGGTGGTGGTGGTGGTGGTGGTGGAGGTGGTAGTGGTGATGGTGGTGGTGGTGGAGGCGGTGGTGGTGGTGGTGGTGGAGGTGGAGGCGGTGGTGGTGGTGGTGGTGGTGGTGGAGGTGGTATGGTGATGTGGTGGTGGTGGTGGTGGTGGTGGTGGTGGTGATGGTGGTGGGGTGGAGGGGTGTGTGGTGTGGTGGTGGTGGTGGAGGTGGTAGTGGTGATGGTGGTGGTGGTGGTGCGAGCCTATAGATACAACATCCAGGAACTCAATATTAAGTTGATTATGTATATAGACAACAACATTAGCTTTCCTAAATTATGTTCATCATGTATGTATTATAATATCTTTACAATATATCAGTAAAAACACACACACACACACACACACACACACACACACACACACACACACACACACACACACACACACACACACACACACACACACACACACACACACACACACACACACACACAGACACCTTTTTAATACCCGCAGAAGGTTGTGTAAATCATGGGAGTAGTTACGAGGAGAGTGCTGATGAAGAGACAAAATTTATGTCAACAAAGAAATCCAAGTGTAGTAATTATTTTATCAAAGTGTTGGATATTAATTGCCGAAAAAATTCTCCGCCGCTCTATACGAATTAATATATTTTTTGTGACTTTTTTTTTTTTTTATCACAATACCTTCAAAATACATATATTCAGATTATATACCCTCAGAATACACAAAATTTGCCTAACCTTCCTTCAGAAAATACAAAACTTCTCATTTATAGTAAATAAATATACATAAGGTCTCATTTACCTACTCGTCTGAATATTGGGCGTCTGATTTACAGATATTTGATGTCGGCAAGTGCGGCAAAAAATAGCGGCGTGAAACTATCGGGAAAACCACTGCCTTGAGAAGTGTCGATAGCCTACAGCCTCCTGTCCTTGCAATAGCCGCGGGACTAAACGAACCCTTATATCGGCTTTCTGGTATGTACGATACGTGTTTACAACCAGAACACGGCACGAAGCTGTCCTAGGTCGTTGGAATACTCTACCGGAGACAGCATTATTTAGCGTCACGGGAACCTGGACGGCGGAAAATGGAGTCAAACAGATGTGGTGGTGCATGGTGGGAGACACGTATATAGAGAGGAGGGAGGCAAGGGGAGGCATGGAGGCAGAGAGAGATACCTATACCGAGGGAGAGAAACAGGTGTTGCCCGCTAGGTACAGAACGAAAGAGAGAAAAAACATTGCGTATATAGAGGAGGTAGGCAAGGAGGCAGAGAGAGATACCTACCGAGGGAGAGAAATAGGTGCTACCCGCTAGGTACAGAGCGAGAGAGAGAAAATTTTTGTGTAGGAGTGAGGAGAAAGGAAAAATGTAAATTACAGCTCTTTGTATTGCAAATTAGATGGAACATGAAGTCAGGCTGTGATGCAGGGATGAGAATGGTGTTTGAGGGAGAGCGCGTGTTAGCAGCTACAACTCACGCGGAATTGATGGAGTGAAAAACATGCACGTGGCTAATAATTTGGAAATCAAGACTAAGAGAAAGAAGAATGTTGCAGAGAGATGCACCTTTGCGTCCTTCCGGTGAAAATTAAATTATTATTACTACTATTATAACAAACGGGACAAATATAAAACACAGTCATCTGTTATATAGCTTTTTTTTTACTGGGTTATTATATTGAATCCTTAATGAAAAGTGGTACAAAACATCATGTACAGTGTTGGAACTTGCTCGTCAAAATTTTGCCTTGTCTTGCATTGAACCCGGGACCATAACTAACTATACCGTCAATGGCCCTTTTTTTTTTTTTCCGGAACGGGGTCCTTCGAGGACCACTTCTTGGGACGCAGCAAGCATTTTTTCGGGTCTTAATTAGTGGTAATCACCTTTTCTGCCGAGGGCCGTTGACCTCGTGTAATTCCTTTTTTCTTACCTTGGATGCACATGTGATTTTCATGCATTGATTTATTGGTTTCTTATTATTTCCGTCCATCCGTTTTTTTGGTTTCTTATTATTTCCATTTTTTTGGTTTCTTATTATTTCCGTTTTTTTGGTTTCTAATTATTTCCGTTTTATTGGTTTCTTATTATTTCCGTTTTATTGGTTTCTTATTATTTCCGTTTTTTTGGTTTCTTATTATTTCCGTTTTATTGGTTTCTTATTATTTCCGTTTTTTTTCTTTTTCTTATTATCTCCGTTTTTTTGGTTTCTTATTATTTCCGTTTTATTGGTTTCTTATTATTTCCGTTTTATTGGTTTCTTATTATTTCCGTCCACCC
Organism: Chionoecetes opilio; assembly: GCA_016584305.1. Lineage (NCBI taxonomy): Eukaryota > Metazoa > Arthropoda > Malacostraca > Decapoda > Majidae > Chionoecetes > Chionoecetes opilio. The sequence goes on along the minus strand of JACEEZ010009831.1, from coordinate 810,970 downwards.
GTTTTATTGGTTTCTTATTATTTCCGTTTTTTTGGTTTCTTATTATTTCTGTTTTATTGGTTTCTTATTATTTCCGTTTTATTGGTTTCTTATTATTTCCGTTTTTTTGGTTTCTTATTATTTCCGTTTTATTGGTTTCTTATTATTTCCGTTTTATTGGTTTCTTATTATTTCCGTTTTATTGGTTTCTTATTATTTCCGTTTTATTGGTTTCTTATTATTTCCGTCCACCCGTTTTATTGGTTTCTTATTATTTCCGTTTTTTGGTTTCTTATTATTTCCGTTTTATTGGTTTCTTATTATTTCCGTTTTATTGGTTTCTTATTATTTCCGTTTTTTTGGTTTCTTATTATTTCCGTTTTATTGGTTTCTTATTATTTCCGTCCACCCGTTTTATTGGTTTCTTATTATTTTCGTTTTTTTGGTTTCTTGTTATTTCCGTCCACCCGTTTTATTGGTTTCTTGTTATTTCCGTTTTTTGGTTTCTTGTTATTTCCGTTTTTATTGGTTTCTTTTATTGTCTCCGTTTTTTTGGTTTCTTGTTATTTCCGTCCATCCGTTTCTATTGGTTTCTTATTATTTCCGTTTTTTTGGTTTCTTGTTATTTCCGTCCACCCGTTTTATTGGTTTCTTATTATTTCCGTTTTTTTGGTTTCTTGTTATTTCCGTCCATCCGTTTTATTGGTTTCTTGTTATTTCCGTTTTTTTGGTTTCTTGTTATTTCCGTTTTTTTGGTTTCTTGTTATTTCCGTTTTTTTGGTTTCTTGTTATTTCAGTTTTTTTGGTTTCTTGTTATTTCCGTTTTTTTGGTTTCTTGTTATTTCCGTCCATCCGTTTTATTGGTTTCTTGTTATTTCCGTTTTATTGGTTTCTTGTTATTTCCGTTTTATTGGTTTCTTGTTATTTCCGTCCATCCGTTTTATTGGTTTCTTGTTATTTCCGTTTTATTGGTTTCTTGTTATTTCCGTTTTATTGGTTTCTTGTTATTTCCGTTTTATTGGTTTCTTGTTATTTCCGTCCATCCGTTTTATTGGTTTCTTGTTATTTCCGTCCATCCGTTTTATTGGTTTCTTGTTATTTCCGTTTTTTTGGTTTCTTGTTATTTCCGTTTTATTGGTTTCTTGTTATTTCCGTCCATCCGTTTTATTGGTTTCTTGTTATTTCCGTCCATCCGTTTGATTGGTTTCTTAGGTATTATTCCAGATGAACACCGAATTCACTTTGGTGGACGAAACTATTTTTTTCTGGTGAGTTTTGATGTGTTTTGAATTAATCTGCTAACCGTTTCTGTCGCAATTTTTTTTTTTTTTTTTTTAGTTGGATAAAGGTTAGTTTTTTTAATTGTATAGTTAGGTAAAGTTTAGGTTAGGTATAGGTTAGATTAGGTAAAGGTTAGGTTAGGTAAAGGTTAGGTAAGGTATAGGTTAGGTTAGGTTCAATCTGTTTTTTGTTTTTGTCATTTTTGCAAAAAAAAAAAAAAAAAATATTTGCGACAAAAACGGTTGGTAGATTAATTCAAAACACATCAAAACTCACCAGAAAGAAATAGTTTTGTCCACCAAAGGAAGTTCGGTGTTCATCTGGAAATTTACCGTTTCTTATTATTTCCGCGTCCATTCACCAAAACATTACAGTGTTTGTATGTCGTGCACACTGACCTTCAATAAATTCCTTCATGTCTAAGCGAGTTTCACACAAAAACATGCGACCAACGAACTATAAATTACGTCACGGTGGTTTCCTTCTGTCTTTGTGACGCAGACGTTCACGCTCACCTTAACTCTGTGGGTCAACATTTCTTTATAATGGCCCATAAAATGCTTTTCTTTTATTACAATTTTTATTACGCGTCACAAGTCTTGAAAATACAAAGATTGCTACAAAGATAACACATTGCACACTGTCTGGTCTGCTGATAACTACCTCAGTCAATTAGAACGAGGGTAAGCCCAATGACTGACAGTTAGCAGTCACCTGAGTGAGTCTGCCCCCTCCCCCCCCCCATGCATGCCGCACGAGGAACGGTGATATAGCGTTGACGGATGTGGCGGGGCACGATATAGGATTATAGTTTCCTTATGTCTCTTCGTCCTCTTCCTCCTATATATATACTCGTTCTAACTCCTCCTCCTCCTCCTCCTCCTCCTCCTCCTCCTCCTCCTCCTCCTCCTCCTCCTCCTCCTCCTCCTCCTCCTGCTCTTCCTCCTCCTCCTCCTCATCATCATCATCATCATCATCATCACCATGGCTGCATTGCACGTCAGGCTGCTGCACTCATACTCGCAGACTGTATTTCCAGGGGCCATTCTGAGCAAGCCTGCAACGGAGTCCCGGCAGCATCGATCAGGCTACTGCGTCCTTTGATCTCCCCTTGATGTCCTCCACCAAGGGCGCTCCTCTTCCTTCACACACGTTGCGCGATGAGCATTCAGTTCGCGGGGAAGCCTGGCACATTGCACACCCAAACACCCGCCGCACCAGCTGCCTGCGATAAAGTTCCGTGGGGCGCCGGGCAGGTGGTCGCCTTCACGGGCCATGCACACGACACACGATGACTCACTTCTAGGTAACACCCGCTGGTTTAACGCGGGGTCTTTACATAATCGTGCGAAAACAAGCAATAGCGGAAGATAATCACTCCACAAACCAGTGTGATGTCCTTTAGTCATGCAATGCTTTCCAAGAGAGTGACATAAGCAAGTCTCTGTTCTTTTGAATACCGGCAACACGATGTTTAACTGTATATTCGTGTAAAGAGAGAGTCCATAACGCCAGGAGCCGAGCCATTACGCCGGGTGGGGTTCATGTGGAGACCCGTCACATGCATGGATCACGTCACTAGCTCTCATTGTCCTTTGTAACGACCTTGGTCATTGCCTCACGCCCACGCTGTGTCGTCTTGGCCGTGCAGGGTCTGTGTCTGTCTGTGTCTGTCTTTATTTACAGGTGTGCAGTGACCGTTTCTATATAGCCTTTAGAGGGCCCTATACGAAATGCTGTTTGGGAGCTCTATTTTGTAAAACTATGGTGGGGGGATTCCAAGCCCTCTAAGGTGGTTCGGGGGCACGCCTTAAATATTTAAATGTATAAATCTGGTGCACTTTAAGAGGAAAAGAGACTAGATTCTAAAAATAAAGCAAATAATGGCAGCTTGGGGGCCCCTTGGTGGCTTCGGGGGCCCTATGCAACCGCGTAGTTCGCATATAGTAAGAAACAGCCCTGCAGGTGTGCATAGATCAGCGCCGCCTGTCGTGCCTTGCGGGCTGACGCGTGCACTTGGTTATCTTCCCGTGCATGAATGGCATGTATAATTAGGAGAGCACTGTTATTACGCCACACCACGCACGCACAGGGCATAACTGCAAGACATAACCATAACCGTAACAAGCGTCATAACTTTCACCTGTATGACGGCAGGCCTGTAAACGTGGATGTCTTGACCTGTGGAAACCCTGGGTTGAAATTCCTCG
>JACEEZ010009831.1:767500-802500 GCA_016584305.1 Chionoecetes opilio | reverse complement strand
GGACCCAAGGCATAACATGTTTTCATAATTAATAATGAATTAATCTCATAATGAACTGCGGCTTCCCTAAATTAATACGTGACAGTTGGTAAAAGAAATTAATTAATGTGGGATATAGTAATGGGTTGTGTATTAATAGCGTGGCGGGTTTGAGGTGCGCTGCGTATCGGGTAGATGAAGGTCAGAGTACAAAAAACACACACACACACACACACACACACACACACAACACACACACACACACACACACACACACACACACACACATTACAACACACACACACACACACACACCACACACACAACAACACACAACATACATACAACACACACACACACACACACACACACACCACACACACACACACACACACACACATACACACACACACAGACACACACACACACACACACACACACACACACACACACACCACACACATACCACACACATGCGCACACACACACACACACACACCACAACACATCCGCACACACACACACACACACACACACACACACACACACACACACACACACACACACACACACACACACACTAAGCTTCATTGCAAACGCGAACATAAAAAAAAATTCATCCATTCTAAATGTATTCTACTCGTGATGCGTGTTTGTTATATTATTATTATTTATTATATGTTATTTTATTATTTTATTATTATTATTATTATTATTATTATTATCATCATCATGTCTGTCTAGGCCCCGAGGCAAGAACACACATTATCTAGTTGCCATTCATCTTGTTATTTTTTTCTGTTAATATTGCTGTTGTAAGTATCACCTTGTTGTTGTTTACGTTTGTTTGTTTTGTTTTTACGGGGGGGGGGGGGGGGGGGGGGGGGCAGCAGGAACGTGAAAAAACGAGATGGAGTGAACTGGGTGAGGAGGAAAGTAGGAGGAGTAGGACTGTTAAAGAGGAAAGAGGGTCGGTTAGTATTTGAGTGCTATGTACGAATGGTGGTGAATGGTGAAATGATGGCTAAAGGGTGTAAGAAGAGAGAGGTGCATAGGAGAAACCGAGGATGGTGAAGAGTGGGAGAGTAAAGGACAGTGAGAAGCAGGGAAAAGTAGATGAAGGAGAGAGAGGAGGAGAGAGAGAGAGAGAGAGAGAGAAAAGAGAGAGAGAGAGAGAGAGAGAGAGAGAGAGAGAGAGAGAGAGGGGGGAAAGGGTTGACTGGTGATAGATTAGGGAACGGAGGAGGAGGAGGAGGAGGAGGAGGAGGAGGAGTATATTAGTAGGGGAAGGAGGGGGAACTTGAGTAGAGGGAGGATTTTAGAGTACGGATAAGTGAGAGAGGAGGAGGAGGAGGAGGAGGAGGAGAGGAGGTGGTCGACGGAATTGAAATACTGGAGGACGAATATGAGGATGGCTTGGGGCGAAGAGAGGAGAAGGAGGAGGAGGAGAAGACGTAGGAGGATATTATAGAAGTAGTGGAAATGGAAAGAGAGCATTAAGGAGGACATCACGACGACTCAAGTACTATGCAATGTTATTAAATGTTACATCACAATACATTAATTTAATTCACGGGGCAACCAACAATCGTGAATCTTTATCATTACAAATACAAAAAGAAAGGAAGTTATTGCCAATTTGCTATACACACAGAAACTTAAGATAGGAAAAGATGATATTGAAGGAGTGAATGGAAGAGTTTGGTAGGAAGAAGAGAGGAAAGAAACGAGAAAAAAAGGCAAGATGATGAAGAGAAGAGGAAAGAAGCGGAAAGGAAATTAAGAAAAGAAAGAAAGATGAAGAAGAGAGAGGAAAGAAGCGGAAGGAAAGGGTGAGGGAAAAAGAAGAAGAAGGTAGCTGACAAGTGCCTGTATCGAATAGAAAGTCAAGAGAGATAATAAGCAGCTAATCCTTGTAAGAATAAGGAGGTATTTAGTACGGAGTCCTCATCTTCCTCATTAAGTTTTTTATTCATGATTTTGGGTTATGTCTTGTTCTTGAACTATATGGGTAATGAGTATTCCTGAAATTTTCCCCCATCTTGTTCAAAGATAAACGCACTTCTAATTTCCCACCTAAAACACATACACACACACATACATGAAGATTCTGGTCTCTCATTAACGATCATATTCTTGAAGCTATCGTAAATTGGCAGCAGAAAAAGAAGCAAAAGAAAAGAGTTTGAACGAGTTCTAACACCCTGTATCATACCGCACAACCTGCAAGATATAAGCTCTCCTAGGACCTTTACGAACTAATTGTCATCACTCTTTACTATATAACTTTATCAAATTATTATCAGTGTTTGTATTATTGATTTGTACTCTTCTGTATGTCACTTGAGTTTGCATTGGAGTGACGCCTTTAAGTACAAAAAAATACACCTTTTCACCAAGTTTATAGCCTCCTTCACTAAACAAATAATTTACCTCCTTATTGTCATCATTTTTTACTATATATAACTATCAAATTATTATCAGTGTTTGTATTGTTGATTTGTACTCTGTCACTTGGGTTTGTACAAGAGTGACAGCAGTCTTTTGGTGTGATAAATGATCGTAGCAAAACAAACCCACACCACCATCACCACCCTCTTGGAATCAGCTTGATGGCCTAATACACCTGTAATATTCATGGTCCCATTAGCATGATGAGCTAGAGAGAACATTATCGCCCCGCTGATGACGGACTAACACTCCTGCTGACAGCCAGGTGTTTGCTTACCTGTGTGTGTGTGTGTGTGTGTGTATAGGGTAGATAGAGCTGGTCACTCCTACTGACGATAATAATGCTAATTTATGAAACAGGCAGAAGGTATTTATTATAATTTAGAGGTGGAGTAAATAGGCAGAAGGTATCTATTATCAGTTAGAAGAGGAATAAATAGTGTATTTATCAATGAGTTACAACTATGATGATGGTGATATTTTACTACATAATATTATAGGAAGTCCGATATTTTCTCAATCGATACATAAACAGAAAACATGCTAAATAAGGTGTAATATATATATAATTGTAATAACACTTAACTCCAACATGCACTAATAACTGAGCTACGTTTCTGTTACCTTAATTACTAGTGTTTAAAAGGTACTTGCAGTCCACATGGCTATCGAAATAATAGACAAAAATTCAGTCCCTTTTTTTTTCACGAGGGGAGTTGGTATGGTCGCAGCGAAGGGAAGTAAACGTCAAGAAATGCATGAAACTGACCCATTAGGGAGAGTCAAGGGTTGTCTGGACGTGCGTGTGACCTGTATAATGGGTGGTGTGGCGCGGCTTGCAAGTTTCATAATGGTGGAGAGATGATGGTGGTGGTATTGGTGATGGTGGTGGTAGTGGTGGTGGTGGCATGTGTAATATCCTTGTGTGTTGTGATGGGGGTGGTGGTTGGGAGTTGATGGGGGTGGGGGGAGGGTGATGAGGGATGGGGAAGATGGGGGGTATGGGGGGAGGTTGTTACTAGTAGTGGTGGTAGTTTATGTGGTTCCTGCTTTGTGTTAACGGTTCTAAGGTGATATGGAGGACTCATGACTTTAGTACGTATAATATAAGGAACTGTAGCCTATATAGCGTGATGGAGCCTTAGGGTAATAGTAGTAAAGGTGGTTGTGATTATATGGTGGTGGTGGTTGTATGGGTGGTGGTGGTGGGGGTGGTGATGGTGGTGGATAGCCATTAGTTTATATAAATGATACTTTTTGTGGTGTGGGGTTTATTGTGGCGACTTGGGTTTGCGTGCAGTGTTCCTCCGTTCGACCCCCGCTCTTTGCCTGAGGTCATTCTGGCATGGTGGCAATTCCTATCGTCAATAACCTGGCTGTTGGTACGCGTGTTGTACGTGTAAAGTGTCTAGCAAGGTTAGGTTAGGTTCCAGTCATCTCTCGTCTTATTTCGTCTCCTCTTCTTGCTCCTTCCCTCCCTGATTCTTTCTCTCTCCTTTCCCTTCTCCTTCCCTCCCCCTTCTCCCTCTCTCCCCCTCTCTCCTTCCCTCCCCGTCCTCTCGGCACCACCAGCAACAGTCCTCTCATGATTCTTGGACTCCCCCATATTTCTTCGTGACTCTAATCCCATAATTCCTTAGATAAAGCATGAAATTTCTCTAACACTATTTATCTTTTTCCCTTTTTCTTCTCTTTTCTTCTCTTTTCCTCTCTCTGTGTATAACACACACACACACACACACACACACACACACACACACACACACGGAGGGAACTCCGTAGTGTAAGGGTTAGCACACTCGGCTCACAACCCAGAAGTCCCGGGTTCGATTCCCGGGCGGAGCGAAGACAGACGGGCGGTCTTCTTAAAACCCGAGCCCCTGTCCACCCAGCAGTGAATGGGTACCGGGTGTTAGCCGGGGGTTTGTGAACCGCCTCCTGGGGTGGTGGTTTCGGCCAACACTAAGGATGAATGAGAGAAGAAGAAAAAAATGTTGATATGGAGACGGGGCCATACGAGCGTTGCTCTGGCCCTGTAAAATACAACTAGATGAATACAACTAGATGAATACACACACATACACACAGATAGACAGACAGAGAACAGAAAATATATAAAGGGACAGAGACAGAGAGAGAGAGAGAGAAAGTATAGAAGGCAGACTCTCCAATACTGATGAAAATTCGACTCCGAAGAAAGCTGTGACGAAGGAAGACGTGACTTATGCAAATGCCATTGGCTTGTTGGAGGGAAAGGCGTCCTCTTTCCCCCTCCCACCCCAACCACCCCAACCACCGTGGTGCTAATACCTCTTTATGGACCTGGTTGGCAGGGAAGACAGGGCAGCTGTTGACTAGGGCTGACAGAGAGAGAAAGAGGGGGGGGGGGGGTACGCACAAACCACAGCTCGTACTTAATAGCAACAACGGCAAGTGCAAAACAGAGCTTTTGCCCCACCTATATTACTTATATTGTTTAGTCGTCGCACTTTTTTCACTTTGTCAGTTTTTTTAATTATTAAATCGTGTTTGTTTTTCTATGTAAAGGTATTCTATGTATGATAAAGTTTTAGATTCATGTTATTTGCTGTCTTTGTTGTCTCATTTTTATTAAGATGTTCTTTAATGTACTTGAATGACGCCTTGTGCGCAATAAATAATAAGACAATAATACAAATATCGTGCAAAACATTAGACTCGGTGGTTACCATGGAGTGCTCTCGAGGAAGAACAGGAATAAAACCAGCAATATTTTTAGACATGCATCTTTTTCTGAAGCGACAGCGTTTGGCAGGACTGATCTTGTTTTTCTATTATTATTTGGTAAGATCTTAGTTGTATAAAAAGAAACTATAAGAAATTCATGTCGTGTTCCGAAGGCGAGGCAGATGGCGGCGGGTCGTCTGACATAATTTCACGGTCTGGAGGCTTCCCGTCCTTCTGTGATTTCGATATTTTATTCCTATCTTTTTTTTCGAGAATTCAGCTGAGTCGAGTGTTTCGAGGTCGAAGTTTTGTTCAGACGAAACTCGAGGCTTTTGGTCGCGGAATGCACACACACACACACACACACTGAGAAATTCGGGCGGTTACTGTCCCCCTTGAGCAAGGGTTGGGGGTGTGTGGTGTACATGTGAGGTTCATTGCCCAAAGATCGGTAATAATGAGCGCCAAGGTCGCACCGGGAAGGTGAAACTGGCAATCGCGAGTCCGACTCGCGTGGACAAGACCATGGGTGAATCACACACACACATACACACACACACACACACACGCACGAGAGAGAGAGAGAGAGAGAGAGAGAGAGAGAGAGAGAGAGAGAGAGAGAGAGAGAGAGAGAGAGAGAGAGAGAGAGAGAGAGAGAGAGAGAGAGAGAGAGAGAGAGAGAGAGAGAAAAAAAAAAATCCTGTTCCCCCTAAGCAGGCTCACTCAAGTGAGTGAAGCTGATTCATTCGTGTGAACTCGAAATGGTTCGGCACAATGCAGCCACCCACAGTTACACGCATCGCGGCGGCCCGGCAACACACAGCAGAGGCACCGGGCAAGTGTTGTCTTCTGTATCACTGTACGTCGTGCTTGAAGCTTTTCTTGTGTCTTAATTGTCTATAACTTCTTGAAAAAATGTTGTTTTATCTCGTGTGGTATAATTAAGATTATATATGGGCTTATATTTTCTGAGTTTTATGAGTTATTAATGTTCATTACGTTCATTATCCAGTCTTTAATTTACTGTCTGGTTCCTAAAAGAGAGTTTGTTCCCAGATGGAGTGTGTGGTCTGCCAGGATTTTTTCAATGCGGATACCATGGTGCCTAGAGTACTGTCTTGTGGGCATTCCTTCTGCAACAATTGCGTCAAACTGATGCTGAAACATGGAAAGGATTGCGTACTCACTTGCATTGTGTGCAAACTGCCGCACTACGCTCTTGTCGAAAGCCCCTTGCAGGTGCCTTACAATTTCGCACTCTTGGATTTAATGTTTTCCGACGGAAACCCTGCCGTGGGTGGTCGGGGCAATGGCAGAGGTGGTGGTGGTCCTGGCGGGTATGGGCCCGGTGGTGGTGGTCCTGGCGGGTATGGGCCCGGTGGTGGTGGTCCTGGCGGGTATGGGCCCGGTGGTGGTGGTCATGGCGGGTATGGGCCCGGTGGTGGTGGTCATGGCGGGTATGGTGCCGTTGGTGGAAATGTTCCCGGTGGGTTTGGTGCCGTTGCTGGTGGTCCTGTCGGGTATGGTGCCTATGGCGGTGCAGCCCTTGTAGGGATGGGGCCGGCAGGACAGATGGTTCCTCCGGGTGGTAACCCTGCACCTTATGGGCGTGGAGGCGCCGCTCTGCAGATGTACCATCAAGCCCGTGCAGTAAGGGCTCGAAGTCTTCCAGCCCTTCCAGTGCCAATGCTTCCAGGGCAACCGATGCCGCAGTCGATGCCACCGCCAGGTTCACCACTTAGACAAGTATATAGAGGCCCTCGTCGATCCTCTCCTCGATCCTCAAATAACAATAGCAGTAGCAGTGATTCTCCTAATACGTCTGACGACGAGGACGAGTGTTCCAACGTGAATCGTGAGCTTAATGCTCCCGAGCCTATCGGTGAGCAGTTCACCGTGACGCTGCAGCTGACTCCTGGGATGGAGTGGAAAGGCGGGAAGCTCTGTGACGGAAATGAGGCATTCAATCGGGGTGCGAAACGTGGCGCCAAAAGAAGTGGCCGCAACAGGAATCGTAACCGCGCTAGGGGTCGGGGAGGTTCGGGCAGTAGTGGTGAGGCAAGCGGCCAACAGGACCCTCCTAGAGATCCAGATGAAGACGAAATCTTAGATTATGTTCCTATTTTAGGGCCGAAGCCGCCGGAGTAATTAAAGAAAATTTTAACGCTCTCTAAATTTGCTTTAGGGACGTTAGAATGCACAGAACCACGTGAACCGCTATTTGGCGTCGTCCGTAGTGCAAATTCATTCATTGTTTTAATCCTGTAAGTTTTATCTGTAGTTAAATTTTGTGGATACTTTTGTGTAGATACTTGTGCAGTACTGCTCTATACATTTTCTTAAATCTAGTATTTATATAATTGTTAATAGTAAAACTTTTATGAGATTAGTTTGCCAGTAAGTTTTATCAGTTTGAAAGTAAGTTTTATCACGTAGCCCAAAAATAGATTTTTATGGTTGCTAGTAAGAACCCTTAGTGCAGTATGCCTAAGTAGTTTTGGAAGTATTTGTGACAGTTTAATTTAAACTTGTGTAAACTAAATTTTTATGACATTCATTAAACTGTAAAATTATTGACATTGATTAAAAGTAATATTTAAACTTTCTTTGCATTGTAACCGATTACCTGGGATGTAAGATTAGCGCCGATTACCTGGGATGTAAGATTAGCGCCGATTACCTGGGATGTAAGATTAGCGCAGATTACCTGGGGTGTAAGATTAGCGCAGATTACCTGGGATGTAAGATTAGCGCCGATTACCTGGGATGTAAGATTAGCGCAGATTACCTGGGGTGTAAGATTAGCGCCGATTACCTGGGATGTAAGATTAGCGCCGATTACCTGGGATGTAAGATTAGCGCAGATTACCTGGGGTGTAAGATTAGCGCCGATTACCTGGGATGTAAGATTAGCGCCGATTACCTGGTATGTAAGATTAGCGCTAGTACTGTTAATCTAAATTTTTCCTAAATCTAGGAGACAAGATGGACCAACTTTTCTTATATAGTTAGTTTTTTTGTATTGGAAAGGCAGTGAAATTCTTATTACAAGGGTGGATCAAATATTTGTCAAGGGTGGATCAAATATTTGTATCTTAATGCAGAACTACTTAACAAAGGGGTTTTAAACTTTTCAATCTTCGTTATTGCAGGGGCAGCTTAAGTTTTATAGCAGAACAATCATAGCATAAGTCAAGCAATCAGTTTCAAATATTTTAACCCCATACGCTTGTATAGTTTTAATATTAGTGCTTTCACGCAATACTTTTTACAAAAGCACAAGTTATATCATTTATCATATCACTCGTCATAGAAGTTAAAGGGAGTTCACAGAGTTAGTTAGTTAGTTTATTAACCACACTTTACATTAGATCGGTATTAGAAACTTAAACACAAAAGGTAACTACATTTTTTATACTATAGAAAACTTGGAGCTAACTGTAGTCTAACCTAATACCAGGACTCATTTAATTACCTCTGATAATAGATTTGCTTAATACTGGAAAAAAATGTGCGCGCTACAAAATACGCAAAACTAAAAAATATAAAAAATACAGGAGGGCGATCACACATTTGACCAGAAGAAAGTGACTTATCAAAATCCCTGAATACCCTTGTACGTTAATAACCTTCAGGCCCTTTGATGTCACGAATCACCTCAGTAACTAATGACTAGTGTTGGTGTGCGACTATAGTGTTAAGTAACAGGAACTACCACGTGTAGCCTCTTGTAGCTTCCTTATTTTCAGATTTTCTTATGACTAATAGATACAAAATTAGATATGATCTAGGTAGTTATCAATAGTGGCCGTCCTTGAGATTATTTAATTTTAAGTGTCAAGGTAGATTGATAGGACTACTTAATTAAACTAGTAATGTCTTATTTAATGGATTTCGGGATAAAAAAAATAAAGATTATCTAGGCCTTGTATTCAGATTGACTGATTTCATCCCGATGTCTGCAGTTATTTTAGTCTTCAGAATGTTGCAAAAAAAACAAAAGCTTATTAGAACTTTCCTGAATTTCGCTCATTAGTCTCCGGTGAGCCGCGAAGACGAAGCAGAGAGAGAGACAAAGACTTAAAACTGATGCCACTGCTTCTTCTTGCCTGCATTTATTATCATGTCTTATATCGATAGCTTACAAGGCATGTGGATGAAATAGTGTTCAGTTGTGCTTCAAGCCGTGTGGAAATAGTTATGAGACTGAACGTGACTAACCTATTGGGAAAATACTCAATTTGTGTATTATGATCAAATGTAACTTTCCTCTGAACACACACGCGCGCGCGCACACGCACACGCACGCCTACCTACCTCTGCCAAAAAGTATGCAATTACCGGCTTTATGTATCAGCATAATCAGAAATACCCAGAGAAAACAACACACACACACACACACAGGATAATCACTGCTAGTCTAGAATCCTGTGACCACAATACCTCGCTACCAACACGCAAGGGGGGGAAGGTGGTTTGATTACGTGTACAAAGGCGGAATAAAAAGTGTCCAATCTGTCAATTCACATTTGTCAATCAAGTAAATTAATTTGTTACATGAAAGAGATCATACATCAAAAGTAAAAAAAGCCCACATTAATAGCGAAATACTTTACATTTATGCCGGTTTTTCCATTTGTCGAAATATTGAATGCAATAGGAAGGTTTGCGTGTCATCAGTCATTGGTTGCGTGTAATGTCCGGGTGATGAGGGCCTCAACCATGGCCACTGTTGTGTGTGCTCCGGTGTAACATTTGTATTGCCTGCAGTGTGTGACGAGTGGGCGCCAGAGTGTATACGTATATGTAGGGTCAGCTTCAGGGTGTATTGATATCTATATATATATATATGTATATTTAATTAACTGCCACCGTTTGTTTCGTGTTTGTTCATCGTGAGGTGGGTCTTCCTGTATCATTGTTCTGGTTTTTTCTCTCTCTCTCTCTCTCTCTCTCTCTCTCTCTCTCTCTCTCTCTCTCTCTCTCTCTCTCTCTCTCTCTCTCTCTCTCTCTCTCTCTCTCTCTCTCTCTCTCTCTCTCTCTCTCGTAATGTTTTTGTTTTCTAGATTATCCTGCAGTATTCTTTGGGCCTATATCGATATAACAAATATATGTGACATCAAAAGACAAGATTAAGGGATTCGTGAGGTGATTTTAGCCCTTTACCGCTAACAAGAGGTCGCAACAGGCGCCTTTATTGATGATTTATTGATGAAGGGATAATATGGGCGGGTCCCTTGCCTTGTGTCGCCCTGCCAGACGCTGGTAGGGGTGGCAGGGGGCGGCTGTGAGGTGTCCAACGAACGATAGGGTAAGCTTGTTTTTCTTCCGTATCAACAGCTGCGAATCACCGCCGCTGCACCCTGTTGTTGACCGGCGCGAAGAATGGAGAGGCGGCGGGATAAGCTTCGCCCTGCATCTTTCTGGAACATTCACTGAAGCAGGAGCCGAGCGGTTTTCTGGTGTTACAAAGAGCGACAAAAGAGAGAGCAACAATATTATAAAGTTATTTCACACGCTAAATAAAACCTTACTGAAGAATCATCGAAATTATTAACTTTACTGAGCTATCGAAAAAAAATGTACTATTAAGTCTCACGCTCAGCTAAAAAGAGATATTAAACTCTTTCTCTCTCTCTTTAATCTCTCTCTCTCTCTCTCTCTCTCTCTCTCTCTCTCTCTCTCTCTCTCTCTCTCTCTCTCCTCTCTCTCTCTCTCCCATCCAAACAGTCCAAACAGCTATTTTTTCTAAGGGAGTTGAGAGGGACACTGAAAAAAATATAATATCTAATTAAATTCCGGGCGATTCAGCGACGCGTCCTGTCTCGTGGCTGCCGCTCTAAGCATCTTACGCCAGGACAAATTAATCAGCTTTTGAGTTTTTTTTATACATTGATTGAGTCGTCTCCTGAGGCTGAATCTCCTGTCGTTTGGAAAAATAATTAAAGATGATAATGAGCCTCACCACCGTGTCAGTCAATTCAAGATTCGTTTAAGTGACTACTATTATTATTTTTGTTTTGTTTTTGTTACGCGTATAAATTTTGAAGTTATGGTATTGTTTTCTTACTCATATAATTTCTGTATCAATTCTCTTTTTTGTCCTTAGCTGTCCTCTCCCTTCACAGCTAATCCACAGCATCACAGCAGCAGTAACAAGGATAGGGGTGAGCTGTGCAGGCTGTGTGAGGACGGTAAACTTGCTTATCGACGCTGTGAGTTAGAAGGAGCGGCAGGGAGTGGGGGGGGGGAGGTGGGGCGGGGAGAGGTTAAGTGGTAGGTAGGGTCGCTTGGAGAGGAAGAGGGGGTAAAGGGGTCAAGGGAAGCGTGAGGGAAGGAAGGAGGGAAAACAGGTGGGTGAGAGATTAGGAAGCAAGAAATACGAAGAAAGTGGTTCCATTAGAAAGGCTTAGATAGATTTGTATAGATAGATGAAAAGGTTGTTAGATATATTTGTAGGTAGATAGAGGAAGAAGAGATGCAAGAAGTTCAGTTCAGTTCAATATTCTGTATTCACATAAAAATGTACAATATATTAAAGATTATATAAAAGATAAACATAAGTATAAAAATATGTAAATGAATGTAGTAGTTAAAGAAGTAGTAGCTAAGAGAGAGAGAGAGCGAGAGAGAGAGAGAGAGAGAGAGAGAGAGAGGCGAATAGACAGATAGACAGACAGACAGACAGACTGACTGACAACCACTTACTGCCTCTGAATATAACAGTATCATTCACTCGTTCATTTCATTAAAACTAAATGGTGAACGTATCGCACGAAATCACGGCTGCATGAAGGTTTGAATAACTGCATTTGACTTAGATTCCGAGTATTACGTCATTCCTGCATCGAAAAAAAAAGAAATATACTAATTGACCTCTCGGAGAACCATCATCATCATCATCAGTAAGTCATCCACCATACGTACTCATGCAGGGTGTCGAGTGAGTGATGTCGCGGGAGTCGTGCTGTCATCGCTTGTGCATTCGCTTGTCGATATACACAGGTAAAGCGATACCCGGCAGCTTACAAGTTTACAAGTTTATTGATATGACAAAAGAGGGGAGAGTTTACAATGAAGGGGGAGGGAACAAGTGGTACATAGAAAGAAAAACATACCTACAGGGAGCTTAGATATCACGTTACTCTATAGTTTGCTGCCCTGCTTCATGTGGTACCATGGTAACTTTAAGGCGTGCAGTGTGCAGGCGTGCAGTATATGTGCCCCGCCGTGCACGAACAGACCTCCGTGCGCCGCCAAGAGCATCGTTTACTCGGCTTAACCCCTTGAGACCCAGAACGTAATTTCCATTGTAATTTGGGTACCGTTAGACGATTTTTAGTGGATATAAGCAACATTTTATAGATATGACCTGTTTAGTATCCTTGTCCACTAACTAATGTGGTATATTAAGTTAGTTTTCGTAATTTTATGGCTCGACAACAGATGATTTTTTATAGCAAAGGAAAGATCTGAGCGTGAAGGGGTTAAGGAAGGTTGGGGAGTCGGGTCAGCACTCAGCACCACACCTCAGACAGGCCAGATAATCATGGTCCACGGGGGAAATTCAGTGGCTGTCGCGATGGCCCCTCCTGCAGGCAACCCGTGGCAGGCGGCGGCTCTCGGGTGGGGGAGGCAAGGGTGGCGCCCAAGGCAATCTGCTGAAAGGCTCTCCAGTCCCCGGTCCTGCTTACCACTCCCACCTCACAGCAGGCAATCAAGGCCCGAAGGTCAGCAGAGGAGGTTGGTGGTCGCCCAGGAGCCCCGCCGCCTGACACCACCGTCTAATGCCTCGTGGATTTGCTTTGTATTGGCTTGAGATGCAATACGTATACTTTGAAGTAGTAGTGTAATAGATAAATATACAATTAGAATTCTAACCCATATATGTAGGTTAAACTAGGAATAATCTACACATCCTGTTAGGTTAAAGATAGTTCTCAGTAGTCCAGCTGAAGCTTCTGACTGTAAAACCTATAAGAATACAACAATGAAGTTAAAAAAAAACAAAAAAAAAAACGTTGTCTTCAGATTAAGTTAAGTAGAAAGCTTTTAATTAGGTATAGATATCAGTTTCTTTGAGATGATGAGCTGATAGAATAAGAAAAACAGAACCCCGACCCATCCCGCAGTGCCTTATATACACACCCGAGGCCCCTGGGATATCCTGGGGGCCTCGGGTTTTTTTTTAAGAAGCTCTGTGACTCACCTGCTCCGAATGGTTCTTACTTACGTACTTTCCAGAACGTGAAGGAAGGTATATGAGTTTCTGCATATTGTTTTTTCTTCCTTATGTAATTTTTTTCTTTCTAACACGACAATGAAAGGCGGAAAAAGCTCGCATGATTTGACTTTTTTTTACATTCTACTTTTGTGAGACCTACAATAATTCAATAATAATACAAGACAGCATTCCCTTCCCCATACGTTTATTATCATTCATGAGTTTCTTTACCGTCAAACATGAAGGATATTTAAGTGAATCCCATGCTTTTAAACATTTGAATACCCTTGAAAAATCTTGCTTCCTCGCCGGCGACTTCATCTACTTGAAAATTCCATATCTTCAAAATCAAGAAATGTCCTCGTGCGTTCCCGTATCTCCTCCCTCCCTCCACCTATGCCCTACCCTCCCTCCCTCCACCCATTCCCTACCCTTCCTCCCACCACCTATGCCCTACCCTCCCTCCCTCCCTCCACCTATGCCCTACCCTCCCTCCCTCCACCTAGGCCCTACCCTCCCTCCCTCCACCCATTCCCTACCCTCCCTCCCTCCACTTATGCTCTACCCTCCCTCCCTCCCTCCACCTATTCCCTACCCTCCCTCCCTCCACCTATGCCTTTCCCTCCTCCCTCCCTCCCTCCCCCGCCCCCTCACCATCGCCCACAAGAGGTGCTCCCGGGCCCCGTCCATCACGCCCACCTGACACCCGCCAGCTCAGCCTCAACCCTCAAGTGACGAGCTCAAGAATAGAAAATCCCTTTGCTGGGCTCCTGGACATGATCTTTGAGGCCTTGAAGTAGATGGGCGGCGTGGTGGGTTTTGGTGATGGCCGCCCGTGACCCTCAGTTGTGTGGGCGTGTGTGTGCGTTCTCTTTCATGTTATATAAGAACGTATTGGTGATGGATGAAGAGTATTTGTTGAATAGGCTTACGGGAAATCTAAGTAGTAACAAAAATAAGGTTGAAACTGAGGCTTGAAGTTACGTCTCCAACAAAAATAAGGTTGAGGTTTGAGGTTATAAACAAAATATGAATAAGATGACAAAAATAAGGTTGAAACTGAGGCTTGAAGTTACGTCTCCAACAAAAATAAGGTTGAAACTGAGGCTTGAAGTTACGTCTCCAACAAAAATAAGGTTGAAACTGAGGCTTGAAGTTATGTCTCCAACAAAAATAAGGTTGAAACTGAGGCTTGAAGTTACGTCTCCAACAAAAATAAGGTTGAAACTGAGGCTTGAAGTTACGTCTCCAACAAAAATAAGGTTGAAACTGAGGCTTGAAGTTACGTCTCCAACAAAAATAAGGTTGAAACTGGGGCTTGAAGTTACGTCTCCAACAAAAATAAGGTTGAAACTGAGGCTTGAAGTTACGTATCCAAGTTTACAAGTTTATTAAAGAAAAGGGAGGGAGATTACAGAAAAGGGGGTGGGGGGTGTACAAGAATAAAAGAACACAGAAAACACAGTACGTATCCAAGTCTGAAGCCGGCAGCTCTCCGTTCCCTAGCCATCCAAGGGGACTACACACGCCTGGTTCCCTCGTGGAGGAGGAAGAGAGCACCTGAGACCTCCCCCCGCCCGGCCGTCACTCGCAGCCCACGGAAACCCACTTTTCATGAGTCGCTGTTGTTGAGGCAGAGTCTCCTTCCCTCCTTCCTTCCTTCCTTCCTCCTTCCTCAATTCCTTCCTTCCTCCAAACCACCGAACCGAGGCTACGTTCCCTGCTTCTCCCCATCCTCTTTCTCTGCCTCTTCCTCCTCTTCCTCATCTTCCTCGATCATGTGCTTCTTCCCACTACTGACCCACCCTCCTCCATTCCCTCCTCTCCCCTCTGCCACCTCCATCCCCTCGTGAACCTTGTCCTTCCTCCTCCTCCTCCACCGCCACTTCTCGCCCCCTCTGGCATTTTGGTCTACTTTCCCAGCTCTTCCGCTCATCTTTCTTTCACTCCTCCTCCTCCTTCTCTTACTCTTCATTTACTACTTCTATAAACTACTACTACTACTACTACTACTACTACTACTACTACTACTACTACTACTACTACTACTACTACTACTACTACTACTACTACTACTACTACTACTACTGCGACTGCTCAGGTATAGCAGCAACATCAGCAGTATTAATAGTAGTGGTATAAGTAGTAGTAGTTGTAGTAGTAGTAGTAGCAGCAGCAGCAGAGTTACCACCACTCCTCCTCCTCCTCCTCCTCTTCCTCCTCTTTTCCCTGCTGGTGATTAATGTGAGTTGTCGCGTACCTAACTCTGCGTCATTGCCAAAATACGAAAAAAAGAAAATTTTGCTCAGTTCCATGTTTTGTGCAGTGCCCCTCGTCTTCCTCTCTCCTCTCCTCTCTGTCATCTCTCTCCTCTCTCCTCTCCTGTCTGTCATCTCTCTCCTCTGTCCTCTCCTCTCTGTCATCTCTCTCCTCTCTCCTCTCCTCTCTGTCATCTCTCTCCTCTCTCCTCTCCTCTCTGTCATCTCTCTCCTCTGTCCTCTCCTCTCTGTCATCTCTCTCCTCTCTCCTCCCTCTCTGTCTCCTCTCCTCTGTCCTCCCTCTCTGTCCCCCCTCCTTTCCTCTCCTCTCGCATCTCTTTCCTCGTCCTCTCCTCTCTGTCATCCCCTCTTCTCTTCCCTCCTCCTGTCATCTCTCTCCCCCTCCCCCTCTCCTCTCTGTCATCCTCCCCTTTCCTCTCCTCCTGTCATCTCTCTCCTCGTCCTCTCCCTCTTTCTCTCTCTCCTCTGTCCTCTCCTTCTTCATCCTCTCCTCTTCCTCTCCTCTCTGTATCTCTCTCCTCTGTCCTCTCCTCTCTGTCTCTCTCTCCTCTTCCTCTCCTCTCTGTCTCTCTTCCTCTCTCCTCTCCTTTTGTTCTCTCTCCCTGTCCCTCCTCTCTGTCTCTCTCTCCTCTGCCCTCCTCCTCTCTGTCTCTCTCTCCTCTGTCCCTCCTCTCGTCATCTCTCTCCTCTGCCCTCTCCTCTCTGTCATCTCTTTTCCTCTGTCCCCCTTCTCTTCTCTCTTCCTTTTTTCTCCTCTCCTCCTGTCACTCTCTCCTCTGTCCTCTCCCCCTCTGCCCCCTCTCTCTCCTCTGCCCTCTCCTTCTGTCACTCTCTCCTCTGTCCTCTCCTCTCTGTCTCTCCGTCCCTCTGCCCTCTCCTCTCTGTCATCTCTCTCCTCTCTGTCACTCTCCTCCTCTTCCTCTCCTCTCTGCCCTCTCTCTCCTTTCCTCTCCTCTCTGTCACTCTCTCCTCTCTCCTCTCCTCTCGTATCTCTCTCCTCTCTCCTCCCTGTCTGTCATCTCTCTCCTCCCTGTCCTCTCCTCTCGTCATCTCTCTCCTCTCTCCTCTCCTCTCTGTCATCTCTCCCTCTGTCCTCTCCTCTCTGTCATTTTCTCTCCTCTGTCCTCTCCTCTCTGTCCTTCTCCTCTCCTCTCTGTCATCTCTCTCCTCTGTCCTCTCCTCTTGTCTCTCTCTCCTCGTCCTCCCCTCTTGTCATCTCTCTCCTCCTCCTCCCCTTTCTGTCATCTCTCTCCTCTGCCCTCCCCTCTCTGTCATCTCTCTCCTCTCTCCTCTCCTGTCTGTCATCTCTCTCCTCTGTCCTCTCCTCTCTGTCATCTCTCTCCTCTGTCCTATTTCATCATTTCCTCCTCTCCTCTCTTTTCAACCTACTCATATCCACAAAAGGCATTAATATTGTATAAACATTAATTAATCTTGCAACCAAACCCTCTCTGCTGGCGCCATCCATCTTATTAAACTACGTGAACATTATATCATCATAACAAAAACAAATGACATGAAGATATCCCGTCCACAATTGTCAATTTCAACAATTCCAAACGCACCTTGTAAATGTACAGTAAAAAACAAATTCCTCCTTCACCTTCTACCTATTCAGTCGTCAGTAGATTAACTTCAATTACCTTAACGCCGTAAACAACAGGTGGGGGGGGGGGGCATTATACAGCAGAACACCCCCCAACCCCCACCCCAAACCCCCCAACCCCAACCCCGCCCATAAGAGGTGACGAGTGGGGCCATACGGGAAGCCTGGCACCTTACTCTCATTACCTAGCTGACGTGGGAAAAGTTATTGATGAATCCCTTATTAACCTGGCGTAATTATGTGTACACTGAAGAGGCGGAAGATATGTGTTGTGTATACGTGGTGGTGGTGGTGGTGGCGGTGAGGTGTTTACGATGTGGTGATGGTGGTGAGGGGGTGATGGTGGTGAGGTTCGTGGGTGGTTATGAGTGTGGTGGTGTTTGTGAGGTAGTGGTGTGACATGGGAGTGTGTGTGGCAGGTGGTGTTGATGTAGGTGTGTGGCAGGTGGTGTTGTTGTAGGTGTGTAGCAGGTGTGTGGCAGGTGTATTGGTGCAGGTGTTGGTGGCAGGTGGTGTTATGATTGTCCAAAGACTACTCTATACACAGTAGTCTTTGGAATGTCTCACTCTGTATCATCGCCTCAATGTCGATTACACCTTCACTTTTCTTTGCGCGTATTCTTCAGGTGTTATTTTAAGCGCCATTACCCGATTGTTTACCTTTGGAAAGAGAGGGAAATATATACATGGTAGAAGTGTAATGTACATGGTAGAAGTGTTATATACATGGTAGAAGTGTAATGTACATGGTAGAAGTGTTATATACATGGTAGAAGTGTTATATACATGGTAGAAGTGTAAATATACATGGTAGAAGCAAAGACTACTCTATACTGGACTTGCTACTCGTGCCCCGCGCCAACCGACCCATGACCAGCAGAGGCCAGTTTTGCGATTCCTGCCATTTTAGAACATCACCCCTATTTCCCTTCCTAAGGTTTATCAGTATATATGATATACCGTTATCTTCGTAACTGTTTGTTCTATAATATTATCAAATAAAAAACAGTAAAATACACTAAAGAAATGCCATTATGAGAGAGTGAAGAAATATGCATGACCTCAATATATACTTAAACTCTTCGCCATCTAATATTTTGCGAGAAAACATTTTAGATGAAACATATAAATAGAAGTGGATTTCATTAGCTTTCCATTGATATATTTCGTTTTCTGATAAATGAATCAGAACCATGCATAAATTAGCGTTAACTAAATAAATAACATCATCAATCGGGTAATTATCCCGATAGATGATGTTATTTTTTTAGTTAACGCTAATTTATGCATGGTTCTGATTCGTTTATCAGAAAACGAAATATATAAATGGAAAGCTAATGAAAATCCGCTTCTATTGATATGTTTCATGTAAAATGTTTTCTCGCAAAATATTAAATGGCGAAGAGTTTAAGTGAATATTAACTTCATCCATATTTCTTCACTCTCTCATAATGTCATTTCTTTAGTGTATTTTACTGTTTTTTATTTGATAATATTATAGAACAAACATTTACAAAGATAACGGTATATCATATATACTGATAAACCATAGGCAGGGAAAAGGGGGTGATGTTCGAAAATGGCAGGAATCGCAAAACTGGCCTCTACTGGAAATAACCCAAAATGAGTAGCAAGTCCAGTATAGAGTAGTCTTTGGACACGGTAAAGACTGAAGGGGTGAAGGAAGTAATGGGTAAATGGCAAGGCTGTGTAGTTTAAAAATGTAGGAAAGAAAATAACAAGGAAATAAAGTATCAGAAGTCAGATAACAGAATACCCTAACCTAAACTAACCTAAACCTAACCTAAACTAACCTAACCTTAACTAATCTAACCTAACCTAACCTTAACTAACCTAACCTTAACTAACCTAAACTAACCTAACCTTAACTAACCTAACCTAAACTAACCTAACCTAACCTAAATCTAACCTAAACTAACCTAACCTTAACTAACCTAACCTAAACTAACCTAAACTAAACTAACCTATTATTTTCTCCGTTACTCTTTTTCTTGTTATTTTTTCCTCGACTATCTTGTGGTTTAAATAGGAATTACTTAAATAGGAACATAAGAATATAAGGAAGCTACAAGAGGCCGTGAAACCTACACGAGGTAGTTCCTGTTACTTAACACTACCTACATCCACCTTTCATCCCCATCCATGAATTTATCTAGCCTCCTACTCCGCTGTAACCACCTGACGACTTGAGTCCATTCCAATAATTTACCACCCTATTTGTGAACCAGTTTTTCCTTTTCTTTTTAAATCTACGCTTTTCCAGCTTGAATCCGTTACTTCTTGTTCTACCCTGGTTAATAGCCGTAAGAACTTTTCCTACATCTCCTTTATTGTATCCCTTTATCCATTTAAAAACTTCTATCAGATCGCCCCTTACTCTATGCCTCTCGAGTGAGTGTAATTTTAATAGTTTCAATCTCTTCTCATAACTAAAGTTATGCATCCCATGAATCATTTTGGTCATCCTTCTCTGCACTGATAGGTGCAGAGAAGGATGTACCAAGAACATACATAAGAAAATATAGAGAAAAACATGGCACTACGAAGGCTATATCCATCTTGTAATACGGAGACCAAAACTGAACCGCATAGTCTAGGTGAGGTCTGACTAGAGCCAAATAAAGCTTTGGAATAACCTCAGCACTTCCACTTTTAACACTCGGTTTAACACTCGGAATTGGTTTAGGACTTTAGGTGATGTTGAAATATAATATAATAAAATGAGGAGTAACGGAGCAGATCAAAGCAGGTCAGGTCAAGACAAGGGGCAGCAGTAGGTTGGTCTTCAGTTTTTTTTTTTTAACATCACAAAGGACTGGCCAAGGGCAAAAAAAAAAAGGTAACCCCCAAAAAAAGAAATGTGTCTTGTGTTGTCATATAGTTGGTCTTCATATAGTCAGTCTTTTTCACAAATGTTAATTCAGTTGTGAATAAAAGTATTGAATCTGAATCTGAATCTCTCTCTCTCTCTCTCTCTCTCTCTCTCTCTCTCTCTCTCTCTCTCCTCTCTCTTCTCTCTCTCCTCTCTCTCTCTCTCTCTCTCTCTCTACCCGTCAGGGTGGCTCGGTTGGTAGAGCTGCTGGATCGCGTGTAGCGTTCCTGGATTCGGTCAGCGGTTCGAGCCCACCAAGTTCGTCCTGGCGTGGTGGCGCTTTTTATAGTCAATAACCTTGTAGTTGGTACTTGCAAAGTTTCTAGATAGTATCTTATCTTATCTCTCTCTCTCGACCATTCATCAACATTGCTATTTTTCCTCTTTTTTATTTCTTTAATTATGCACTATTAGACGCTGATACCGTCTTATTTTTCTTCATCGTTTCTCTTATACGTGCAGTACAAACAAAACATATAGGCTAAAGAGAATGATTATATAACAAGACTAACTAATAATCCCAAGCCTTGCTATACTAGACCATTTATTCCTTCTTATCGCTTAAATACCCTCATGTATGCATAATGAACCCTGTACACAGTTATATAGAGGTAAGATGGACGGGAGGGGAAGGTGGAGGGGGGAGGATAATGATAATTCATTAATAAAATAAGCAAGGTTTTAGTTACTCCTATAATCTTTCACTACTCAGCTAGCCAGCTATTCTTTGTCGTCTTACTCCCACCATTTATTCTCTCATTAACATAAATCATTAATAAAATACAAGAAACATAAACAAATAGTTAAAGCTTCCTCTTATCCACCTGTTTCCTCCCCTTAGCCAGAGGGAAGGAGGTAGATGGACGGGAGGGGGAGGGGAAGGGGGAGGGGGAAGGGGGGAGGTTCCTCTTATCCACCTGTTTCCTTCCTTTAGCCAGAGGGAAGGAGGTAGATGGACGGGAGGGGGAGGGGGAAGGGGAAGGGGGAGGTTCTCTTATCCACCTGTTTCTTTCCTTTAGCAAGGGAAGGAGGTGATGGACGGAGTGGGAGAAGTAGTACGTAGTAGTAGTAGTAGGGAAACAGGAGAGCAGAGGATTTTTTTTTTTTTTTTTTTTTTTTTTTTTTTTTTTTTAAGGTATAAGGCGCTAGGGGGAATCGTCCAATGCCACGTTGCTGAAGCCTAGCCAGCCGTGACATTGTTGCACTGAACCCTAAACGAAACACCGGGAACATGACATCACCGGCAGTACTTCACGCCTCTCGGGAAAACTCCGCACCCGAGGATATTTGTCGTAAGATCTGTGAGGGAATCGAACCACACCTTTGCTGATGTATTGAAACACAAAACTTTACCACTGAGCTATCAGCCCCAACTGCAAAATAGTAAGAAAGATATATTTGAACACCTCACCGAAAGAGGGTAGGGTAGGGTAGTACAGCTACTAACTCCAAATTGAGGACCGACACTCAGAAGTCAGAGAGAGGAATGAGCTAAGAGGTATTTTTTATATAACTACTTACATAATGCTTATGAGGTGATAGATAACGATTAAATAATGTCATGTAAACCAGTCACGGCGGATGAGATTTGTATGATGGTCAGCGGGTCGCACCCAAGACCACCTGAGAGCCTTCGCTTTACTGGTTAATAATGGACGACAATGTACTGCTTCCATGTATTTGTTGATCATTGCAGTGTATAGTAATTAGTCACGAAGTTACGGTGCGGCAGAAGGTTGTAGTGTAGTCCAGGGTAGAAAGAGCGGTGCGAGACCCAGACTTTGGCGGTGGCTCTGTGTGATCATGGGACATCACTTCGTTTCGGGAAACTGAAGTGTGGTTGGATTGTGTGTGTACTAATTGTGTGGTGCGTGTACTGTGTGTGTGTGTGTGTGTGTGTGTGGTGTGCTGTTTGTGTGTGTGTGTGTGTGTGTGTGTGGTGTGTTTGTGTGTGTGTGTGTATGGTGTGTGTGTTGTGTGTGTGTGTAACTCTGTGCATGGTGTGTTTTACTAATTGTGGCGTGCGTGTACTTGTGCGTGTGTACTGTTGTGTGTGTGTGTGTGTGTGTGTGTGTGTGTGTGTGGTGGGTGTGTGTGTGTGTGTGAGTGTGTGTGTGATTAACACACACAAAAACACACACACACACACACACATAAAAAGCTAATCGGAAACGCTTAGAAGGGAGAAAGGTAAGAAGGAAGAAGGAAGGAAGGAAGGTAGTACAAGGAAGGAAGGAAAGTAGGAAAACAGGAAGGAAAGTATATAGGTAGGTAGGTAGGAAGGAAGGAAGGAAGGAATATAGAAAGGAAGGAAGGAAAGTAGGAAAGAAGGAAGGAAAGTATATAGGTCGGTAAGAAGGAAGGAAGGAAGAAAACTAGGAAAAAAAGGATAGGTAGGAAGGAAGGAAGGTGGAGGTGTGTCAGGGTGCGGGTGGGAGGGGTGATGTGACTTGCAGGGAGGGGTGGTAGGGTGTAGGGTTGAAGGGTGTGTGGGAGGTGGGCGAGGTGGGAGGTGTAAGGTGTGAGTGGCTCTGGTTTGTCTCCTTCACCTGGTGGGTTGGCGTTGGGTTACCTGGGGGAGGGGGGGCAACGCGTTCTCACCTGGGCAGGGGAGGAATCACGAAATATATCAATGGAAAGCTAATAAAATTCCGCTTCTATTGATATGTTTCATGTAAAATGTTTTCTCGCAAAATATTAAATGGCGAAGAGTTTAAGTGAATATTAACTTCATCTATATTTCTTCACTCTCTCATAATGTCATTTCTTTAGTGTTTTTTACAGTTTTTTATTTGATAATATTATAGAACAAACATTTACGAAGATAATTGTATATCATTTATATTGATAAATTATAGGAAGGGAAATGGGAGTGATGTTCGAAAATGTCCGGAATCGCAAAACTGGCCTCCACTGGAAATAGCCCAAAATGAGTAGCAAGTCCAGTATACAGTAGTCTTTGGTAGAAGTGTTATATACATGGTAGAAGTGTTATATACATGGTAGAAGTGCAATATACATGGTAGACGTGTATATGGTAGAGTTGGTAGACGTATATGGTAGACGTGTAATATACATGGTAGACGTGTATATGGTAGACGTGTATATGGTAGACGTATATGGTAGAAGTGTAATATACATGGTAGACGTGTATATGGTAGACGTATATGGTAGACGTAATATAAATGGTAGAAGTGTTATATACATGGTAGAAGTGTTATATACATGATAGAAGTGTTATATACATGGTAGAAGTGTTATATACATGGTAGAAGTGTTATATACATGGTAGAAGTGTTATATACATGGTAGAAGTGTTATATACATGGTAGAAGTGTTATATACATGGTAGAAGTGTTATATACATGGTAGAAGTGTTATATACATGGTAGAAGTGTTATATACATGGTAGAAGTGTAATATACATGGTAGAAGTGTTATTATACATGGTAGAAGTGTTATATACATGGTAGAAGTGTTATATACATGGTAGAAGTGTTATATACATGGTAGAAGTGTTATATACATGGTAGAAGTGTTATATACATGGTAGAAGTGTTATATACATGGTAGAAGTGTTATATACATGGTAGACGTGTTATATACATGGTAGAAGTGTTATATACATGGTAGAAGTGTTATATACATGGTAGAAGTGTTATATACATGGTAGAAGTGTTATATACATGGTAGAAGTGTTATATACATGGTAGAAGTGTTATATACATGGTAGAAGTGTATATACATGGTAGAAGTGTTATATACATGGTAGAAGTGTTATATACATGGTAAAGTGTTATATACATTGGTATACGTGTTATATACATGGTAGAAGTGTTATATACATGGTAGAAGTGTTATATACATGGTAGAAGTGTTATATACATGGTAGAAGTGTTATATACATGGTAGAAGTGTTATATACATGGTAGAAGTGTTATATACATGGTAGAAGTGTTATATACATGGTAGAAGTGTTATATACATGGTAGAAGTGTTATATACATGGTAGAAGTGTTATATACATGGTAGAAGTGTTATATACATGGTAGAAGTGTTATATACATGGTAGAAGTGTTATATACATGGTAGAAGTGTTATATACATGGTAGAAGTGTTATATACATGGTAGAAGTGTTATATACATGGTAGAAGTGTTATATACATGGTAGAAGTGTTATATACATGGTAGAAGTGTTATATACATGGTAGAAGTGTTATATACATGGTAGAGTGTTATATACATGTAGAAGTGTTATATACATGTAGAAGTGTTATATACATGGTAGAAGTGTTATATACATGGTAGAAGTGTTATATACATGGTAGAAGTGTTATATACATGTAGAAGTGTTATATACATGTAGAAGTGTATATACATGGTAGAAGTTTATATACATGGTAGAAGTGTTATATACATGTAGAAGTGTTATATACATGTAGAAGGTTTAATACATGGTAGAAGTGTTATAACATGGTAAAGTGTTATATACATGGTAGAAGTTTATATACATGGTAGACGTGTTATATACATGGTAGAAGTGTTATATACATGGTAGAAGTGTTATATACATGGTACAGTGTTATATACATGGTAGAAGTGTTATATACATGTAGAAGTGTTATATACATGGTAGAAGTGTTATATACATGGTAGAAGTGTTATATACATGGTAGAAGTGTTATATACATGGTAGAAGTGTTATATACATGGTAGAAGTGTTATATACATGGTAGAAGTGTTATATACATGGTAGAAGTGTTATAACATGGTAGAAGTTTATACATGGTAGAAGTGTTATATCAGGTAGACATTTACATGGTAGAATTATTCATGTAAAGTGTTATATACATGGTAGAAGTATAACAGCAGTTAACAATACAAGACTACATGAGTATTCATACGTGTTTATTTTGTTGTTATTTTACTCTCACCTGCGTCGTTGTGGTTAATGCTTCTTGTTTTGCATCGGCTCCCGATCTTTCCTCCCGCCACTACTATTACATGACTCGCCGCAGGTATTGTACTAATAGCGAAGCAAATAAATACCTATGAAACTCCCTCTGCAGCTATTGTGCGCGGGAATGAGAGAAGTGAAGAATGTAGGAGAGAAATCATCGTTTTCTTCTGGTCATAAAATTTCACAGCAAGTAATCAGAGAGTCATTTGTCAACGGTAAATCATAAACTTTCGTTACAGCTTTTAGAGTCGGGACAGGTGATTAATGGTCGCCATAACCACATAGACGTAGCTACATGAAACAGAAACAAGAGGAAAAGCTGTAATATATTTCACGGTGGACATTTCGAAAAAACTCAGTAAATTCTCTAAATGGCTAAGACAAAAAAACAAAACAATAAAAGCTCCTTAGCAGCAGTTAGCATTTCTGAAGTGAGGTTTACTTCATCCTGGTAAGTTGGGTTTACCCGTTCATGCCCCGATCTTTCCTTTGCTATCAAAAATTGTCTGTTGTTAGCCATAAAATTACGAAAAGTAACTTAATATACCAAATTAGTTAGTCGACAAGGATAATAAAGAGGTCATTATCTATAAAATATTGCTACTATTCACTAAAAATCGTCCAATGGTAGCCAAATTACAATGGAAATTATGTTCTGGGCCTCCTGGTATGTTGAACGAGATCAAAGTTAATAAAAAGGTGAAAGTAATGATTGGTTATGATAATAAGTCAAGTTTTGAGTAAGTGGGAGGATGTGGGTAGTTTGGGTGGGGTGTGGAGTGGGTAATGAAAAGATTTGGAGTGGAGAGTTTGCTGTATTTGTTGCTCTTGCTTGAGTGAGACAGTGTTTTCCTTATTAGGGCTTTGACTTCGTCCAGGGTACCAAGATTACCAACCCCAGGTGTTCCCAAGGTCGCTTCTAGAGATCTCTAGAAGCGACCTTGGGTGCTCTTACGTCTCTGCTTTCCTTATCCTTGATTCTATACTCTATTATTTGCGCTCTACTGTCTATCCCTTATTATTAATTTCTTTTCATTCTGTATCATTCTGTATTCATCATTGATTCCATATCCTTATTGTTGTAATTCTTGAAGAAATTAATACACTAGAATCGTCATAAGTTGCAACTATTGAATAATTCTTAACAAATCAAGTCATTTCTGAGTAATTTATATCAATGTCCGGTGTATTTTGTTTTGGCATTAATGAAAAAGCAATATTCAGTACGAGAGTTTCATGTATTTGTTAAGCGTCCCTGGTGCCTTATGGAAGAAAAGGAGGAAGGAGGATGAAAGGATTAGGTTAGGTTTGGTTAGGTCGAGGTCAACCTCGACCTCAACCTCGGACTCGACCTAACCAAACCTAACCTAACCTCAACCTAACCTCAACCTAAACCTAACCTAACCTAACATCAACCTAACTTAACCTCAACCTCAGCCTAACCTAACCTCAACTTAACCTAACCTACCCTAACCTAACCTAACCTCAACCTAACCTTAACCTTCTGTAGGTTGAGGTTAGGTTAGATTAGTTTAGGTTTGTTTGGTCGAGGTCGAGGTTGACCTCGAGGTCGAGGTTGACCTCGAGGTTGAGGTTGACCTTGAGGTCGAGGTCGACCTTGACTTCAACCTTGACCTCGACCTAACCAACCTAACCTAACCTAACCTAACCTCAACCTAACCTAAACCTCAACCTCAACCTAACCTAACCTAACCTAACCTAACCTAACCTCAACCTAACCTAACCTAACCTAACCTAACCTAACCTAACCTAACCTAACCTAACCTCAACCTCAGCCTAACCTAACCTAACCTCAACCTAACCTAACCTAACCTAACCTCAACCTAACCTAAACCTCAACCTCAACCTAACCTAACCTAACCTAACTTCAACCTCAGCCTAACCTAACCTAACCTCAACCTAACCTAACCTAACCTAACCTAACCTAACCTAACCTAACCTCAACCTAACCTAACCTAACCTAACCTAACCTCAACCTAACCTCAACCTTCTGCAACCAGTCTGCTTCTTATCACATCAGGTGGATGGGCCTTTGGGTCCAGGTGTGAAAAGGGAGTTTATCTCATGGGATTTCCAAGGCTCTCCGTCTAGCGGACGATAAAGACGAATTTCGCTTGGACATCAGTGTACCAATATGTACCAGTGCACCAATTTTGTACGTCCTTTTACCGAATTTTGTCAGCCACTTAGCATTACGGAAAGCTATAGGCTCCACCGTCTACTGGTTGTGGGAGGAGCTTATATTATATTTGGTATGACGAAGAGTATAAGTGAACCAGTTTCTTCCTATTTCTTTTCTAAATTACGCTTTTC
This sequence comes from Chionoecetes opilio, assembly GCA_016584305.1. Lineage (NCBI taxonomy): Eukaryota > Metazoa > Arthropoda > Malacostraca > Decapoda > Majidae > Chionoecetes > Chionoecetes opilio. The sequence continues at coordinate 775,067 of JACEEZ010009831.1, read as the reverse complement.
CAGTTTGTTCAGATAGTTCCTCTAGAGTCTAGGATGTAGCATAGTGCTGAGGCTGCTAGAGTGCTGAGAGCTAATCAGTTGCTGCCGAGAGATGCGCCGAGGGTGAGATTATCGGCGACGTATCTGTGAGGCTCAGATTCACATTAATACCCGGAAGCTTCCTAATACGCAAGCTCACTGGTGTATCGTAATGCCGCACGCTGCCGGTGAACGGATCGACGGGAGGCTCACCATTAATATCCATCATCATTACTTTTCCCCCTTCAAAATAAGATATGCCATCATCTCGTCTCTTTTTCTTTCTCTTCGTTTATATATCCAGGTATAGATATGAGCCTCAAATATTATGTGATTAGACGTTCTTTAAACATAGGGAATATAATCAAACTTTTACATAGTAGTTAAACAGGACGTTTCGGATATATACAATGAGTGTCATCTCTCTCCTCCCTCTCGTCCTCCTCCTCTTCCGCCACCTCCACTGTCCTTCACTTGGGTCGATTTAGATACATAGCGGCATTTGGTAACATTATTTGGCATACTATTCATTATACATATATATATAAGGCTGTATTTCTTATGTTTGTATACGTATATGCACGACTACGACTGTGTAATAACTGTTTATGTGCATTTCATTTAGAATTGTATCGTATTATGTATTAGTATTATGTATTAAGTAGTAATCGATCGAGTCCTTCACTTCCTCCTCCTCCCAACCGCCCTCGCGAAGCATCCTCATCGGGTGTGTTGGTGCGTGCAGGATGAATCTGCCAGCGTGCTTAGTGACCTCTGGCGGCAGGAGTGTGAGCTTGAGATATTCACGGATCCCTGGTTGCCTCTCGAATACAGACGAGGAACATTGCTTGCCGTCACCCCGTTTTCTAATCTTCCTTGCAAACTGAGTAGCGGAGGAAGACACGTTAGACTGTAAATCAAAACTACTTCAATAATGTGTTAGAAGAACCTAAGAACATAAGAAAGTGAGGAAGCTATAAGAGGCCGAATTATAAACGCTTCAAGAGGCCGTCATGAATTATTAAACAAAGAGATGCGGAGAAGAAAGAATAGAAGGACGGATTATAAAGTTTAGTGCTTGTGACAGTTTGACAGATGATCCTGAAGACATTTTTACAGACTGGAAAATGAAAGTCAAATCAGTCCGTCAGTCACATTTCCAATTCTTCTCATCGATGGACGGGAAAGTAAAAAGAAAAAAAAAAGAATCACGGCAAAAACGTTAATTGTCCAGAAAATAAAAGATAGAAAATTGTGTATACTTTAGTTCGCCTAACGAGCACTCATGAATATGGAAATAGGTACTTGCTTGCTAAACTTTTCTGAGACGCGGCCCAGCCAAGGACGAACCAGAATGGGGTCGAATGAGGGTGACTTCTTGGAGTGCCGCTAGAAAGGAGGAATGAGGGAAGGCAGGAAGGAAATGTTTAGAAGAAGAAGCTTAGAATAGAAAATGGAGTGAGGGAAGGAGAGTTTGACTGGCTGATGAGTAAAGAGCGGGATAAAGAGGACTAAAGAGAAGGATAAAGAGGACTAAAGAGAAGGATAAAGAGGACTAAAGAGGTTTAAAGAGAGGGATAAAGAGGAACAAAGAGGACAAAAGAGAGGGATAAAGAGGACTAAAGAGAAGGATAAAGAGGACTAAAGAGGACTAAAGAGAAGGATAAAGAGGACTAAAGAGGACTAAAGAGAAAGATAAAGAGGACTAAAGATAAGGATAAAGAGGACTAAAGAGGTTTAAAGAGAGGGTTAAAGAGGAACAAAGAGGACAAAAGAGAGGGATAAAGAGGACTAAAGAGAAGGATAAAGAGGACTAAAGAGGACTAAAGAGAAGGATAAAGAGGACTAAAGATAAGGATAAAGAGGACTAAAGATAAGGATAAAGAGGACTAAAGAGAAGGATAAAGAGAACTAAAGAGGGCTAAAGAGAGGGATAAAGAGGACTAAAGAGCGGGATAAAGAGGAGGAGAACAAGAGGACAAGAAAACTGTGAGGGAAGGATATGAAGCAAGGATTTAATTATTGGGTGTATGTTTGGCCATTGTAGACTGGGCAGAATATGTGAAAATGTTCATATTAAAAGTGATGGAGGTATTTAATGTTTACGGCTGGAAAACAACATTTTTAGACGTATTTATATGTTCTAAATCGATCTAGGGGGTTTGCCCGGCTGTATTTTCAACGGTTAACCCTTAAATGTGACAAATCCAAAATGGCCGCCACCGAAACATGAAAAATAAATTTTTGTCCTATCTAGGGTACTAAGCATGGTACAAACATAAATGAAATAGCTTTTTGTATGTTTTCAGGTACAAGCAATCCATTGAGGCCATTATTTAACCCTCAATATGCCAAGAAATTAAGATGGCCGCCATATGTGATGTAAATTACAAAATAAATAGACCCTATATTCTCTCTGTCTTTGCAGGTGCTTGCATAGCTGAACTGTAGCAATGGACGCCGATCAAGCTTCAAGGAAACGGGGAGTCCTGTTAAATTATGACAAATGTATAATATGCCAAGAAGACAATAAACAGCAAAAACTAGTTACACCTACATCTGACGGCCTAAAGACAATCCATAATGCAAGACAAGTTCGACTGAAGTTACGAAATGACAATTTCAGATCTGCAACTGATCGGCTCACTGATGCGTTAGCTGCGTGTCCTTCACCATTGATAGTATGTCACAATGGATGCCGTGCCTCCTATACAAGTTCTCATAAACTCGAAAGACTGAGAGCTACAGATATAACAGTTGATCAAATTCAATCTAGTTCATCAGCACCCACAGCCGTTGCTCAATCACAAGAAATTCTTCTAAGAAGCAAGGTGGCACAAATCAACTGGAACTTGTGCATATTTTGCAAAAAAGAGACAAGGAAAAAGTCTATCTCATACAAGAGACGCCCGTTAGCAAACGGATCCTAGAAGCATCTAAGTATGACCCGATTTTGAGGACACGACTGGCCTGCGTAAATGACCTGACAGCAGCTGATGGCAAACATCACAGTAGCTGTCATGTCAGGTTCAAACGTAGCACTGACAAAAAAAGCAAATCAGCACTAACTGCCAGCGATGTAGTGTTGCTTTGGCTCTGTCATGAGCTTGAGCAATTAGCATCACATGCTGATATCCTAGAACTCACTGATGTGTGGGAAAGATATTGCACACTAGCCAAGGAAGCGGACATCGCAATTCCGGCATCCTTTATGAGTCGACGGAGCACATTCAAAGATAAGTTAGCTGAATGTACGCATGGTGTGTATGAACTTATAGTTCTCCATGATCAAGCACGCACAGAACCCAGAACACCACTCGTCCCAACAAAGTTTCGCCACATCCCATTATCTGCCATGGTGAAGGATGATGGCGTAGAGCTCACTATTCCCACGTTCACGCATCAAACGGATGACTCATTTCTCTCCATGGTGCATGTTGCACTACGCATACGAGGTGATATGCTATCACATCCGAAGCCTGATGGAATCGAAATCAGCGAGGACAGGGCAATAGATTATGTACCAGACAGTCTGTACATGTTCCTCAACCTACTCCTGGGGGGCCAACAACTGTTAGAGGACAACGTGAACAGTGAGGATGATGACAATGATGACAATGATGATGACAAACATGACTCATTCCGTCAAACCAGAATACTTAGCAGTGCTCAGGATCTCGTCTATACTGCTAGTGGAGATAAAATTAATACTCCAAAACACATTGGAATGGGAAGTACTCTTCACCAAGCAACACGTTCGAAGGAGCTCGTTGACATGTTTCATAAAGCTGGTCACGTGATGAGTTACCGTAATGTTATCAGGCTGGACACAGCGCTAGCTGAAAGAACACTGAGCACCATGGATGACAATGGTGCTGTCGTGCCTCCCAACTTGGTCGAAGGACGTTTCGTTCATTTTTCCACAGACAACGTGGACATAAACGAGGCCACTTTAGATGGAAAAGGAACATTCCATGCCACCCAGGTAGCAGCATGGCAGCGAGGCCCACCTAAAACTAATCTACTCGAGGGTATCAAGTTCTCCAATACAGGAACACTGCACATCCCAGTTGCTATGAACGACATAATGCCAGCACCTAACCGCGGAACCACCGAAGGACCATACAATGAGGACATAACACCTGGTTGAATCGATGGATGAATGCCCATCAGCGACGAAAGCCCATGCGACTGACATGGCATTCACAATAACTCGATCTTCTCAGGAACCAATGCCTTCTTGGACTTCCTTCAACCAAAATGCAAGCACGGTCAATCCAGAGCAAACATCAGTGGGGTAAATTTGCCCTAATATGGCGGCCATATTGATTTCTTGGCATATTGAGGGTTAAATAATGATCTCAACGGATTCCTTGTACCTGAAAATATACAAAAAGATGTTTAATTTATGTTCTTACCATATCTGGTACCAAAGATATGACCCCAAATGAATTTGTCAAGTTTCGGTGGCGGCCATTTTGAATTTGTCACGTTTAAGGGTTAACCGTTGAAAATATAGTCGGGCAAACCCCCTAGATCGATTTAGAACATATAAATACGTCTAAAAATGTTGTTTGCCAGCCGTAAACATGAAATGCCTCCACCATTAACATTTTCTGAAATTTGACCTAGTCTATTGAGAAAAACGACAAGCGACTCTGTATGCGCGTCAGTAATGATGATGGTGGTGGCTGTCGTGGTGATGATATATCTCTGTGTTTATTTTCTTTCATCTATTTAGTTATTTATTGGTGTGAGTATAAGGGGTTTATGTGAGGGTTAGGCTACATTTTTCTTTCTACACACATTAATTTAAGCTCCATCCGTAAAATTATCTAAGAGTTCCTCGTGCATGTATTTCACGACCATTTCTTGCAGCGCGAATGTTATTATTTTTTCTTCTTCTTTAGGGCTTGTGGATTTAGCAGCGTTTTATCATTTTCACAAACTCACTAATCTTTTTTTATTTCTCGATAGTGTAGAAGTGTGTCTCTCTCTCTCTCTCTCTCTCTCTCTCTCTCTCTCTCTCTCTCTCTCTCTCTCTCTCTCTCTCTCTCTCTCTCTCTCTCTCTCTCTCTCTCTCTCTCTCTCTCTCTCTCTCTCTCTCTCTCTCTCTCACACGCACACGCACACGCACACGCACACACACACACACACGCACACACGCACACACACACACACGCACACACGCACACACACACACACACATACCACACACACACACACACACACACACACACACACACACACACACACACACACACACACGCACACGCACACACAACACACACACACACACACACACACACACACACACATACACTTAAGCCAGTGGAATCCCTCGCCGCCCGCTGCCCAACAGAATGGCACCCAGCGAGCCGATGCTGAGCAGGCGAAGGGATGGAGGGATCGAGCAGGAAACTTTTTATCCTCGAATGTAATGTGTGTGTGTGTGTGTGGTGTGTGTGTGTGTGTGTGTGTGTGTGTGTGTGTGTGTGTGTGTGTGTGTGTGTGTGTGTGTGTGTGTGTGTGTGTGTGTGTGTGTGTTACCTAGTTGTCACACAACACACACACACACACACACACACACACACACACACACACACACACACACACACACATACACACACACACACACACACACACACACACACACACACACACACACACACACACACACACACACACACACACACACACACACACACACACACACACACACACACACACACGCGCGCGCCCGTAGATCTTAACGAAACTTTTGCATCAACGTATAGGTCGAACAATATATGCTCGTCACCCCATGTTCTTCGGAGCAGAGTAGCTGACATCAGTAAGTTCCTAAAGGCTATGCTACGAGCTGGCAAAGATGATCTGTATTATGTACCGAGGTGATAAATTGGCGTTGAACCGGTGACCCATAAATCTTACGTCAGCAGTGGGCAAAGACCTCATAAATAGCCTATGAATACTTATATTACTGCATCATTCCCTTCCTCCTTTTCCTCCCCTTCCTCCTCCTCTTCCTCCTCCTCCTCCTCCTCCTCCTCCTACTCCTCCTCCTCCTCCTCCTCCTCCTCCTCCTCCTCCTCCTCCTCCTCCTCCTCCTCCTCCTCCTCCTCCTCCTCCTCCTCCTCTCTCCTCCTCCTCCTCCTCCTCCTCCTCCTCCTCCTCCTCCTCCTCCTCCTCCTCCTCCTCCTCCTCCTCCTCCTCCTCCTCTTTCTCTTCCTCGTCCTCTTCCTCCTCCTCATTCAATTGTCTTACTCTTCCATCCTGCTCTTCCTAACTTCCCTTTCCTCTTTCCTCAGCCTCTTCTTGCCTCTTCTCATCCATATTATAGTGTGGTGGCAAATCTTTCTCCCCTACCCTCTCTGACCATCCTTCCCCCTCCACCCTCAACCCTACCTTTCCCCCCACCACCTTATGCTGCCTCAATATTACTTCGAGGCTCTTCTTCCATAGTTTTATCTGTTTAACCCCTGCGTTACGAGGCTGACTCGTTCTCCTCATTACGGTTATGTTCATTTTTTTGGAATGGCAAATCTTAATTAACACGGAAGAGCTGATTTTTTAAATAATTATTATTATTATTTTTTTTTTTTATTATTTTTTTTTTTAAAGAAATTATGTTCATAGGCATATAGTGATGGGGCATAAGTGTCATCTAAGAAAAATCACCCAACGAATTTAATTTTCTGAGATATGTAATTTAATTTTCGTATATGTGTAATTAAATTTTCTGATATACATAATTTTACGTTATTAATCTACAAATTTCATCAAAACTTTTCGTCCACGTCCGGGTGTGGGAAGTGAGGCGCGGCGCCCCACCACAGCGGCGAGGCGGGCGGCTTAGGGTAATGCTTGACGTGATAAAGGAGGAAGAGGCTGGGATGTCTGCCTATACACTCATACTCAGTAAAGAAAGATTGATAAAAACAAAACAAGGGAGTGAATGATGAAGATATAAACAACAGAAGTGAGTGAATGATGAAACAAATAATAAATGAAAATGATAATGTGATAGCCTACTACTTATACTTACGGAGTGTTATACCTATATATATCAAGTTAGCACACATCATCATTTCACTGGCCGAGTTATTGCCGTAAATTTGCTACTTCCTGAAACCCACACTATATAATATAATAGGTATAATAGGTTATATAATAGGTAAAATAGGTGGTATGATAGGTATAATAGGTTGTATAATAGGTAAAATAGGTGGTATGATAGGTATAATAGGTTGTATAATAGGTATAATAGTAATATAATAGGTTATTTCGGGTTACGAGCTCAAGGGGAGAGCCGATCGCTGCCCTGCCTCCCTCCCGTCTTCACGGGTCTCGCCATTAGCAGTCTTCGTCATCGGGACAGCTCTTGTCGCCATCAATCAGATCTCACACCACGGACGACAACAACACCCAGCCCGGCCAATTAAACTCACTACAACGGAGAACACAATGCTACTGTTTTCAGTTATGCCAAATGTAGTTGTTTTGTAGATATTTGATCAGTGGTCTGTTACTCTTGCTCGGATTTGCTCAC